>CM067362.1:16323082-16781438 GCA_034401795.1 Chaetoderma sp. LZ-2023a
GCATGACACGTGTGTTACAACAATCATTCACATGATCACATCATATCACAACAATCATTCACATGATCACATCATACCACAACAATCATTCACATGATCACATCATACCACAACAATCATTCACATCATATCACAACAATCATTCACATGATGATATCATACCACAACAATCATTCACATGATCACATCATACCACAACAATCATTCACATGATCACATCATATCACAACAATCAGTCACATGATCACATCATACCACAACAATCATTCACATGATCACATCATATCACAACAATCATTCACATAATCACATCATATCACAACAATCATTCACATGATGATATCATACCACAACAATCATACACATGATGATATCATACCACAACAATCATTCACTGGATGACATCATACCACAACAATTATTCACATGATCACATCATACCACAACAATCATTCACATGATCACATCATATCACAACAATCATTCACATGATCACATCATACCACGACAATCATTCACATGATCACATCATATCACAACAATCATTCACATGATGATATCATATCACAACAATCATTCACATGATCACATCATATCACAACAATCATTCACATGATGATATAATATCACAACAATCATTCACATGATCACATCATATCACAACAATCATTCACATGATGATATCATATCACAACAATCATTCACATAATCACATCATATCACAACAATCATTCACATGATGATATCATATCACAACAATCATTCACATGATCACATCATAACACAACAATTATTCACATGATCACATCATACCACAACAATCATTCACATGATCACATCATATCACAACAATCATTCACATGATCACATCATATCACAACAATCAGTCACATGATCACATCATACCACAACAATCATTCACATGATCACATCATATCACAACAATCATTCACATAATCACATCATATCACAACAATCATTCACATGATGATATCATACCACAACAATCATACACATGATGATATCATACCACAACAATCATTCACTGGATGACATCATACCACAACAATTATTCACATGATCACATCATACCACAACAATCATTCACATGATCACATCATATCACAACAATCATTCACATGATCACATCATACCACAACAATCATTCACATGATCACATCATATCACAACAATCATTCACATGATGATATCATATCACAACAATCATTCACATGATCACATCATATCACAACAATCATTCACATGATGATATAATATCACAACAATCATTCACATGATCACATCATATCACAACAATCATTCACATGATGATATCATATCACAACAATCATTCACATAATCACATCATATCACAACAATCATTCACATGATGATATCATATCACAACAATCATTCACATGATCACATCATAACACAACAATTATTCACATGATCACATCATACCACAACAATCATTCACATGATCACATCATATCACAACAATCATTCACATGATCACATCATATCACAACAATCATTCACATGATGATATCATATCACAACAATCATTCACATGATCACATCATATCACAACAATCATTCACATGATGATATCATATCACAACAATCATTTACATGATCACATCATATCACAACAATCATTCACATGATGATATCATATCACAACAATCATTCACATGATGATATCATATCACAACAATCATTCACATGATCACATCATATCACAACAATCATTCACATGATGATATCATATCACAACAATCATTCACATGATCACATCATATCACAACAATCATTCACATGATGATATCATATCACAACAATCATTCACATGATCACATCATACCACAACAATCATTCACATGATCACATCATATCACAACACTCATTCACATGATCACATCATATCACAACAATCATTCACATGATCACATCATATCACAACAATCATTCACATGATGATATCATATCACAACAATCATTCACATGATCACATCATACCACAACAATCATTCACATGATCACATCATATCACAACAATCATTCACATGATGATATCATATCACAACAATCATTCACATGATCACATCATATCACACCAATCATTCACATGATCACATCATATCACAACAATCATTCACATAATCACATCATACCACAACAATCATTCACATGATCACATCATACCACAACAATCATTCACATGATGATATCATATCACAACAATCATTCACATGATCACATCATATCACAACAATCATTCACATGATCACATCATATCACAACAATCATTCACACGATCACATCATATCACAACAATCATTCACATGATGATATCATATCACAACAATCATTCACATGATCACATCATATCACAACAATCATTCACATGATCACATCATATCACAACAATCATTCACATGATCACATCATACCACAACAATCATTCACATGATCACATCATATCACAACAATCAGTCACATGATCACATCATACCACAACAATCATTCACATGATCACATCATATCACAACAATCATTCACATAATCACATCATATCACAACAATCATTCACATGATGATATCATACCACAACAATCATACACATGATGATATCATACCACAACAATCATTCACTGGATGACATCATACCACAACAATTATTCACATGATCACATCATACCACAACAATCATTCACATGATCACATCATATCACAACAATCATTCACATGATCACATCATACCACGACAATCATTCACATGATCACATCATATCACAACAATCATTCACATGATGATATCATATCACAACAATCATTCACATGATCACATCATATCACAACAATCATTCACATGATGATATAATATCACAACAATCATTCACATGATCACATCATATCACAACAATCATTCACATGATGATATCATATCACAACAATCATTCACATAATCACATCATATCACAACAATCATTCACATGATGATATCATATCACAACAATCATTCACATGATCACATCATAACACAACAATTATTCACATGATCACATCATACCACAACAATCATTCACATGATCACATCATATCACAACAATCATTCACATGATCACATCATATCACAACAATCAGTCACATGATCACATCATACCACAACAATCATTCACATGATCACATCATATCACAACAATCATTCACATAATCACATCATATCACAACAATCATTCACATGATGATATCATACCACAACAATCATACACATGATGATATCATACCACAACAATCATTCACTGGATGACATCATACCACAACAATTATTCACATGATCACATCATACCACAACAATCATTCACATGATCACATCATATCACAACAATCATTCACATGATCACATCATACCACAACAATCATTCACATGATCACATCATATCACAACAATCATTCACATGATGATATCATATCACAACAATCATTCACATGATCACATCATATCACAACAATCATTCACATGATGATATAATATCACAACAATCATTCACATGATCACATCATATCACAACAATCATTCACATGATGATATCATATCACAACAATCATTCACATAATCACATCATATCACAACAATCATTCACATGATGATATCATATCACAACAATCATTCACATGATCACATCATAACACAACAATTATTCACATGATCACATCATACCACAACAATCATTCACATGATCACATCATATCACAACAATCATTCACATGATCACATCATATCACAACAATCATTCACATGATGATATCATATCACAACAATCATTCACATGATCACATCATATCACAACAATCATTCACATGATGATATCATATCACAACAATCATTTACATGATCACATCATATCACAACAATCATTCACATGATGATATCATATCACAACAATCATTCACATGATGATATCATATCACAACAATCATTCACATGATCACATCATATCACAACAATCATTCACATGATGATATCATATCACAACAATCATTCACATGATCACATCATATCACAACAATCATTCACATGATGATATCATATCACAACAATCATTCACATGATCACATCATACCACAACAATCATTCACATGATCACATCATATCACAACACTCATTCACATGATCACATCATATCACAACAATCATTCACATGATCACATCATATCACAACAATCATTCACATGATGATATCATATCACAACAATCATTCACATGATCACATCATACCACAACAATCATTCACATGATCACATCATATCACAACAATCATTCACATGATGATATCATATCACAACAATCATTCACATGATCACATCATATCACACCAATCATTCACATGATCACATCATATCACAACAATCATTCACATAATCACATCATACCACAACAATCATTCACATGATCACATCATACCACAACAATCATTCACATGATGATATCATATCACAACAATCATTCACATGATCACATCATATCACAACAATCATTCACATGATCACATCATATCACAACAATCATTCACACGATCACATCATATCACAACAATCATTCACATGATGATATCATATCACAACAATCATTCACATGATCACATCATACCACAACAATCATTCACATGATCACATCATATCACAACACTCATTCACATGATCACATCATATCACAACAATCATTCACATGATCACATCATATCACAACAATCATTCACATGATGATATCATATCACAACAATCATTCACATGATCACATCATATCACAACAATCATTCACATGATCACATCATACCACAACAATCATTCACATGATCACATCATACCACAACAATCATTCACATGATGATATCATATCACAACAATCATTCACATGATCACATCATATCACAACAATCATTCACATGATCACATCATATCACAACAATCATTCACATGATCACATCATATCACAACAATCATTCACATGATGATATCATATCACAACAATCATTCACATGATCACATCATACCACAACAATCATTCACATGATCACATCATACCACAACAATCATTCACATGATGATATCATATCACAACAATCATTCACATGATCATATCATACCACAACAATCATTCACATGATGATATCATACCACAACAATCATTCACATGATCACATCATATCACAACAATCATTCACATGATCATATCACACCACTACACTCATTCACATGATCACATCATATCACAACAATCATTCACATGATGATATCATATCACAACACTCATTCACATGATCACATCATATCACAACAATCATTCACATGATCACATCATATCACAACAATCATTCACATGATCACATCATATCACAACAATCATTCACATGATCACATCATACCACAACAATCATTCACATCATATCACAACAATCATTCACATGATGATATCATACCACAACAATCATTCACATGATCACATCATACCACAACAATCATTCACATGATCACATCATATCACAACAATCATTCACATGATCACAACAATCATTCACATGATCACATCATACCACAACAATCATTCACATGATCACATCATACCACAACAATCATTCACATGATCACATCATACCACAACAATCATTCACATGATCACATCATACCACAACAATCATTCACATGATGATATCATATCATAACAATCATTCACATGATATCATACCACAACAATCATTCACATGATGATATCATACCACAACAATCATTCACATGATGATATCATACCACAACAATCATTCATGCGATGACATCATACCACAACAATCATTCACATGATGATATCATACCACAACAATCATTCACATGATGATATTATACCACAACAATCATTCACATGATCACATCATATCACAACAATCATTCACATGATCACATCATACCACAACAATCATTCACATGATCACATCATACCACAACAATCATTCACATCATATCACAACAATCATTCACATGATGATATCATACCACAACAATCATTCACATGATCACATCATACCACAACAATCATTCACATGATCACATCATATCACAACAATCAGTCACATGATCACATCATACCACAACAATCATTCACATGATCACATCATATCACAACAATCATTCACATAATCACATCATATCACAACAATCATTCACATGATGATATCATACCACAACAATCATACACATGATGATATCATACCACAACAATCATTCACTGGATGACATCATACCACAACAATTATTCACATGATCACATCATACCACAACAATCATTCACATGATCACATCATATCACAACAATCATTCACATGATCACATCATACCACGACAATCATTCACATGATCACATCATATCACAACAATCATTCACATGATGATATCATATCACAACAATCATTCACATGATCACATCATATCACAACAATCATTCACATGATGATATAATATCACAACAATCATTCACATGATCACATCATATCACAACAATCATTCACATGATGATATCATATCACAACAATCATTCACATAATCACATCATATCACAACAATCATTCACATGATGATATCATATCACAACAATCATTCACATGATCACATCATAACACAACAATTATTCACATGATCACATCATACCACAACAATCATTCACATGATCACATCATATCACAACAATCATTCACATGATCACATCATATCACAACAATCATTCACATGATGATATCATATCACAACAATCATTCACATGATCACATCATATCACAACAATCATTCACATGATGATATCATATCACAACAATCATTTACATGATCACATCATATCACAACAATCATTCACATGATGATATCATATCACAACAATCATTCACATGATGATATCATATCACAACAATCATTCACATGATCACATCATATCACAACAATCATTCACATGATGATATCATATCACAACAATCATTCACATGATCACATCATATCACAACAATCATTCACATGATGATATCATATCACAACAATCATTCACATGATCACATCATACCACAACAATCATTCACATGATCACATCATACCACAACAATCATTCACATGATGATATCATATCACAACAATCATTCACATGATCACATCATATCACAACAATCATTCACATGATCACATCATATCACAACAATCATTCACATGATCACATCATATCACAACAATCATTCACATGATGATATCATATCACAACAATCATTCACATGATCACATCATACCACAACAATCATTCACATGATCACATCATATCACAACACTCATTCACATGATCACATCATATCACAACAATCATTCACATGATCACATCATATCACAACAATCATTCACATGATGATATCATATCACAACAATCATTCACATGATCCCATCATATCACAACAATCATTCACATGATCACATCATACCACAACAATCATTCACATGATCACATCATACCACAACAATCATTCACATGATGATATCATATCACAACAATCATTCACATGATCACATCATATCACAACAATCATTCACATGATCACATCATATCACAACAATCATTCACATGATCACATCATATCACAACAATCATTCACATGATGATATCATATCACAACAATCATTCACATGATCACATCATACCACAACAATCATTCACATGATCACATCATACCACAACAATCATTCACATGATGATATCATATCACAACAATCATTCACATGATCATATCATACCACAACAATCATTCACATGATGATATCATACCACAACAATCATTCACATGATCACATCATATCACAACAATCATTCACATGATCATATCACACCACTACACTCATTCACATGATCACATCATATCACAACAATCATTCACATGATGATATCATATCACAACACTCATTCACATGATCACATCATATCACAACAATCATTCACATGATCACATCATATCACAACAATCATTCACATGATCACATCATACCACAACAATCATTCACATGATCACATCATACCACAACAATCATTCACATCATATCACAACAATCATTCACATGATGATATCATACCACAACAATCATTCACATGATCACATCATACCACAACAATCATTCACATGATCACATCATATCACAACAATCATTCACATGATCACAACAATCATTCACATGATCACATCATACCACAACAATCATTCACATGATCACATCATACCACAACAATCATTCACATGATCACATCATACCACAACAATCATTCACATGATCACATCATACCACAACAATCATTCACATGATGATATCATATCATAACAATCATTCACATGATGATATCATACCACAACAATCATTCACATGATGATATCATACCACAACAATCATTCACATGATGATATCATACCACAACAATCATTCATGCGATGACATCATACCACAACAATCATTCACATGATGATATCATACCACAACAATCATTCACATGATGATATTATACCACAACAATCATTCACATGATCACATCATATCACAACAATCATTCACATGATCACATCATACCACAACAATCATTCACATGATCACATCATACCACAACAATCATTCACATCATATCACAACAATCATTCACATGATGATATCATACCACAACAATCATTCACATGATCACATCATACCACAACAATCATTCACATGATCACATCATATCACAACAATCAGTCACATGATCACATCATACCACAACAATCATTCACATGATCACATCATATCACAACAATCATTCACATAATCACATCATATCACAACAATCATTCACATGATGATATCATACCACAACAATCATACACATGATGATATCATACCACAACAATCATTCACTGGATGACATCATACCACAACAATTATTCACATGATCACATCATACCACAACAATCATTCACATGATCACATCATATCACAACAATCATTCACATGATGATATCATATCACAACAATCATTCACATAATCACATCATATCACAACAATCATTCACATGATGATATCATATCACAACAATCATTCACATGATCACATCATAACACAACAATTATTCACATGATCACATCATACCACAACAATCATTCACATGATCACATCATATCACAACAATCATTCACATGATCACATCATATCACAACAATCATTCACATGATGATATCATATCACAACAATCATTCACATGATCACATCATATCACAACAATCATTCACATGATGATATCATATCACAACAATCATTTACATGATCACATCATATCACAACAATCATTCACATGATGATATCATATCACAACAATCATTCACATGATGATATCATATCACAACAATCATTCACATGATCACATCATATCACAACAATCATTCACATGATGATATCATATCACAACAATCATTCACATGATCACATCATATCACAACAATCATTCACATGATGATATCATATCACAACAATCATTCACATGATCACATCATACCACAACAATCATTCACATGATCACATCATATCACAACAATCATTCACATGATCACAACAATCATTCACATGATCACATCATACCACAACAATCATTCACATGATCACATCATACCACAACAATCATTCACATGATCACATCATACCACAACAATCATTCACATGATCACATCATACCACAACAATCATTCACATGATGATATCATATCATAACAATCATTCACATGATGATATCATACCACAACAATCATTCACATGATGATATCATACCACAACAATCATTCACATGATGATATCATACCAAAACAATCATTCATGCGATGACATCATACCACAACAATCATTCACATGATGATATCATACCACAACAATCATTCACATGATGATATTATACCACAACAATCATTCACATGATCACATCATACCACAACAATCATTCACATGATCACATCATACCACAACAATCATTCACATGATCACATCATATCACAACAATCATTCACATGATGATATTATACCACAACAATCAGTCACATGATCACATCATACCACAACAATCATTCACATGATCACATCATATCACAACAATCATTTACATGATCACATCATATCACAACAATCATTCACATGATGATATCATATCACAACAATCATTCACATAATCACATCATATCACAACAATCATTCACATGATCACAACAATCATTCACATGATCACATCATACCACAACAATCATTCACATGATCACATCATACCACAACAATCATTCACATGATCACATCATACCACAACAATCATTCACATGATCACATCATACCACAACAATCATTCACATGATGATATCATATCATAACAATCATTCACATGATGATATCATACCACAACAATCATTCACATGATGATATCATACCACAACAATCATTCACATGATCACAACAATCATTCACATGATCACATCATACCACAACAATCATTCACATGATCACATCATACCACAACAATCATTCACATGATCACATCATACCACAACAATCATTCACATGATCACATCATACCACAACAATCATTCACATGATGATATCATATCATAACAATCATTCACATGATGATATCATACCACAACAATCATTCACATGATGATATCATACCACAACAATCATTCACATGATGATATCATACCACAACAATCATTCATGCGATGACATCATACCACAACAATCATTCACATGATGATATCATACCACAACAATCATTCACATGATGATATTATACCACAACAATCATTCACATGATCACATCATATCACAACAATCATTCACATGATCACATCATACCACAACAATCATTCACATGATCACATCATACCACAACAATCATTCACATCATATCACAACAATCATTCACATGATGATATCATACCACAACAATCATTCACATGATCACATCATACCACAACAATCATTCACATGATCACATCATATCACAACAATCATTCACATGATCACATCATATCACAACAATCAGTCACATGATCACATCATACCACAACAATCATTCACATGATCACATCATACCACAACAATCATTCACATGATGATATCATACCACAACAATCATTCACATGATCACATCATACCACAACAATCATTCACATGATCACATCATATCACAACAATCATTCACATGATCACATCATACCACAACAATCATTCACATGATCACATCATATCACAACAATCATTCACATGATCACATCATATCACAACAATCAGTCACATGATCACATCATACCACAACAATCATTCACATGATCTAAACGAAATCAAGGATTTCTTTTTTCACAAGAGAGTTGATACTTACCTCCCTAATACTTTTGATATTGCTAAATATTGGCTTTCACTCAATAAACACTCAGATTAAAACAGTTAGGTGCCCCTACTGGGCAGGGAGTCAGAGCGTAGTCTGGCGGATGCCAGCCCCACCACCGCGCATGCGCAGACTAGCACTTCCTCTGACTAATTTATTGGCTGATACACATGCAACTATAAAGAGCCTGAAGACCGAGCCTCTGTGGGGTGGAGAGGCCGGGTCCGTATCTAGGGAGGTAAGTATCAACTCTCTCGTGAAAAAAGAAATCCTTGATTTCGTTTATTTCACATCAAGAGTATACTTACCTCCCTAATACTTTTGATATTGCCAGAATTCGACAGTGAATTCGGCGGGAGGGAGGCGAGGTCAAAAGACCAGCTCATCCCTATACGCTTTTCTGCGTTTAAGGCACTTAAACTTCTGAAACTGTATGAAAAAACAGTCAGGATTTGACTAACCATCGGATAACACCCCCGATGTATGAGAGATGACCGAATGTCATATGCGCTCCCCCCCCCTCCTTCCTGGGAGGAAGAGTCGAATGACCTCAATGTCCTATACGCTCTCTACGTACAAGTGCCATGTACTACAGGACAGAGACGAAAAAACTCCATTTTCGTATACTCTCAACAATGAACCACATAAATACACAAAACCATCATCATATAAATAACGGGTAACGTGACAAGACAATCAACAATGGACAACACATACACAAGACTGACCTTGTTGAAATGGCTGCTGACATCCTCTTCCCATTGGTGAAGATCGATGCAGTCCCAAATTAGTGGTTGTTTCCATAAATTAATTGTGAAATATATAAGCAATGAGGAAACCCCATCAAAAATATATATGCCTAGTTATTTTTTCAAAATCGACAAGGCGAGAGGATTAGGTGTCACGGAGATAATGGTCTGTAAAACTTGACTCACAGTGCCACAGAGCCACCGACATAATATCATCCACAGGGACCCCATTAAATAGGGCAGTGGATGTCACCACGCCGCGGACACTGTGAGCCTTGGCCACGTCAACCTGCTTCCTGGTGGCGGATTTATGGCAAAACTGAATGCATTCTACAATCCACCTGGAAATGGTGTCCTTAGAAGCCCTGCCATGGGGTTCAATATATGACAACCATAACGCTGACTGGTCGGTGCGCCACTCCGCCGTACGTTGTTTGTACCGGCGAAGCACCCGGACAGGACACCATGCTTTAGAATTAGGATCATATCTAGTTAAAGCAGGCAAAATAATAGGTTGACCTGGATATTTCAACGACTGATTTTTAGCCAAGAAATTAATCCTAGGTAGCAGCTTAAGGCCTTCCCCTGAAACCACAAAACGGTCATCCTCGGCTGATAAGGCATGAATCTCACTCCTACGCCTAGCCGAGGCCGCAGCAATTAAAAACACAGTCTTCAGTGTTAATAGTTTCATCGAAATGGAACTAAGTGGTTCAAACGGCTTATCACCTAGTACTTGAAGCACTAGCGATAAACTCCAAGACGGAATCACCGGTGGATTCCTTGGTCTTAGATTGCCCATGCCTTTAATTAATACATTTAATGTATTCACTTCATCACTTCCCCTCTAAGCCAAGCAAGGAATAACAGACATTAAAGCTGACTTATAACCAGCAATAGAGTTAGGCTTGAGGCTATAGGCATCATAGAGGTGACAGAGGAAATCAGCTACTACCTGAATAGATGCATCCATTGGATCAATACATCTTTTTGAGCACCATTCTGCAAATCTGTTGATTTTATAATTATATGCTCTGGAGGTTGACCCCCTCCTGGCTTTGGCCATAAACATGGCTGCTTGCTCAGAAAAGCCCTCCTTAATTCTAGATTCCTTGACAACATCCACGCAGTCAATCTGAACATTGACGGATTGTTGTGAAGGGCCTTGCCCTGGAAGATAATATCGTCCATCAGAGGCAGAGGAACCGGATTGCAGACCAGAAGGTCCAGCAGATCCGTATACCATGATCGGCTTGACCAATCCGGGGCGATCAGAAGCACTTGGCATTCCTCTTGTCTGATTTTCTGAAGAATTTTTGGAATCAGGATTGCTGGAGGGAATGCGTATGCATACATTCTCCCCCAGCTGATAGCTAACGCATCTGTTGCGAAAGCGCTTGGATCCGGAATCGGAGAGACGTACGTCGTCATCTTCGCATTCTTCTTCGTTGCGAACAAATCGATGTTGGGTTTCCCCCAATGGTCGAACAGACGATCCGCCACACATTGATTTAGTTGCCATTCCGTGGGTAAAACACTCATCCTTCGGCTCAATGAGTCTGCTAGCAGGTTTAACCTTCCCGGAATATGAACTGCTTTCAAGGTAATCTGGTGATCCAGACACCAACAAAGCAGTCTCCATGTCATCATACAGAGACTGGGCGACTTCGTTCCACCCTGGCGGTTTATGTAAGTCACAACTGTTGAGTTGTCTGAACGAATAAGAACAATCTTGCCCTGAACTTTCTGTAAGAAATGTTCCAGGCCCAGGACTACTGCTCTTAGCTCCAGTAGATTTATATGTTCCTTTGACTGTTCCAGATTCCAAAGCCCTGATATCGTGGACTCTTCCAGGCAAGCTCCCCAGCCCTCCATCGATGCATCTGTATACACAGTCACCTGAGGGTGGGGAGGGGTTAGCATAACCCCCACCAAGAGATTCTCTATGTCCAACCACCATTGCAGGTGATGAATCAGAGGCGCCAACACTGACACATTCGAGTCCAGCGAACCTGTACTCTGGGTCCATTGTGTCATGAGAAATAACTGGATCGGCCGCCTGCGTAAGGCGGCCTGAGGAATGACTGGTTCCAATGAAACCATCAACCCCAGCATTCTCAAGTAAACCCGTGCCAGGACATGACGACTGTCGCACACTGACTGAATTAATGAGATGAGTTTCTGAACTCTCTCCTGAGTAGGATAAACATATCCTGTCTCTAGATCGAAGAACATCCCCAGGTAAACAAACTTCTGGGATGGAATCAGCTCTGATTTTGGGAAATTGATCATCCAGCCTAAGTCTGTGAGAGTTTTCAAAACAATCTCCAGACTGGCCGACAAACTTTCCCGGGTGTGCGCTTTCAACAGCCAGTCGTCTATGTACGTGTGGACTGCTATGCTTCTCCTGCGGAGGTATGCGGTGATCGCAAGAACCACACGGGTGAAAACCCGAGGAGCCGTGGAAATTCCGAAGGGTAGCACCCTGAATTCCCACTGTCTGCCCTGGAATGCAAATCTCAGGAAGCGACGGAAACTCCTGTGTATGGGGATGTGGAAATAAGCGTCCTTCAAATCTATCGACGCTGTCCACATTCCCCTCTCTAACCCCGCCAACACCGAGCGCACAGTTTCCATCTTGAAACTGGGCGTCTCTATGAACTTGTTCAATGGCTTGAGGTTGAGAATTGGTCTCCACCCTCCGGTGTTCTTTGTTACTAAGAACAGGGTTGAATAGAAGCCCGGACACCTCTGTGCCGGCTGAATAGCTCCTTTTTGTATGAGGGAATTTATTTCCTCCTCGATACACAACCTTTGATCTGGATCTCTCGGATTTGGAGTCCAGATCGGCACTAGAGACAGTCGCGATGGCGGGCCTGTCATCCAACCGGGATGATACCCGACTGAAAGCCATCGCAAGACTAAACGGTCCTGAGTTAACCGTTCCCACTCTTGCATGTGGTCGGCTAATCGGCCTCCCATCGGTCCACCTAGGGATAGAGGTGGAGATAAGGAGTGCAAGAGCGGCACTGTCTCCTTTGCCAGAAACACCGGCGCGGTTCTCACCGCGGTAACCGTCCCATCAGGAACGATTACCCCGCCCAGATCCTCGCGCGCCACGACCAGCACCGCGCGCACCACGGTGCGCGGGCGGCTGCCTGGCTGACTGCGCCTGAGGAGCCTGCGCCCCCCTCGCTGCTGGCCGAATCGCACGCGGCCGAGGCCGGCGCTGCGATGGTGGTTGGCCTCTGACCTGGCCACTACCACCTCGAGCCTGCAGGGGACGATACGCAGGGGGTGCGGCGCGAACGTTGGCACGACGAAGCACCTCAAACTGTTCGCGCAGCGCCCTCTGGTTATTGACCAGAGTAACCGTCTCCTGGAGGTGTCTACATCCCTCACCTCCAAAGAGACCAGGACCTGTCATAGGCGTACGTAGTAGCCTATTGTAGAGGTCCTGGGACGGGCACAGATTATCCAAGGCAAAAGTGCGCCTTGCCCGGACACTCCTGGTCACCGCCCGCGTCATACAGTCCAGAGCCAGGTTGATACCATCCTGGATGGCTCGCTGGACTGTGACCGGACTTGGCTGGCGCGATGCGGATGCTGTTACTACCCCTTGTAACAGCTGGGAGACGTGGGACAGAGCGGCAATCGAAGCCCTCCCACTCTCCTCCGCATCACGCAACGCGGCATTTGCCGAACGCAACGCGTTCGAGCACAAGACTCCCGTGTCAGAACGGGAGCCTGGCCGCGCATCCTCACCCAAAGCCGCGCGGTCATCCACGCTCGGCTTTGGTACCACACCGTACCACTGGTAGTCCAGGGGCACGATGCGGCAACGCCTGGCCACCTCGCGCGGGGCCTTAGCGAGACGTCCACTCGACTTAATGGACGTCTCCGCCGCCTCGAACATGTCAACGACATGCTCTGCCAGCGGCAGAGAAGGCATAGCGTTAGCAGTAGGCTTACCAGCTAACCACGGCCTGTGTTCACGCTGGCTAGCCGACTGCTCCACGGGCAGATCTGGTCTAACACTCACCAGCCACTGGCAAGCGTCAGACCAATCCTCCTCCGTGGCTAGTTGCGAGCGCTCTACAAGACGGGGGCCTTCGTCTTCCTCCTGAGCGCAAGCAACAGAGCTTGACGGCGGATACGCTGATATCCCTGGCAAGCCAGGGAAAGCATGCGGGCCTGATAATACCGGCATGCTAATCTCACTGGCTTGACCAGGAGCAGGCGCCGTGGTAGAGCGCGGGGCATATACCGCCCCACCACGGCCCCGGCCAGCACCAGCTACACTCTCGGCAAGCCGAGGTATGCGGTACCGCTGGCCTTCAGCGCCCAGGGCCACAGTCTGAACCGTGGATTCTACCCCTGGGAGAGTAGAACCGTGGAAAAAGGCGCCTGTATTCCCCGCGAGGGACGCACAAACGTCATATTCCATGGCCACGTCTTCAGACGGCGACCCCAACAGGTAATCCTCATCCTCCTGGCCAGAAAGATTAGACTCCGGGTCAGCAAAGAGAGCTAACCCGGACTGGCCAGGGAAGGTGCCATACGAGGTACTGGCAGCCGCGGTGTGCGGATACCCCTGGACTGATGAGCAGCCCGCGGGTTCCAGCGACGACCGTCCACGGTCCCTATTGGGCGCGGCAATAAGCCTGCTGCCAGGGCCGTGGAACACCCCCTCTAATGGGGCCACCTCTGAATCTTCAAACAACGGAAGCGTACTAAGGAACGTTGATTCAGAGGTGGGGATTACCTGCTCCGAAGCAGATGATGAGGTCAATAAAGGATTTGGTCCAGGAAGCATGCCACGAAGCAACTCTGGAACCAAATCCTTGATTGTCCTCCTCATCTCTCCCAACATCTCGGTCCGGAAGGCCTCCATGTCCACCGCGGACGAGGCCTTCCTCTTACCCTTCTTACTTACGACCTCTTTTTTCAGCTTCTTTTTCTCCTCCTCCAACTTGTCCTTCGCCTGCAAGCACAAGAATTCGGACATTAGCTCGCCCCCCCAGTGCTTACATATCTCGCAATTAAGCAAGGGACCACAGGGGCTACACTGAAAACATAGATGAGGGCCAAACTTGTCCCTCAAAAATCGTCCACAGGACGCACAACCAGGTCTCTGAAAAAAGCCAAAGGACGAGGAGTATGAGCAAACTAGTTAAGCTTAGAAAACTCACCAGCTCAAGAGAAGAAAAAATGATCATAAAGATCATAATTTTTATCAGAAACCAGCTTCGGACAACTTTAATTGTAAATAAAGAGCAAGACTGATTATGACGTCATTAATCCTATGACAGGACCAAATCGATCCCCAACAAACATCCCAGTGCAAGGACGAATTGTATCTCTAACCAGAACATGTGCAGAATGGACATTTCGACTACACAAGCATCAGATAAATACTGATAACAATGGCAAATAGTGTTAATTATCTCCCTTTCTCATATCAATAATTAATACCTGACACCTTGTCTAGACAAACCATCCAACCTGATGAACTGGAGCACTCCACCACTGAACGCCTCTTAACTCTCTCCACCTCCAGGGGAAGGAATTGGATCAAGAGGGCAAAGTGAGAAGACCTTTATAATAGGCCTCCAACTCACTGGGCATAGAATTTTTGGTTAGATAACCTAACAGTATTAGTAGGAAATGGAACCATGGTGGAGAGACACAAACCCTCTGCTGATGTCATGTCCTTATTTCTCCTTCACACAGACCTGTGGACATAAACACAAAGAGAGATTAGTCTTATATAGCACCTAGTTGAAAAAACCAACTAATTAAGGCGCTTATCACGTTTAGCGCGAGTCCCGGAAACACATTACAACGGGACAAAACTCGCTAATTTTACTAGAAGTCACCTGATTTAAAGGTCCAAGGCCCTCCTGTGGCGAAGTCACTCTCTCAGCCATCTTTGTCAGGTGAAAACGTCTATTAAATAGTCTTAAAAAGCTTTGAAAAGCGTAAAGAAAGATCCTATCATGAAAGCATGTTGTCTCTCAGCCAATAAATTAGCAAAGAGGAAGTGCTAGTCTGCGCATGCACGGTGGTGGGGCTGGCATCCGCCAGACTACGCTCTGACTCCCTGCCCAGTAGGGGCACCTAACTGTTTTAATCTGAGTGTTTATTGAGTGAAAGCCAATATTTAGCAATATCAAAAGTATTAGGGAGGTAAGTATACTCTTGATGTGAAAACATCATATCACAACAATCATTCACATGATCACATCATACCACAACAATCATTCACATGATCACATCATATCACAACAATCATTCACATGATCACATCATACCACAACAATCATTCACATGATCACATCATACCACAACAATCATTCACATGATCACATCATATCACAACAATCATTCACATGATGATATCATACCACAACAATCATTCACATCATACCACAACAATCATTCACATGATCACATCATATCACAACAATCATTCACATGATATCATATCACAACAATCATTCACATGATCACATCATATCACAACAATCATTCACATGATGATATCATACCACAACAATCATTCACATGATCACATCATACCACAACAATCATTCACATGATCACATCATACCACAACAATCATTCACATGATCACATCATATCACAACAATCATTCACATGATGATATCATTCACATGATCACATCATACCACAACAATCATTCACATGATCACATCATACCACAACAATCAGTCACATGATCACATCACTCTGTGATTCTCATAAGAAATTGAAGAAAATCATTTTTCAAGACAAAATATACTATTAAGGAAACCAAAAATATGCAAACAATAAATTTTATTTTATTAAAATTAAAGTATAAGCATATTTTGACCCTTCTCCATTTGGGTTCCCCTTTAAATACTGTGAAATAATACATACATCCCTTATTGAGTCTGTCAATCATGTGAAATAATACATACATCCCTTATGGAGCCTGTCAATCATGTGAAATAATACAGACATCCCTTATCAAGTCTGTCAATCATGTGAAATACTTTATGGAGTCTGTCAATCATGTGAAATAATACATGCATCCCTTATGGAGTCTGTCAATCATGTGAAATAATACATACATCGCTTACCGAGTCTGTCAACCATGTGAAATACTACATACATCCTCTATGGAGTCTGTCAATCATGTGAAATAATACAAACATCTCTTATTGAGTCTGTCAATCAAACTTACATTTCATTATCCAACTGATATCACATCAACTGACATGACATTACCTGACATCGCCTCAACTGACGTCACCTCAATTACGGGTTAAAGCCTTAGTAAAGGTAGACACTAGCTCGTTATTGAGCAGGTTTTCATATTGACATCGCATCAAGTGACCTCAACGACATCACTTCAACGGACATCACTTCAACTGACACCGCTTCAACTGATATCGCATCAACTGACATCGCATCAACTGACATCGCATCAACTCACATCGCTTCACCTGACATCACTCCAGCTGACATCACTTCAACTGACATCACCTCAACTGGCATCACCTCAACTGACATCAATCAACTGACATCACCTCACTCCAAGTGACGTCACATAAACCGATATCACTTCAACTGACATCACCTCAAGCGACATTACCTCAAGTGACATCACTTCAACTCACATCAATTCAACTAACACAACTTCAACGGACATCACTCCAACTGACATCGGTCCAACTGGCATCACTTCAACTGACATCACTTCAACTGCCATCGCTTCAACTGACATCACATCAACTTAATCACTTTAAATGATATCACTTTACCTGACATGGCCTCACCTGATATCGCTTCAACTGACATCGCTTTAACTGACATCACTTTAAATGACATCATTTCAACTGACTTCACTTCAACAAATATGACCTCAACTGACATGACATCACCTGACATCGCCTAAACTGATGTCACTTCAATTATGGGTTAAAGCCTCAGTAAAGGTAGACACTAGCTCGTTATTGAGCAGGTTTTCATATTGATTATATATGATCATTAATTACTGCTCACCTGGTCATGCCCCTCATCATCAAGGTTCATCGACTTTTTATGAAGTCCGGATTTTGTTGTACCAGGACTGTGAGGTAAAAACAAGAACATTAACACACCTATACATGGTAGGATGATGATTGATTGGTTTGGTGGGGGGGGGGGTATAGTTCTTGTCCCTGTTAAACAGGTCCCATTCACGCCAGGTTCAAAATGGTATTAATTTCTTTGTTAGGCTTGATTTTTGTTGAAATTTTGATTCTATGCGGTTTTGTTTTTTGTGACACCAACAGCCCTAGATCCAAGAGTAAAACAAGAGTTTTAGTGAAACTCAACATATGCCCACAGGCATACTTGTTTGAGGAATGCTAAATGTGAAGTTTTTCTTTGATAAATGACACTTCGTCTATCTCTAAAACATCTGCTGAACAAAAAGTTGTAAGTGTAGGCTCAAAACCCTTCGAGATCTGGACTGGACAAGAAAATTTTGACAAATTTGAGCTTTTCAAGGGCGATAACTCTGGCGAATATGGGTGGATTTTGTCGGAATAAAATCATGACGCTTTGTTAATCCCTAAACATCTGCTTGAAAATTTCAGGGGCAAATATGGCCAGATTTTGTCGAAACGAAATCATTGCACTTCGTCTATCCTTCAACACATCTGCTGAAAAAAAATTGTGATAATAGGTTCAAAACTTCGAGATCTGCTCCGAACAAGAAAATTTTGACAAATTTTAGCTTTTCAGGGGAAATAACTCAAGTAAATATGGCCGGATTTTGCCGAAACAAAATCATTGCACTTCGTCTATCCCTAACACATCTGCTGACAAAGAAATTGTGAGTGTTGGTTCAAAACTCTTCGAGATCTGCTCCAGACAAGAAAGCAGATGCATGGATGGATGGATAGACGGCCAATGCCATCACGTAATACAACCTAGCTTACGTGGGCGTATAAAAATCGTAGGGATCCGGGTTGACTGCTCCATGTGAAATAGAGAAAGGAAGCATGGTATGGCGAGACCAACCTATGCAATGGGCCAACACAAAGAAATGGGCCACTCAGTACATCCACAGCACAGTATCCGTGACTCTAAATCTTCTTCAGTCATAGATCTAATGATCTATTCTATTGGCATTTCTGCTGCCGATTATTTGAATTTTGAACATGTAAATTTATCAGCTGGTATTGCTTATTAGTAGACAGAAGAATAGAATAGATTAGATGGTAGTTTGGTTAGCATAGCTAGGTTAGTATGGGAATGGTGGTGGGCTGGTGGGTGTGTGGGGATGGCGTGAGGATGTCTAAGTTGTTATGGAGATGTTCTATCTTATTCTATATATTTGTTATCATTCTGTGTGGTAGTGTCGTTTTCTTAGTTTCCTATTTATCCGAGTGTCACTTTACAGTAGAACAAAGATGAGATGTTACGATATTATTTATCTCACCACATGTCCCACGCTTTAAGTGTTACAATAGTTCTGTTTGATGTTCAGTACCGTAACTCAAGTTCAATTGGAGGGATCATGCCTCAATTTAAGTGAGAGCTTGCACTTGGGATCCCAAGAATAGTCATGATTTTCGGATCAACGACGTACTAATGTTTCATCTGTCGTCCTGGCAATATAACGATATATGTTTCATCTGTCATTCTGGCAATATAATGACATACTAATGTTTCATCTGTCATTCTGGCAATATAACGACACGTTTCCTCTGCCACTCTAGCAATATAACAACATCTTAATGTTTCATCTGTCATCTTGGGAATATAACGACATACTGATGTTTCATCTGTCATCCTGGCAATATTATGACATACTAATCTTTCATCTGTCATCCTAGGAATATAACGACATGCTAATGTTTATTTTATCCAAGCTCAGCACTGAGTTAAAGTGAGCTTGCCATTGCCCCCAATTACATCTTTAACACTTTAAAGGTCAAATCTAGCCACAAGTAGCATTTGCAATAGTTTTGAGAATTATCCTTTGTAGGCTGCGAGGGGAGGATTTTTAGACTTCACCACTGGAATGGCTGACAACATAGACTGTTAATGCAGTGCTTTATTTTCTGGCATCTTCCCTTGGTTCAACATAGCCTGTTAATGCAGTGGTTTATTTTCTGGGGTCTTCCCTTGGTTCAACATAGCCTGTTAATGCAGTGGTTTATTTTCTGGGGTCTTCCCTTGGTTCAACATAGTCTGTTAATGCAGTGGTTTATTTTCTCGGGTCTTCCCTTGGTTCAACATAGCTTGTTAATGCAGTGGTTTATTTTCTGGGGTCTTCCCTTGGTTCAACATAGCCTGTTAATGCAGTGGTTTATTTTCTGGGGTCTTCCCTTGGTTCAACATAGCCTGTTAATGCAGTGGTTTATTTCTGGGGTCTTCCCTTGGTTCAACATAGCCTGTTAATGCAGTGATTTATTTTCTGGGGTCTTCCCTTGGTTCAACATAGCCTGTTAATGCAGTGGTTTATTTTCTGGGGTCTTCCCTTGGTTCAACATAGCCTGTTAATGCAGTGGTTTATTTTCTGGGGTCTTCCCTTGGTTCAACATAGACTGTTAATGCAGTGGTTTATTTTCTGGGGTCTTCCCTTGGTTCAACATAGACTGTTAATGCAGTGTTTTATTTTCTGGGGTCTTCCCTTGGTTCAACATAGCCTGTTAATGCAGTGGTTTATTTTCTGGGATCTTCCCTTGGTTCACCATAGACTGTTAATGGAGTGGTTTATTTTCTGGGGTCTTCCCTTGGTTCAACATAGCCTGTTAATGCAGTGGTTTATTTTCTGGGGTCTTCCCTTGGTTCAACATAGACTGTTAATGCAGTGGTTTATTTTCTGGGATCTTCCCTTGGTTCAACATAGCTTGTTAATGCAGTGGTTTATTTTCTGGGGTCTTCCCTTGGTTCACCATAGACTATTAATGGAGTGGTTTATTTGCTGGGGTCTTCCCTTGGTTCAACATAGCCTGTTAATGGAGTGGTTTATTTTCTGGGGTCTTCCCTTGGTTCAACATAGACTGTTAATGCAGTGGTTTATTTTCTGGGGGTCTTCCCTTGGTTCAACATAGCCTGTTAATGCAGTGGTTTATTTTCTGGGGGTCTTCCCTTGGTTCAACATAGCCTGTTAATGCAGTGGTTTATTTTCTGTGGTCTTCCGTGGTTCAACTTAGCTTGTTAACCCTTTCACCGACAAATCCCTGAGAAAGTATATTCTTTACATTATAAGAACTTATTCTGTTGAATATTTTAAAACTAATTTGACCGGGAGTCATTGCTGCCTAAGGCAGCAATGGCTTTCAGTCAAACTAATTTCAAACAAGAGCCATCAGAAGATGGAATATCCCCAAGGATCCAAACATTTCAGATAAATATACATCAAGAGTGGACATACATGTAACGTTAATTGTGAAGGACAATATTTTAGAAAACCTAATCAATGAAAAATGAAATAGTGACACTGCATTGTGCCTTAAAGAAAGATAGATTTGTAAGTGCTGGTTCAATTCATTTTGGTGAATTTAAAGCTTTTCAAGGGTGATAACTCCGGAAAATACGGATGAATTTCTTCAAAATGGAATCATATCACTGCTTCTTCAAGTAATATATTCAGTAACAAGGGAATTGAGAGCATAGGTCCAAAATTCTTCAAGATCTGGCATGAACAAGACAATTTTGATGAATTTTTAAGTATTTCGGGGGAGATAATGACCACAGACCTCCCCCCCCCACCCCCTGGGGTTTGTCTGTCGTTTGATTAACCACATAATCATACTTTTCGTTCAATCACTACTTGCTAAATAAATCTACTTACATTTAGCGCCAGAAAAAGATTGCTAATCTTGCATTTAGATGTCTTCTAATGCAAGAACCACAACTCTCTACTCTAGTCCAAGTTTCTGGATGGTGTAGACTCTCTTAATGTCAATCAAACAGAGACTTCTGGAATCATAGCTAAACTGTAGTTGTGTTGACATCTTCAAATGATTGTCAGATATGGACAGACCGACATTCTATACATATGCATGGATGTACAGGCATACGGATAGCACATGTACATCTTCCAGAGAACCTGTGCCAAGTTTCAAAAGAATCACATCTAAATTATAGTTGTGCTGACAAGAAATGATTGGTACTGCAATTTATGTATTGGCTTAAAGGTATTTAAAGGGGGATAACTCTATAATGAATAAGTTTCTGGCCGCAAAAAAGGACATATACATCTTCAGATGGTAATGACTAGATTTATCACGTTTCAAGACTTAGGAGTTGTGCTGGTAAGGATGGATTGACAGACAAACATACATTTGGGACAGACGGATTGACATACAAGTATCTGGACAGCACATGCACATCTTCATGTGGTAATGATAATACTTACCAAGTTTCAAAAGAATCGCGGCTAAACCGTAGGAGTTGTGTTGACAAGAAATGGTTGGCAATGCAGTTTATGTATCAGCTTTAAGATATTTAAAGGGTGATAACTCTGCAATGATTAATTTTTAGCCGTGACAAAAGCACATGCACATGTGCACATGATACTGATAATGTGGACGAAATTTAAAGTTAATCCATTGAGACCTCTAGGAGGAGTTGCATTGACAAGAGATGAGTGTCAGAGATTAATGGACCGACAGATGAACATGCATACATCTTGGACAGATGGGTATGTGGATAGCACATGCAGACCCTCAGGTGATAATGTCAACACTTACCAAGTTTCAAAAGAATCGGAGCTAACTGTAGGAGGAGTTGCGTTGATAAGAAATGATTGGCAATGCAGTTTATGTATCGGCTTTAAGATATTTAAAGGTGGATAACTGTAATGAACAATTTTTTGCCCGCAAATGGACAATCACTAAGTGAAAATGTTCAGTCTTCTTAACAGATTTCACCGATTAGAGCGAAACTCAATTATATGTGATGTTTCATATTATTATATGCTTATATAAGCACTTACTTGACATAATTACAGGTGATGTTTCATATTATTATATACTTATATAAGCACTTACTTGACAAAATTACAGGTGATGTTTCATATTATTATATGCTTATATAAGCACTTACTTGACAAGATTACAGGTGATGTTTCATATTATTATATGCTTATATAAGCACTTACGTGACAAAATTACAGGTGATGTTTCATATTATTATATGCTTATATAAGCACTTACTTGACATAATTACAGGTGATGTTTCATATTATTTTATGCTTATATAAGCACTTACTTGACATAATTACAGGTAATGTGTCATATTATTATATGCTTATACAAGCATTTACTTGACATAATTACAGGTAATGTTTCTTATTATTATATGCTTATACAAGCACTTACTTGACATAATTACAGAGCATGTTTTATATTATTATATGCTTATATAAGCACTTACTTGACAACATTTACCCTCACACCCTGTGGTGCTAAATCTGTAAAGTAAAACAAAACACCCTGTAAGTAATATACAGTCTGACCTATTAACCATCTAACATGCAAGCCAGCCAAAAACGACCTCTGTGGTAGTCTCGAGACATGTCTATTGTAGAACAAGAAGACAATTTTTTTACAATTTACCACTGGAATGACTGCCTCGATGACCAAGCCAGTCATTTCAGTGACAAATTTGTTTAAATAGTCATCACTTTGTCTGCAAATGGACATTTTCTGAGAAAATTAAAATTTTCGTGAACAGTATATAACATTTGCGGTCAAATCCTACTGTTTCTTACCCCTTTAATGGACAAATTTGGGCAATAAAATATCAATTTTCTAATAGAACATTTGTAGGCCAAGAAAAAACTATTTTTGAAACTTTACCACTGGAATGACTGGCTTGATTATCGAGCCAATCATTCCAGTGGTAAGGTTTCAAAGATAGTTTTGGCCTCTAAATGTAGCCTACAATTCTCAAGAGCTCTACAGAAACTAATTTTAGACGACCTGACCAGAGCTCCAGAAGCCAATTTTGGCTGACTTGACCAGAGCTCCAGAAGCCAGTTTTAGCTGACTTGACCAGAGCACCAGAAGCCAGTTTTAGCTGACTTGACCAGAGCTCCAGAAGCCAGGTTTAGCTGACTTGACCAGAGCTCCAGAAGCCAGTTTTAGCTGACTTGATCAGAGTTCCAGAAGCCAGTTTTAGCTGACTTGACCAGAGCACCAGAAGCCAGTTTTAGCTGACTTGACCAGAGCTCCAGAAGCCAGTGTTAGCTGACACTTGACCAGAGCTCCAGAAGGCAGTTTTAGGTGACACTTGACCAGTAAAGGGTTAATACAGCTGTTTTAGGATCAAGTCTCTTATCATGTTTAACCCTCGCAAACCAGAAACAAATAATTCTTTATGAATAGTTTGAAACTGACTGGCAGTAACAGATTCTAGTCAAATTTGTTTTTACATATTCACCAGTCTTCCGGTATTGAGACACTGGAATTACACTAGTTAAAAGGTTTACAAAAATACTATAATTATGTAGATGTTCATAATACAGTGTGTGTGTGTGTGTGCGTGTGCGTGTGTGCGTGCGTGCGTGCGTGCGTGCGTGCGTGCGTGCGTGCGTGCGTGCGTGCGTGCGCGTATGTATGCGCATGCAGGAGATGGGTATGTGCGCACGCATGTTAGCAAGGACATTTAAAAAAATTGTTCAACAGGTTTTATACTATGTGCGTGCACATGTGAGTGCCTCAACAAAATGTTATACTTGGTTAATGAAGTTAACAGATTCTACTGTTGTAAATGTATCCGGTATCCCGTTGGTTCTCCTCCCGAGGTAACTTGCGCCACCAACTAGGCGCATCCCACCCACCCCCTGCAAGGCTGGGGATAATCTACATGTTGCTGGTGTCTCCGTATGTTCCATGTCCTTGTGGGTGTTGGCCAGCTCTACTTCTGGTACTATAGAGGGCTACATGCATGAATAATCAAGCCACACACTACCAGGCGGCACCACCTGACGAGTTTGGTGATGGTAAGTCAGACAACCGCACCACTTAACCCTTAGCACACTGATTTCAATATTCTATCTTTTACTGTGTCAATAGAAGAGAAACTGGTGTACATTTTTCAACAGCACCATCTTCCACCTAAATTGTTGAAAAATAAACATCAGTTAATCTTTTAATTTAATTTCAAAAATAAGAATTTTAACATTAGAGCGCTAAGGGTTAACTGTATAGCTTTAATACACGAGTCATCCCTGCTGCTCAAAGAAACAGGATGAGTGGATGAATGATACAAGATTATAGGATACAATATTATTGAACTATGGGTAGAAAGTGCCACAGGTGGCATGCCATGGTTGGTCTTGCCTTTCACCCCTGCATTACCATACAGTAGTCTGGTCACATAAACGAGATAACTGTTGATATAACGTACCCAATGCGAGACACTTTGTGAAGGTGTCTAGAGCGGCCTTACTCATACTGTACGCCATCATCTCAGCCATCTGTAGAACAAGGAAACAAAAACAAGCCACGATTAGGGAGCAATCCAAATCACACTAACTTTATGTTTTTGCTGGAGGCTCACATGCCTTATACACCAGCAACCAGAAATTCATTTTGATGAAAGGAATATTGTGTTGAAAAGTTTGAAGTTAATTCAACCGGGAGCTCTCTGGCAGTAACAGGTTCCAGTTGAATTAATTTCAAAATATTCAACAGCTTTCCTGCATAATTTCATGGGTTAAGGGGTTAAGAAGACACAAGACGGATAATCAGAGATTGCTGAAGTATGGCCCTATTCCACCAATCACAACCTCCCACCTAAGATTCCAGGTCACTGTGACCTTAACCGTTGACACCAAAATCGATAGGGTTCTTTGAAACACCAAGGACAATCTCCCATTCAAGATTAGTAACGCTCCCTTCAATCGAACTCGAGTTATCATCCGGAAACGCAATATTACGTCATTAATTAGATCAGTGACCTTGATCTTTGACCCCAAAATCGATAGGGTGCTTCGGACCACCTAGGAAAAAGCTCCCATGCCAGATTGGTAATGATCCTGTCAACAGAACTCGGGTTATCATCCAGAAACGCAATATTACATCATTAATTAGGTCACCATGACGTTGACCCCAAAATCGATATGGTTCTTCGGACCACCAAGGACAAGCTTCCAAGCCAGATTGGTAATGATCCTATAAATAGAACTTGAGTTCTCATCTGGAAACGCAATATTATGTCATTAATTGGGTCACAGTGACCTTGACCATTGACACCAAAATCAATAGGGTTCTTCAGACCACCAAGGACAAGATCTGACGTCAGATTGGCAACGATCCCTTCAATAGAACTTGAGCTATCATCCGGATGGGGTGGGGGTGTGTGTGGGGGGGGGGGGCATAAAAATACAAGTACGTAATATTTCCAGTTAAATTGTCAAAGAATTCAATACCTTTCTTATATTCCGTTTTGAAATGAAGACAGAGAATCTGAAATGAGTTGTCATTTTGTATGCAAGTTATCACACGAGTGTACTATTAGATCTCAGTTCTATGTGATATGCTTCTTACAAGGAAATTGACAAAAATCATTAGTAATTTGGCATTAAAAAGCCAATTTTGACACAAAATATTTGACAAAGAGAAAACCGTGAAGAGGCACATCTGAACATAATACGGGAAGTATATACGAAGTTTTATTAAAACATTTTAAGTGATTCTGTATATACTGTTTATGAGAACATTGACACAAATTGTGAGTTTTGGCCACTTACACAGGCAAATCCTTCAAAAGGCGCCTTTGTGTACCGTAAGGGATGGGTGTACCAAGTTTTATTAAAATATTTGAAGCGATTCTGTATCATATTCTGTTTACGAGAACATTGACAAGAATCATTGGCTTTTGCATTAAAAAGCCTATAAAGACGAGTACTTCATAAGGCACATCTGCCTATCATGAGGGATAAACTAGGTTACCTTAAAATAGCTCAAGTAGTTAAAGATATTGTAGGCCGATAAAAACCACCAAATTAGGCTAAGAAAAACTGCAGAGATACAGTGATAATAGATGCATTGCAATATTTTCACAGGTTGTGACATTAAAATTCCCCTTGTCTACCACACTAGCCAGTTAATAAATTATGGTCTAGTCACGTTCACCCCGGCGAATTGCTAGTACGCAATGTGGTAGGATAATTATTTTTAGAACAAACCGAGTGACAATTATTGCTGCCTATAGCAGCAACAACTGTTCATCAAATTACTCTTAACCCTTTCGTGATGAAACTGGCCAAAACTGGCCTTTGTAGTGGTTTTAGTAATGCCCATTTACAGGCCAAAAGAAGACTATTTTTGAAAATTTACCACTGAAATGCCTGGCTCGGTAACCGAGCCAGTCATTCCAGTGGTAAATTTTCAAAAATAGTCTTCTCTTTGCCTGCAAACGGACATTCAATAAGTAAATATTGAAAAATTTTAAAAGAAATTTAGTCATCAAAGGGTTAAAATAATCTAACAGACCACACAAGTGTAACCTGCTAATGTTTTGATAATGATTTGACTGGAAATTGTTCAAGTATCAACTTCCATTCAAACTGGTCTCAAAATAATCAGCAATATAGTTGGCCTGTCACTGGCTGAAGATATTTCGAGCAATTTGATTTGACAGTCAGTGTTGACTAAGGCAGTATCAACTTTGTCAAATTGTTATCAGACTAATCATTGCCCGGCTTTCAGTATTATTAGCCTATGTGAAATTAGTTAGGCAATTGTCAGATACGTCATCGAGATCCAGCATGAAATATACCAGCAACTTCTATAGTTGTGTTCATTTCTTTGTCAATCAGTTGTCAATCATGCCATTTCTAATCACTGCATGTCAGATCGTACACGTGCATTGCTGACCTACTCGTCTTTGTAAATATATTTCACATTGGACCTTTGCAATTTTTCCATCAATCACATGACATCGTAATCAATTGTTGTCACAAACACGAGTTGTATGAATTGTCTTTATTATTTAACAAACATGCTGTGGAATGTTATGAAACTAATTTGATTGGACACTGTTGTCAACTTACATTAGCGTGAGCATTGCTATTAACTTTTTCAATTTGTCGATTTCAAAGCAACCAAATAAGAAATCTGTTGAATATTTTAAATTAATTTGCCTGGAAATCATTGCTGCCTAAGGCAAAAATAATTATTAATTTTGAACTATTCCAGAATATTTTTTCTCAGAAAATTTCCATTTGCCGACCAAAAGATTATTTTTGAAAACTTCTATTGGAATGACTGGCTCGGTTATTGAGCCAGTCATTCCAGTGATAAGTTTTCAAGAATAGTCTTCTCTTGGTCTGTAAGTGGACATTTCTCAAGACCACTACAGAAGCAATTTTTTAGCCAGTTTGAGTGATAAGGGTTAACAACCTACGACGGTTTCCACGTGTTTGAGAAACGCCAAGAAAACTTTTCAAAATTTATCACTGAGATGTCTGGCTCGATAACCGAGCCAGTCATTTCAGTGGTAAATTTTTCAAATTCTTTTTCACCTGTCCTATAACTGGACATTTGTTGAGTAGAAATTGTGTATTTCTTAACCCATCTTCAGCATTCAAGACTTAAATGGTCGTCGCCCAAAACTGGCCCCTGCACTGGTCTTGAAGTATGTCTAGTTGCAGGCCAAGAGAATAAAATTTTGTAAAATTACCACTGGTAAGACGGGTCGATAATAGTCATTCGTGGTACATTTTTTTAAATTGTCTTCAATTGATTTACACATGGATATTTTCTGTGAGAAAATCATTAACTCTTACCACTCCCACGTCAAACTTTTAAATTTTCAATTCAAATTAAAAGATGAACTGGTGTTCATTTTTCAACAAATTTGGTGGAAGATGGTGCTGTCGTAGACATCAAAACATCGTCTACCAAAATTGTTAAAAATGTACACCAGATTCTTCACTGTTGAACCAATAAAACCAGAATTTTGACATCAGTATGTTACGGGTTAAATGGTTATAGATTTACCTGATTAAGTTGCTACTTACAGGTCTTGGTCCACATATGCTTGAGATGTTCACAATGTTTCCTGGAAAACACAGAATAATCTCAATCACAATCTGACAGTAAAGCCAGCACTAACAAGGATGGATCTAAAGAGGGGGAGGGGGGAGGGGAGGGGGGGTGATTCAGAATCCAACCCACTGAAAATCAAATGCAAAAATTTGGATGCAAAATCAAGATGATGTTGATAGACGAGAATAATGCAGGAAATGGCATCTCTCAATTCTCATTTTCAGATTTTTCTGGCGAGGACATTCCTTCCCCCGGTCCCCTGGGAGTAGACACTCCCTGTTGTGACATCAATCTCTATCATAAGATTGTAAGGATCCTAGCCGTATGCTAAGGAGCATAATTAGTAATTGCTTAACATACGCTTTGTCCTTCATCGAGCCGCGCATCAGCGCTTTGCCCTTCTTAATCCTCAGTAAAAAACTGTCATGTATTGGTAACCTATGGCCCATTAGCTTATGCCTTCTTCAATATCACATGCTCAATTTCCGTGTCAATCTTCTGGACAGATTTGCATTCATTCTTGCATGATTTAGTGAAATGAATTGTTTGAAAACAATTAGTGAAGCAGTGTGTGCGTGCGTGCGTGCGTGCGTGCGTGCGTGCGTGCGTGCGGTGGACATTTTTCCAAATCCAATATGGCCGCCAAACACGCTACATTTTGACTGGCCCATGGCAGCCATGTTTTTTTAAGGATTACCTTCCCTTGAACAAACTTTAATGGCCCTTAGTCTAATCATATCTCCCCAATTTCGGCCTGATCACTTCAATGGTTCTAGAGAAGTCGTTTTCGGGAAAACTAGGTCATCCAAGATGGCCGCAGAACCATTTGGCCAATTAGTCCTCTTGAACAACCTTGGCTTACCTCTTGCACTAGATGATGTTTCATGAGTTTTGAATCGATTCCCCACCCGGTTTCGAAAAAGAACATTTTTAGACGTTTCCTAAAATTGGTAGGAATCTAAGATGGCCACCGGCCAAATTGGCCGATCGGGTTAATTTGAACAAATTTGAATCTACATGCCATAAGAATGCTTCCTGCCGAATATAATTGAAATCGGCCTAGAAGTTCTCGAGAAAAAGACATTTTAAATTTCCCATTGCTTTAGTATAAGAGCTTTTGGCGGGAAAATGATCCACGAAGGCCGCCTAACTGTTTATCCGAGTTTCAAAAATTGTAAATTTGAGATCAGAGTACCCAAAAACATATATGAAGCCAATTTCAGTCTCAAAATCCATCAAATAAAAAAATCCAATATGGCCACCAAACACGCTACATTTGATTGTCCCGCGGTGGCCATGTTTTTTGACGGATCAACTTCCCTTGAACAAAGTTTAATGGCCTTTAGTCCCTAATCACATGTCCCAAATTTTGGCCTGATCCCTTCAGGGGTTCTGGAGGTCATTTTTGGGAAACTAGGTCATCCAAGATGGCTGCTGAACCGTTCAGTAAACAAGTCTTTTTGAATAAACTTGGCTTACGTCTTTTCCTAGATTAGGTATCATGAGTTTTGAATCGATTCCCCAAGCGGTTTCGGAGAAGATTTTTAAAGACGTTTCCTAAAATTGGTCGCAATCCAAGATGGCCACCGGCCAAATTGTCCGATCGGCTTCATTTGAACAAACTTGGATCCCTATGCCCTAAAGATGTTTCCTGCAAAATATAATTGAAATCGACCTATAGTTCTTCAGAAAACATTTTAAATTTCTCATTGCTTTAGTATGGGCGCCCTTGGCGGGAAAATAATCCAAGACGGCCACGAAACCATTTATCTGACAGTTTCGCAAATATGAAATTTGAGCCCAGAATACCAAAAAACATATATAGAACCAATTTCGGCCTCAAAATCCATCAAATAAAAAATCCAATACGGCCGCCAAACATGCTACATTTTGATTGGATCATGGTGGCCATGTTTTTGACAGATCAACTTCCCTTGAACAAACTTTAAATGGCCTTTAGTCCTTAATCATAACTCCCAAATTTCAGCCCGATCCCTTCAGCGGTTCTGGAGAAGTCGTTTTCAGAAAAACAAGGTCATCCAAGATGATTGCAAAAGAGTCCTTGAATGGAAGTAATTTCAAATGTCAGCATTCCATAATTATTGTAGCGCGATGAGATTTTAAAGCTCACTTATCTCAGAACTGCACAGCCCGACAATAGAGGAGTATAATGGTAACAATTTAATATATGGTTATGAAATTGGACATATAGTTGTATTTGCATAGTTTTATTGACTCTTAATGTACGTAAATCTCCATTGAATATTTTAAAATTATAATTATCAACACAATGGCGACCCTGAAATACAAATGGGGCCCATGGGAAGATGTTGTTGGTAACCGTCTCACCATGTAAATCATTTCTACACCAGCCCCATACACCAGTGAATGCAGAATGTATTAACTTTTCATCGGATTGTGGATCCGTCAGTAGTATGTATGCAGCTCCGTTTTTGAAAATTTATATCTCAGCATTTCAAGACATCAGGGCAATATTAGTCAGTTTTGAGCGCTTATCATATTCCATTTAACTATGCCACGTCGTTCATTAATATCAGAACTTATACTCGTTTGTGCAGCTATAGAAATAGGTCGAACTGAACATTCTAACAAGAAATTCTACAACTTCGTATATAGTTAGGGATGTTAGGGCATATAGGGACTGTTTGGTTCAGATTCTTCCAAAAGCACAAAATTTGCCAAAGATATAGTCCATGCCATACTGTTTTGATTTTTGATGGCCACCAAGATGTGGTCCCCTCTGGGCTGCCATATTGTCAGAATCCAATATGGCCACCACCCGGGTTAGAGGTCAATCGTAATTAAAAAAACAAAAGGGATAGAATCATGAATAATATCACTAGGAGTTTCCGGGGTTGGGGAATACGATTCTGAACTTATTTTGCCGATTTTAGGCCAATGTCAACCCCTCAGGGTCACCATAAAGGTAATTTTGTGGTCAAACCCGGCATTTCTGGGGTGTCATCCCAGATCCCTCAGTCATTTCTCATCGTTATCTGTATGTCGCACAAGTTTGAGATCTTTTCCACTGAAACACTTTAATTGGTATGTACAACATCAGGGCCACACTTAACTCTATTCAAAGATAACATCGACCCCCTACTTGAATGAGTTTTCAAAGGAAAATGAAGGCAGGAAGGTAATTTACATATCTCACAAATTGAAGGTGGTTGACGAGCTGGCCACGACACATAGGTCTCAATTGGTCGAGAGGATACACTTATGTTCATGCAGGCTGTCGTGATGATGCAGCAGTTTTGTCTACAGAGTCAGGAGCCTTTTGACGTCTCCTTCTCAGAGGCTCCTCCCCCCGATCTGTCTCCAGTCAATGAGATGTGGTCTTTCTTTAACATAGTGCTCCAGGGCCCATTAGCTCTTCATGGACATGAGAAGATCTGTGGCGATGCCAATCTGGAGGTGAGTGAGATCGCATGCAAAATCTCATCACTTCCCCTTGTATCATGGCCTCAAGCTGCACATACTCAGACGGGACAAAACAGATTGGGATTGACAAATAACAGGGTATCTCTGTATAATACAATTGTGTCATGGAAGCGAAGCGAGGTGTTGCACACGTGATGTCTGCTCACCATTCTCAGGATTGGCTGGTGGTACCCACCAACAGCCATCTCAAGGTTTTCACCACCCATGATGTGAATAATATAGATAGCATGGCTCACGGTAACTACTCACTGGATGAGGTCCACAGATATGTCCAGAGCGTGATCAACCACCTCTTACACGAGAACCATCTTGAGAAGAGATTTCCCATCAAGCTTTCCCCTCCAGCATGTCGACTCCCAAGCTACCAGACTCTTACATTAAGCTACCAGACTCTTACATCATTCAGCTCCCAGTAGAACTCACTCATATGGATGTCTTCGCACCCAGACTCGGCAACAGCGCTACCAGACAGTACCTTGATATATGCGAGGCACTAAGGGCAAGATTGAGGCATCGATGGCACTGGAGAAAGGCACGCTTACAGAGGGTAATGTCATCACCTGGTAGGGTTACAACTTGTTGCTAGCAAGAGATGAGTCAGTGAAGCCACCTGTCGAGATTGGAGTCTATCCCCTCTTCCAAGACAAGGCCACATCCGCATCGTGAATGAAGCATGCCATGAAGGCATCAGGGTCATGGTGTTTGATACAGCGACAGGGAGTCACATGGTAGATCCCATAACAACAAAGACATTCAGCAAGTACATGCCGCTCCACATCATACCAGTTTGGGAGGCACAAATTAAGAGACATATCCAATGCATCGACACCATATGGGATAATTACTAAGAGGAAAATAACCTCAAAGCCCTCATGGACGCAACGATGCGAGAATAGGCTATGGACAGGAAACTGTGATGGCAGCACTGCAATCCTGAGGCATGAATGAAACAGCGGCGTCTAAAAATGAGAACGAAAAGCTGTTTTCATTGATCAGCACCCAATTCTCCTAGATTGACATGAGATCGTGCTCTCTGACAGGCATTGTGACCTGGCAACACTTCAACCATAGAATCATTCCTAGGCAGACAGCACGATCCTCCTGCATGCCGCAGAGCAGTGTCATAGGACAGGCTATGTTCACACAGTGGTTTTGGCAGTCCGGTTTTTTGAGACCCTCGAACTATCGGAGCTTTGGGTGCGATTCGGTAGTGGGAAAAACCCCTTTGACATTGCAGCCCATACCATCTCCTCTGACCTTGGTCTGTCAAAGTCCTTGGCACTAACCCTCTTCCACAGCCTACCGAAGTGCAATACGACACAGTTTGCTGGATGTGGCAAAAAACTGCTTGGGCAGCCTGGACCAGCATACCGGACATCACCGACACACTAGTGGCTCTCACTCATGGTCCTGACATCTTCAGTCTTGAGTCCGTGTATATGCGGCGGATCAAACGCTTCATCATATGCATGTAAAGCAAGGGGTGTGATGTAGCCGAAGTCAATGAGGCCAGGCATCAGCTCTTCACCACTGGAAGCAGATCACTGGAAGACATCCCACCTATCCAAGCCACGCTGTTCCAGCATGTGAAGCGAACGATACTACGGGAGAGTTTCTACTGGCATCAGGTCACCTCAGTCCAGCAGGAAATCTGTGACTTCAATGAGTGGGGCTGGCACAAAGGTGGCGCCAGTATATGACAATCACTATGGATCACTCTCAGTGACATTGACATGTGCCATTCTCTTGCACTGCGGCTGCATCAAGACATGCACAGGAAGGTGCAAATGCAACCATGCCGGTGTCCGATGCACCAGCCAATGCATTTGCGAAGGTGGGTGTGTTAATAACGATGGTGGTGATGACCAGTAGTACTTATTGCTGGCATCATAGAGTACAAGCCAAAACATATAGGTAGTAATAGTAAACATTGGCAATCATTTAATTTACATATATCCAGTGTCATCAATTTGAACAGTCCATGTTATTATGACTCATACTCATAAAATGCTTTAAAACAAGTTGAAACCAGTTTCATAAAAATGGGGCATTGTCACACTTTATGTCTTTTATCAGTAACCATATGAAACAAACGGCCATTCGTTTTGAGTTCTACAAGTTAATAATCATAATGTTAAGTATTTTGGAACTAATATGACTGGGAGTTGTTGCTGTCATGGACACACCTCCTAGTCAAATTAGTTTCAAAATATTCAACAGCCTGCCTGTGCAGTTACGTTGACATTGGGATTCTGGAAATTCAGTCTTTAGTGTTAATCAATCTGACATGCATTGACAAGCTTAGCTTCTGATTGAACAGTTTCACACCAGGCCACGAAAATTGCACGTTCCTGCAGTCTGGGGCAACCACTTTTTACTGCAGGGCAACTAAATTTTAACACATTGGTTGCCCTGGGGGACAACCTAGATAATTTGTTATTTTCAGGGCCTGTATATATTCTCGTGGTGAGTATTTATTTTATTCAGTCTTAACCCTTTCACACTCAAATTTGTTCAAGAATATTTAAATTTTCTCATAGAAAATCTTCATTTGCAGACCAAGAGAAGACTGTTTTTGAAAATTTACCACATGAATGACTAGCTCGGTTTTCAAGCCAGTCATTCCAGTGGTAAATTTTGAAAAATAGTCTTCTCTTGGTCTGCAAATGAACATTTCTCAAGACCACTACAGAAGCTGTTTTGGCTGATATGAGAGATAAAGGAATGCTTGAGTTGGTATTTACAAGGATTCTGTAGTTTGTATAGCTTACAACAATACATATTTTCAACATAGTTTACAGAAATGGGCCAACCTGGAAGTACAGATGGGCAACCTAATTTAAATGGCATACTTGCCCCTGGGGGCAACAAAGTATTTTTCTAATTTTCGGCCCTTGCAAACATATTTCACGCTGGATCTCGATAACGTGTACGACGTATGGTAGGCTTAACTGATGGAGAAATTAAGTTTTAGCTATGCCCCGCTAAGCTCCACCCACATTTTAGCCCATGTTGGGGTCGATCGATCCCTGAACTGCCTGACTATCAATTTCCAGAAAGCTACACAGGTAAGCTGTTGAATGTTTTGAAACTAATGTGACAGCACCCAATCAAATTAGTTTCAAAATATTCAACAGCATCTTTATTAAATAGAAAAGACATGACTGAAGGATAAACGGGAAAGGTCCATTGTATATATTCATTTATCATATAAACAAGCCTTCTAGCCCGTTCCATATTTTTCGATATGAGCACACGTGCTATATTCAACGGAGTATTTTCATTGGCTGTTGGGTGCGCAACCCATTTAAATCGACCAATTAAAACATCGATTGATGTGAGCGTGATGCGTAGGGATTACTACGCGGTACTGTTTTACGACGCTATGTTTACTACGATTTGTCATTCATGAAACGTCATCGCAAAATGTCATCATTTGACAGTTTATCAGTCGGCAGCGAAGTAACGATTGATGGCCGTGACTCTGCGATAGTCTTAGAAGAAGTGTAGTTTACGGCTGACATCGCCAGATTTTGTGTTTGTCACTATATTTTGCTGCGCATTCAGCCTCTGTTATCAAGTAGTGATGCGTCACAGCAGCGGTATCGATTTCAGGAAAATCAACAATGAGAAATCAGATAAAAGTCACATCAGCAATTATTGGCAAATATTTGAAAATTACAGTTTATATGATAAATAAAATCTCAAAGTCTGTCACCTTTCATATCACTATTATGAACCTTGTTGAAAATTATCAATTTTGCACTCGCTAAAGCTCGTGCAAATTGATAATTTTCAACTCGGTTCATAATAGTGATATGAAAAGTGACCTCGTCCCAGATTCTCCATTTATTATATCATGGTATTGAAAACTGGGCACTGAGTAGTCTGAGAATTTGATCTGAGAATTTGATGAAGTTGTTGCTGCCATAGTGACCAATGACTGCCAATTGAATTGCTCAAGAAATCTTCAGCAAATGTTACAACATTGAAAAACCTGATTATCTTGAGAACAATTTACATGAAAGTTGCTGCAGCAATGTTTTTCAGTTAAATCGTTTTCAAAATGTTAGCTAGTCACACATGCATTTCTGCTGATCAGTCAGTCGGCCAACAATTTGAAGAAAAAATGTTGCTGTTATAGCGAGCAACCACTTTCAGCAAAATTGTTATAAAAATATCTAGCTTAACACAGTTCATGTCTACCGTAGGAAATGCACAATTAGAATAGAACTACTATCGTCTAACTATGCCCTATTGAGGGAGGTCTGCTCACCTTGGATTCCAACAGTACAATGACTGTCACTAACATTACTGGAAGGGTTTTATACTCGGTTTTGCACAACAGCAAGAACAATATAATCCCAAATAATGGCAGCTACAAATATAAAACTAAAATGGCGGCTCAGAAGAGGATCATCACTAAATTCTTCTAAATATTTTCTAATCTTATTGGCTCATGATAGCTTTAATAGCTTAATTTTCTTTTCCTCAACAGTTTAATGGTTAAACCGGCCAAAACCGGCCTCTGCAGTGGTCCTGATGAATGGCCATTTGCAGGCCAACAGAGGACTATTTCTGAAAATCTACCACTGGAATTCCTGGCGTAATAAACGATCCAGTTGTTCCAGTGTTAAATTTTCAAAAATAGTCCTCTCTTGGCTTGTAAATGGACATTCAATAAGCAAATATTTTAATTTTCTTGACAAAATTTGACTATTAAATGGTTAACACTTTAATGGTCAAGCCGGTCAAAGCCGGCCTTTGCACGAAAAGTCCATATGAGGCCAAGAGAGGACTATTACTTTTAATGTGACCACTATAATTACTGGCTCAATAAAGGAACCAGTCATTCCAGTGGCAGATTTTCAAAAATAGTTTTCGGTTGGCCTGCATGTGGATATTAACTAAGCAGAAATCTAGATGTTTTTTGGTCAAATCCTGACCATAAAAAGGATTCAGGGACATTGTCTGCTTGAGTTTGTACGCACCTTTAGTTTTCAGTAGATGAGGTACCGCCAGCTGAGTGAGACCAAACACACCCCGCGTGTTAATATTAAAGATGTCATCATATGCCTCCATCTTAGTGTCAGCAAACGTCAGCATTGGACCTATACCTGCATTGTTTACCTGGCAGGATAACACATTTATCATATACAATCTACATTCAGCAAGATATCAATAATATGAAATATATACAGTAAAAGCTTGACTTTTTGACCCCCAAAACAACATGGTTATTGAGGCCCTGATGGGCAACCCACACCCCATGTTTAGTGACGATCACTTCAGTAAAACTTTGGAAACAATTTCCATAATTGGGTCACCATGACCAATGGAGGAATCCAGTATTAGCAATGTCCCGCCCATGTCTAGCTAATCTCCACCCACAATTCTTCCATGTTGTGATCGATCGATACCCTAACTCCCTGACTATCAATTTCCAGAAAACTATACAGGTAAGCTGTTGAATATTTTGAAACTAATTTGACTATGGCAGCAGCAGTGGCCAGTCAAATTAGGTTCAACATATTCAACAGCATGTTTATTAAATAGTAAAGGCACAATTTGTACAACAACACTTAGTCCGTCATCAATTAAGCATTCGTGACGAACATATTTACATCACTCATGACGCAATTGATTATGATGTCATCCTACACGTAGGATGATTATGACATCATATGATTGATGGATAAACTGGAATCCTCCATTGACTACCAAACCACTCTGCTTCTTTGTCATGTTTCTTCCCCCAAAACCAAGATTCGTTCAGCGGGACTAGAATTATTGTGAAGAAACACAATATACGCATCCATTTTTAGCTAAGCTCTGCCCATTTCTAGCTATGACCCACACATGTCTAGTTATAACCTGCCCATTTCTAGCTACATGCCCCACACATGTCTAGTTATGACCTGCCCATTTCTAGCTATGACCCACACATGTCTAGTTATGACCTGCCCATTTCTAGCTATGACCCACACATGTCTAGTTATGACCTGCCCATTTCTAGCTATGACCCACACATGTCTAGTTATGACCTGCCCATTTCTAGCTATGACCCACACATGTCTAGTTATGACCTGCCCATTTCTAGCTATGACCCACACATGTCTAGTTATGACCTGCCCATTTCTAGCTATGACCCACACATGTCTAGTTATGACCTGCCCATTTCTAGCTATGACCCACACATGTCTAGTTATGACCTGCCCATTTCTAGCTATGACCCACACATGTCTAGTTATGACCTGCCCATTTCTAGCTATGACCCACACATGTCTAGTTATGACCTGCCCATTTCTAGCTATGACCCACACATGTCTAGTTATGACCTGCCCATTTCTAGCTATGACCCACACATGTCTAGTTATGACCTGCCCATTTCTAGCTATGACCCACACATGTCTAGTTATGACCTGCCCATTTCTAGCTATGACCCACACATGCCTAGTTATGACCTGCCCATTTCTAGCTATGACCCACACATGCCTAGTTATGACCTGCCCATTTCTAGCTATAACCCACACATGTCTAGTTATGACCTGCCCATTTCTAGCTATGACCCACACATGTCTAGTTATGACCTGCCCATTTCTAGCTATGACCCACACATGTCTAGTTATGACCTGCCCATTTCTAGCTATGACCCACACATGTCTAGTTATGACCTGCCCATTTCTAGCTATGACCCACACATGTCTAGTTATGACCTGCCCATTTCTAGCTATGCCCCGCACATGTCTAGTTATGACCTGCCCATTTCTAGCTATGACCCACACATGTCTAGTTATGACCTGCCCATTTCTAGCTATGACCCACCCATGTCTAGTTATGACCTGCCCATTTCTAGCTATGCCCCGCACATTCCTAGCTATGCCCTGCCAATTGCTAGCTATCCCCTTCCCATTTCTAGCTATGCCTGCCTGTTTCTAGCTTTACCCCGCACATTTCTAGTTATATCACGCCCATTTCTCGCTATGTAACCCCCATTTCTAGCTATGACATGCCTGTTTCTAGTTATGCTATTCCCATTTCTAGCTATGCTACGCCCATTTCTAGCCATGCTATGCCCATTTCTAGCTATCCTATGCCCATTTCTAGCTATGCTATGCCCATTTCTAGTTATGCTACGCCCATTTCTAGCCATGCTATGCCCATTTCTAGCTATACTATGCCCATTTCTAGCTTTGCTATGCCCATTTCTAGCTTTGCTATGCCCATTTCTAGCTATGCCCCGTCCATTCCTAGCTATGCCCCGTCCATTCCTAGCTATGCCCGCCCATTTCTAGCTTTGCCCACCTGTTTCTAGCTATACCTGCCCATTTCTAGCTATACCCAGCCCTTTTCTAGCTATGGCAATGCCCATTTCTAGCTATACCACACCCATTGATAGCTATGCCATACTAATTTCTAACTATGCCATGCCATTTCTAGCTATGGTACACCCATTTCTAGCTATGCTATGCCCATTTCTAGCTATGCTATGCCCATTTCTTACGAGTGTTTGAATTGACTTTAATACTTTGAATACTGAAAACCCAGACTCTCAATTTCAAGGTAATTATACACTTGTTTTTAAGTTATCCCCCTTAGTTTCGCTTCCTGCCGTTAGGTGGCAGTTATAGCCACGCCGCCATTATATGCGTGAAAATTAAACAAAGCGTAGCATCACTGTGTATAGTATAACCCATACGGCATGTGTAGAGACTGTTACAATGCTGGTGCCTATGCTGAATATAAATATTCCAAACACGCACAAGGCTAAATTCCATCAGCTGCTTCCGATAAAACGAGATATTAAAAAATATTCCCATAAATAATACGTGGCCAGACTCTCATGCCATTTTTCCACATGTTTATTTTGCATGTTTGGAATATTTATATATATATATAGACTCAGTGTGGGAGTAGGTGGGGTGGGGGTGTGTGTTGGGGGACAGAGTTTCATACTTGATTTGGTAACGCCAGGCCAGCCAACTCAGTGTGGGAGTAGGTGGTGGTGGTGTGTGGGGGTGGGGTGTGGGTGATAACAATATACGGTAATAGCTGATATCCAATAATATCATTTACTACAGGTGCATCGGAATGACGGTTAATGTTTTACAATCCTGAAAATATAATCAATTTATATTTATAATTCTGTAGTATGTCCTTAATAATTGAACGAAGATGCAGTAATGGAGTATTGTTTACACATTAAGTCAGAGCCCAGAGCATCGGTCACGCACAAGCATCTGACCAACCCACCCTGATGGCCCGTCTTTTGAGCATCTATATATGGAACACCTCTATGTCATAACACAAGAGCAGTCAGAGATTGCCGACTCTCGCCCTGCCCTGACCCACCCCGATTTTGTCACATGGTAAAGCATTTAGATTTTTTAAATTAGGAATTTTATTTTAGGAATCCTAGTGGATGGTCAGGCCTTTTCCTGTGCTAACATTTGAGCAAAATCATACCAGAAGTTTCCGTGATATACATAGACCCAGAATTTGATTCGATCCACGTCTGGGTTCTTTTATCACGGCCAACGTTTGTGAATCCTATATGGCTTTCTGTGCTATTCCTTTATTGTGTTAGAATTTGAGCCTATTTGGATCTGTAGGTTTATTTTAGGTACAGTACCATACCTGAAGATATGCACGCACGCACCCGATCGCAATATCCTCGTCTTCTTACGGGCCGAGGATAACATCATCAGTTCATAAATGGAATTTATACACTGTTTCTTCCATACTATCAGCGTGTCCATCCATCTGTACTTCCCTCCATCCACCCGCATATTAATCAATCCACAGATAGATAAATAGGTAGCTAGGTAGGTAGTTAGGTAGGTAGTAATATGGTTAAGGCGCTGGCTCAGAATTTTGAAAATTGAAAATATTTTTTATTTGTTTTATTGCCTTGATTTGTTATTTTTGTTTTATAGAGGCGCGATGGCCGTACAAATATTGGACAACTTTAAGATGATGATGTTTGTCCAGTTAATTTGGATTTTACCAGTATGTCACGTAGATTCAGATTTTTCCTAAATGCTATTACTGAGCGCAAATTGAGAGGCTGTCTTAAATTATTCTGTAATTTATGATATTCATCTTTCAAAATTTCTACATTTTTTCGATTATATGTCAGAGTGAATGGAATTATTTCACGCTGATCAGCAAGACCTGGGTCCACATTTATGCCCCTCAGCCATTCTGTTTCTAATTGCTTAATCCAAAATGATTCTCTAAGTTTCCTTTGTTTATCAGTTTCGTCAGTGGTATTAGAGAGAGGTGGTTGTTCAATGGGTATAATTTCGAAGTCCCGAGCGACTGAATGGCCAGGAAGGTTAAATGTTCAGCGACATGCATGTCTTTTTCATGTCTAATATCGCAAAGGTGTCTAGTTGCTCGCCATCTTAAAGGGCATTTGGTTTCACCAACATATTGCTTTTGGCACAATTTACTAGATATTACATAAATCACGTTTTTGGAATCGTAATCTAAATTAGACTGAATTTGAAATTTGTCTTTGTTCTGAAAGCTCATAAAAGTTTTTTGATTTGGAAGAAGTAGGTCTAATTTACACGTTGTCTTTCCACATTTCTGAGATTCTCCTACGCCTGTGATTGGACGATTGTGACGAATCTTGGTAGGCCTGTGATCCACAGCATTATCAGGGATAGTTTCCAAATCCTGTAAAGTTTCAGACTTAATTTTGCGCAAAAATCTAGACGAATAGCCTCTCGGCTTGAGGACCTTGAATAAGAGAGAACATGCAGATTCAAAGTTTTTTCTATCACTCGAATTTCTATGAAAACGGATGATTTGTGATTTTACAATTCCTTTAAAGGTATGAGGTGGATGGAAAGATTTCTTGTGAAGTAGTTGGTGAGAATCTGTGGGCTTAAAATATACTTTATAATCAAGGTGTCCCCCCCCCCTGTTTAAGATTATATGCTCGGCCTCAACGTGGCGCAGGGGTGTAACCCACTGGGTGTCAATCCAGACATCTGGAGGGGCTAACCAGAGCATTATGCACAACGCTAATGAAATAAAAATCAAGGTGTCCCGTTGTGTCATTTATATAGAGTTACATCTAAAAAGTCTACAGACATCTGGCCAATGTGGCGAAAAATTAATTAAATTCTTCCTTTGTATGATGCCAAATAATGAAAATATCATCGAGATACCTGCGGTAAAAGAGCGGCTGTTTTGGACATTTGCAAAGCGCATCCCCCTCCCACTCTGCTACACAGATGTTGGCAAAACTTGGACTGAAACGCTTACCCATTGCGCAGCCACAAATTTGTTGGTATGTTTTACCCGCGAATTCGAAATCATTGCCCTTTAAGCTTAGCTCCAAGAGAGCTAATATTTCGCCAGTGGGCCTATTGTTATCAGGGTATTTTTCAAATGCTTTATGGACAGAATTCAGACCTTTTTCGATGTCAATGTTTGTGTACATTGCATCGATGTCGAGCGTAATCAAAAATGAATTTGGAGGTATCGAGATCTCAGAGACCTGCGAGAGAAAGTCTTCAGTATTTTTCAAGAAGCTAAAATGTCTATTCGCAATTGGTTGTAGGTGATAATCAATGATTTCACTGATCCTATAGGATTCAGAACCACAATCCGATATTATAGGCCGTCCTGGTGGTATCATGGGATCTGACCAAGAATCAACAGGCTTATGAATTTTGGGTAACAGATAAAATGTACGGGGTTTTGAATCTCGTTTCGCAACAAGGTATTTAAACTGTTTCTGCGTTAAACTCTTGTTATCAACCATAGTTTGGAGAATTTCATTAAAATTGTCGCAGTTATTTTGCCAGAGTGGTTCGTCTTAAAATACAATAATAGTAATTAATATATAGCTCACAATTTTATGATACCGTCGTGCTTGGCTGACCAGTTTCGCTCAAGAATAACCTTCTTCAGAGCCTTGAGAAAAAATCTGTCCTTCCATCATAATTCCTGTCTATTTATTAGGGTGGCTGGCTTTAGGGGATTGTCTTCGAAAATTACTCAATTGCTTTGAAATTAGCTTATTTTCATTAAAGATTCAGGCCGCCATAGGTGTTAGATTCAATTGTGTTATGCCCTTTGCTATTGATTGAGCTCTAGGGTTTCCGAGTGAGGTGTGGGTGTCACTCGCTTGATTGAGAAGTCATTGATCAAAGGATCAAACCTAGGCCATTAATTCAGTGAATTGTTTTCTATTCTTCAAAGGCGCCAGATTGGTATTGTTTTCAATGTTTGATTTATTCAGCTAGAACTAAGCTTTAAACTGAGAATGATTTTGTCAATTTTAGTAAGAATTTCTTTTTTAATTTTAATACTGAAAATCTTTTAAAAAATAATTTTGAGTATTGTGTTGCTGAATGTATTTGGCTGTTTCTCGCAGCAATAAATCTTTCTCCAAACTGGGGAAAATTGGAGGGATGGATGGAAAAGAGGAGAGGGAATGAAGGGCTGAAAGAAGGAGGGGTGGAGTGAAGGAAGGAAGAGTCTGATCCATCAATCCATTCACCCACCCACCCATCCATCCAGAACCATCCATCAATCCATCAGTCAGACATTCCATTCATCCAGATCCTCCATCCATCCCTCCATCCATCCAGACCATCTGTCCTTCCATCCATCCATACCACCCATCCACCCACTACTGTAGCTTTCAAATTATTTTCCATCATTCTATCCCCTTAAACCTGTATTTTGGCTAAACAGGTTTAATTAGTGATACCGCCCTAGTGGTCTTTTAGGCCAAAATGCCAAGCTCTACAGTGTAGTATTACCAATTTTCGTGCTGAATTTTCTGTGCATCCCCTGGGATGCATGGGATCCAACTTTATGCATCCCAGAGCAGGTTTTATGCGTCTATACGCGCAAAAGGACGCAAATGCGGAACACTGATGTTAACCGAGTATTATACATTCAATCCAATCCGCATATCTGGTACCTGTTAAAATAACTTTTTCCCCATTGATAGTTGTATCATACAAGGAAGTGACGTAATTTGGATGGTATTTTCGCGAAGTTATTGCAAAATTTATTTTAACTCACAAATTTTTTTTTATTTACACAAACTACTGAAATTTGGATGCGACTTCTATTAGATACCTTTGCTGTTTTAAAACTGCTAAGAAATTAGGATTTGCTCAACCGTAAAAATTGGCATGTGACTTCTATTAAGGATGCAGTTATTATTAGGTGATATACGGTACTTCTTGTCCTAGATGATGTTTCATGAGTTTTTAATCGATTCTCCAAGCAGCTTTGGAGATTTTTAAAGACAAACTTGAATCTCTATGGCTTCAGTATGCTGCCTGGCAAAAATAATTTGATATCGGCCCAGTGGTTCTTGAGAAGACATTTTAAATTTCCGATTGCTTATGGGAGTTTTTAGCGGGAAAATGATCCAAAATGGCTGCCAAATAGTTTATCCAACAGTTTCGAAAATGGCAAATTTGAGATTAGAATATCCAAAAACATATATAAAACTAATTTGGGCCCCAAAATCCATCAAATAAAAAAATTCCAATCTGGCCACCAAACACACTACATTTTGATTGGCCCATGGTGGCCATGTTTTTTACGGATCAATTTCCCTTGAACAAACTTTAATGGCCCTTAGTCCCTAATCATATCGCCCAAATTTCGGACCCTTCAGCGGTTCTAGAAGTCGTTTTCACAAAAACTAGGTCGTCCAAGATGGCCACCGCACCATTTGGTTAATCAAGTTCTCTTGAACAAACTTGGCTTACCTCTTGCCCTAGATGATGTTTCATGAGTTTTGATTCCCCAAGCAGTTTCGGAGATTTTTAGACGTTTCTAAAAATTGGCCGAAATTTAAGATGGCCACCGGCCGAAGTGGCCAATCGGCTTCGTTTAAACAAACTTGGATCTTTTTGCGCTAAGGATGCTTTCTGGCATATATAATTGAAATTGGCCCAGTGGTTCTTGAGAAGACATTCTAAATTTCCCTTGCTTTAGTATAGGAATCTTTGGCAGGAAAATGATCCAATATGGACTCCAAACTGTTTATCCGACAGTTTCGAATGTCAAATTTGAGATCAGAATACCAAAAAACATATATAAAACATGCTACATTTTGATTGATCTACGGCGGCCATGTTTTTTGATGGATCAATTTCGCTTGAACTGATCCCCTCAACGGTTCTAGAGAAGTTGTTTTCTCAAAAACTAGGTCATCCAAGATGGCCGCCGCACCATTTGGTTAATCATGTTCTCTTCAACAAACTTGGCTTACCTCTTACTTCATGTTTCATGAGTTTTGAATCGAAATCCAAGATGGCCACTGGCCAAATTGGCCGATCGGCCTTGTTTCAACAAACTTGGATCTCTTTGTCATACGTATATTTCCTGGCGTATATAATTGAAATCAGCCCAGTGGTTCTTGAGAAGTCGTTTAAATAAAAAGTTGATGAACAGACAGACAGACAGACAGACGGATGGCCGCCATGGCATAAGCTCACTTGGCCATTCTGGCCAGGTGAGCCAAAAACTCTTGAAACTACAGTCAGGACAAGAATAAACTATGATGTTCAATGAATCGTGAAAGGTAGGTCACGCTGACCTACTTTTGATACAGGACACACCTTTAGGCTAGGATGCATCCATACAGGCTGGACAAGAATAAATTATGATGCTCAGTGAACCATGAAAGGCAGGTTACGTTGACCTATTTTTAATACATGACACACCGTTAGGCTATGATGTGTTCATATACCAAGTTTGGTTACTATACATGAAAAATTCTTGAAAATACGGTCTGGGCAAAAAATTGGTGACAGATGCACAGGCACACGCACGCACGGACAAAGCGGCGTATAAATGTTAGTCAGAAATGTTCAGTTGAATATTTTGAACATAATTGAATTGGAAGACAGCAATGTCTTGCAATCCAATTATGTTCAAAACATTCAACAGTACATTCTATTTTGTGTTGGAAACATTAAAGTTATTTCTGATCTGTAGTGCAGTGATGATAGCGGATTACATTATATACATCATCCTATGAAACAAGATTTCAGACAGACAATGTATAAGTGGGAAAATAAGAACTATCTACATACCAGTACATCGAGCTGACCATACTGTGTGATGGCGTGGTCAATCAGGCCTTTCCATACTTCTGGTGAGGTGAGATCACCGATGTATGTACTGACATGCTGGAAGTACACGGTAATAAATCTATAACAGATATCATCAGAGTTATTATCACCACGCTTTTCAAAGAAAGGTGGGGCATATGTCGTCCCACACTTATGTGTCTGTGTGTGTGCAGCACACTTATGTGTCTCTGCATGTGCAGCACACTTATGTGTCTCTGCATGTGCAGCACACTTATGTGTCTCTGCACACTTATATGTCTCTGCACACTTATGTGTCTCTGCATGTGCAGCACACTTATGTGTCTCTGCATGTGCAGCACACTTTGTGGCTCTGCATGTGCAGCAAACTGATGTGTCTCTGCATGTGCAGCAAACTTATGTGTCTCTGCATGTGCAGCACACTTTGTCTCTGCATGTGCAGCAAAATTATGTGTCTGCATGTGCAGCAAACTTATGTGTCTCTGCCCACTTATGTGTCTCTGTGTGAGCAGCACACTTTGTGTCTCTGCGTGTGCAGTGCACTTTGTGTCTCTGCATGTGCAGCAAACTTATGTGTCTCTGCATGTGCAGCAAACTTATGTCTTTGTGTGTGCAGCACACTTATGTGTCTCTGCATGTGCAGCACACTTATGTGTCTCTGCATGTGCAGCACACTTATGTGTCTCTGCATGTGCAACACACTTATGTGTTTCTGTGTGTGCAGCTCACTTATGTGTCTCTGCATGTGCAGCACACCTATGCGTCTCTGTGTGTGCAGCACACTTGTGTCTCTGCATGTGCAGCTCACTTATGTGTCTCTGCATGTGTAGCTCACTTATGTGTCTCTGCGTGTGCAGCACACTTATATGTCTCTGCATGTGCAGCACACTTATGTGTCTCTGCACACTTATGTGTCTCTGCACACTTTGTGTCTCTGCATGTGCAGCACACTTGTGTCTCTACATGTGCAGCAAACCTATGTGTCTCTGCATGTGCAGCAAACTTATGTGTCTCTGCATGTACAGCACACTTTGTGTCTCTGCATGCGCAGCAAACTTATGTGTCTCTGTGTGTGCTGCACACTTATGTGTCTCTGCATGTGCAGCACACTTATGTGTCTCTGCGTGTGCAGCACACTTATGTGTCTCTGTGTGTGCAGAAATCGTTTGTAATAGAAACATATGGATGGAAGTCAAACAAATTTAGTATATGTAAGTAAACCATGATCGTGGAGTGTAAGAAGACATTTACTTTTGGCTCTGTCCCAAGGGGTGGGGATCGGTCAAAAGCTAAGAATTTCATTGTAATGAAACTCCTCCGAAACTGTTGGATGGAATTCAACCAGCTTTGGTCTATAGGTTAATCATGACTGTGGAGTGGAAGGTGACATGCACATTATGCTCTGCCATTAAGGGAGTTAAAAGGTCAAATGGGTAACCGTGGGGATTTCGTATGATTATCAGAGTGGAAATTGGATAATTATAACCTGTCTTTAGGGACCACCTTATGGGCACAATGATGTAGCCACTATATACAGCTCTTAAAAGAGTGAGGTGTGATAAGAAGCCAGAAGATGTGGTTATTAAATACAGGTGGACAAGAGGTCATTGTCTTAAAGAACCACCTTGTTATTGGCCCAAAAGGCAGGTGGTTGCTCAAACAGGTTTAAGTTATTTTATTTCCAAGATAATGTATTACATGACATAGTTTCTCATTGCATTTATTTCTTTAATAAGCTGCTTGTATATAACAATGTGAATAGATGAAAGCCAGTAATTACTTGACCATTGTTGACACCTGAGTCTCTAAATGAATGATTAACCCTTTCAATGCCAACATCCTGAAAACATGATAGTTATCTCCTGCTAAAATTGAATCTACTGAATATTTTAAAGATAACTTGACAGAAATGTTGCGTTGCCTAGTGTGATTCAACATTCAGTTAGATTGTATTTAAACTATACAGCAAAATTGGATATAATGTAAGAATAAATTGTAACCTGTGCCTACCAGCCTGAAGGGGTTAATATTGAAATGTGTATAAAATCTCTATAGCTATGCCCATGCAAAGAGAGAAATAACCATTTTTCTGCTACATAATAAGCCATGTAATTTATTAATGTAAATTAATGTGCCTTGTATAATACTTGAAAATTTAAATGATAACCATTGTAGGATTAATTAATATAAATATTATTAATGTGTTAAATTAACAATGTTAGTTCATGTATACCAGTTAATATAATAATATTGTTAAGACAGGTCAGAATAACTGAGTGAAATATGTCACTCCAAATTTCACACCCAGCCTGTGTCTAGGTGTATTGTAATATATGAACCAAATGCCCCACTCACTATCCCACAAAACATGCACGCACACACGCACGCACGCACGCACGCACGCACGCACGCACGCACGCACACACACACACACACACACACACACAACACACACACACACACACACACACACAGTGTCTGGATATGAATATGTCTAATAAGCTAAATGTCCCTACCCACCACCTTCATCCATGCACCACATACTTGTAAAAACTGGTCAAGTGGTTGCCATGAGAATAACAGAAAACGAAGTCTTGATACAAGGTTGTAGTGAAATCAAGAATCATTCTGTGTGGACAGCTCAGATGGTAAACAACGATTTCTACACCGTATACAAAATCATATTGTTCTGTTATTCTCAGATAAGCACAAATTTGCACTTAATTATTTATTGAAATATTTTTTATTGAGAATAATTTTAAGCAGTCTCCAATTTGAAAGCAGTGTGATTGCTCTTATGGTCAATGATTATTTTGAAACCAATTTGACTGCGCTCTTAAAGAATAACGGGGTAAAATTCATCATGCCATGGTCTGGGCTGGCCGCCACCATACCATCAGCAAGCCGAGGTATGCAGTACGGTCGGCAATCTGCTCCAACCCGGGCAACTCTGAGATGTGAACGCTACCCCTGCGGGCTTGTCCCATGGAAAAGGTGATCCGTACTCCCCGCGAAGGGTGCACGTTTGTCCATCTCATCATCATCAGGCGATCCCAACAGAAAGTCCTCACTTTCCTGGCCAGACAGATTAGACTCCGGGTTAGCGCTAACCCAGAGTGGCCACTGAAGGTACCACAGGCGTGTGGACACTCCATGGAACCCGTAAAGCAGGAACCTGGGTCCATCACACCTGCCCCAAGATCTACCGATGAGGCAAGTCTCCAGCCTGTATAATTTAGAGCCAGTTCTGGATCTACCAGCGAGGCAAGCCTCAAGCCAGGTTCAACTGGAGCCACCTCTGATTCATGAACGAAAACTTGCAAACGCCAATGGAAAACTTAATCAGAGGCGGGTACAATAAATTTCCTGGCCCAGGAAGCATGCCGCGAAGCGGCTCTGGACCCACGTCTTTTGTTGTCCTTTTCATCTCCCCCCCCCCAATCATTTCCAAATGGAAGGCTTCCATATCTGAAGATACAGAGGACTTCCTCTTACTCTTACCACTATCGCTCTCGCAGTCCTTCTACACCTGCTCCTCCTCTTCCGACGCCTTATCTTTCGCCTGTAACTTGTGAAATTCAGAAAATAAGTCCCCCCCCCACCTCCCATTTACAAACATCACATTTTAGCAATGGGCCACAAGTGCTACATTTGGTGCAAACATGGGGAGCAAACTGTTTTGAGAAAGCGACTGCAGGTAATACAACCAGACTTCTGAAAAGGCCATAAGAGTTTAATATTGTTAGCAAACTCAAAACCAAATAAAGAGGAGTAACAACTAACGGGCCATAATGGGACAGTTGTTAGAAGGAAAGATCAGCCTGGACAAAACGAAGTGTTAATAATAACAACAAGGGCTGATTATGATGTCATATGTAAAAAAACCATGGAAACCAACGGCTTATGATATATCATACAGGCGTAAAGATGAATTGTATTCAAAACACAAGAGCATAATCTATAGACTGAATAAAGCAATATGCTAAGCTAACCATTCAGACAAAAGAGCAGGAAAATTTTTTATCAAAGGCATACTACCATATCCAGCACTCTTAAGAACTCCACCATCAGACCATGCCTCTCCACCATAATATTAATGGGCCCACGGGGCAGAATGACAAGCTCATTCTTATGAGAGCCTATATCACTCTGGGCATAAGCCATTGACTTTTTGTCCTAACATTTTTTTAGGGAGATGGTGGAGACAAACCCTCTTACATGTGACCAAACTTCATGACAGGAACCTGTGGACACAAAATTAAAGAGAGATTAGAAATTCATAGCAGGAAAATAATATGTTACCGGTTTTTAGGTGCCTATCATGTCTAATGTGCATCATGGAAACACATAACAACGTGCAACAATGACGAAAATTAGACAAAAATGTAATAGAATTCACCTGGTGGTTTGGTCCTGGCACATCGTCAGATGATTTTCCTTTATCAGACATCTCTAATCCACTTCTAATACACGATATTAATTGAGTAAATGCAAAAATAAGCTTCAAAGAATTTATTCCAGCATGTGTCTTGGCCAATAGTTAAGTATGAGGGTGTGTCCGTCTGCGCATGCACGAGATTGTGGCTGGCATCCGCCGGACTGTCAACTGACTCCCTGCCCAGTAGGGGCACCTTTCTTTTAAAATCTGGGTTATATTGAGTGGAGGTCGATATTTAGGAAATATCATAGAGTGTTAGGGAGGTAAGTATATCATTGAAGTGAAAATGTTTTGTCACATTGTAAAATTGTTTGATTTTCCAGATCATTACCAAAATTGGGAAATCATAGTGCAGGATGTCACCATTTCTTGCTAAAGTTTTAGCCAAATCGGGCCAACAGTTTCTGAGGAATCCATATATCCAGAATTTGATCTCTTCCGGATCCACTTTTTTATCCGGCTCAAGGTCGACGCATAGAAATCCTTTGTTGCGTTTAAAAAATTAGCACCAAAGCAGATCAGCAGGTTTTTCAAATACAACACTGGACACACACACACATCCTTGCGGGGTGAGGGTAAATATGTTATAATGGGCTTAGGTGTCAAAACTTGCACATATAAGCAAACTAATATATAACAGTGGGTAAAATATGTACATAAGCATGTCATAAGGTCTAGCTGTATGTGTTCTTGACAGTACACACTCACATTGGAATAAATCATGACCTCTAGATGGGTCCATTAACCATTTCACATGCTGAATTCACCCTAAACCTCCAAACCAGCCACTGCAGTGGTCTTGGAGCGATGCCCATTTACAAGCCAAGAGAAGAATATTTTTGAAAATTTACCACTGGAATTCAAGTGGTAAATTTTCAAAAATTCAATCGGCATCTAATTTTATAATTTTATATTCTTGCGAAGATTTCGCCAGTGTTAAGATTCCACTCACGTTGGAATATGATTTGGAAGAACATTTACTCGCCACTGCCTCCAGTCGTTCCTTATTCCGCGCCACAAGCACCAAACGTGAATCAAATTCTGCAAACTTCAGGGCAATAGCTGCACCAATTCCAGAGCTGGCACCTGTAGATGAGAAGCGGCTCATACAATTATTCTATGAAGCATTGTCAACATATTTATAATCAGGATACAGTATTTGCCTGGTTGTACAGGCTAGTATGACATACCTGGGCAAACAGATGTAATACAGTCCTTATGAGTATAAGCTAAAATACTAGATAGATGTTGGTATGGGTATTTATTGCTAGGATAATAACGTTGCTGATGTTTCGCCCAAATTCCCAATATTCACTGAAAATTCCAATGGAAATTTACCAGCTACAACTATAGAGTACTTCAAGGTAACTACACAGGAAAACAGTATAATAATAATAATAATAATAATAATAAAATAATTTGACTTGGAGCCTATGATGGCGGCAACAGCTCCCAGTTAAATTAGTTTCAAAATGTTCAACACAATGTTTATTAAATTGTAAATCCATCAAAAACCATACAATTCGCACATTTGGCAAAGGTTTCAAGCTTCAGGAATTCATTAAAAAAATTTGTTTCGTGCAAACCGGGTGGGGAAAAGAGACTTCAGTTGGAGAGTAAATTTTTTTTCCAATTATTAATTTATTTTAAAAAGGTTATAAATATTTCTTTTTTCAGATATTTAACTAGATGTTCATTAAAAACGGTTGTAATTATCAAATTTGTCATGTTTTTCATGACACAATCAGCAAAAGGGATTCACATTGTATACAAATGACCCTAAAATCATTGTAATTTATATAGTTTGACAAATTGTAGATATGGGATTGTCTTCTGGGGGGTCATGACCCCGGGGACATCTTATATTTGCAGTCCAAGACCCCCAGCGAAGAATATGACTATATTTTTGAATACCAGACGAGCTAGGGAACGGATAACACAATGAGCGAAAATGTATTAGCGCGATCTAGTGTGTGCATCAAGTCGATGCAAAACTGACACGAAAATATAGCTGATACAATAAGTGAAATTGGAATATGAAATTGGAATAGAATAGACTAAGACTTAGGGCAGTGAGCTGATGGAATCTATCGGTGATTGAAAGATGAAAGCTGTTGCTGCAGGCGCGGCATAACCTTTTATAGTATTCAACAGAAGTTATGACCAATAGTTTTCTAAATATTCAAGCAAGAGCGTCGGTAGGATGCTACGCACAGAGTGTACGTAGCACAGACTGAATGACTCATAGAATGACGTAGTAAACGTGGCGACGACCGACTTACCATAAGGACCGTAATAAGGTGACCGGGTTTCTATATTTTTATAGAGGCGACCCACGACACCAGATACGACACCAGATGTTGGTGAATCAGATGTACCACATGGTCACTACGTCATGGCACCCTTCTGAAATGCAGGCGTAGGCCTAATAAGCAAGGGGCTGGACGTGGGCATGATAGCGTCTGGCGCCAAGTAGATTAGAAAACCAGACGAAAAGTGGACAGAAGACATTAGTCAGAATAAGATATTAAGAAACGATTAGCAATGATTGTCGAAGCAATGTCCATCACTGTCAAGTTTGTGGGAGGTTATCGGATAGAATTCCACACTCATGAGTCAATTAGGCCGCTTTAACTTGTTCGGTGTTCTTTTCCTAAGAGAGAAAATCGGAGTTTGATTAGTCAGGATGACGTCACAATCAATGAGCATCGAATCAAACTCTGGAAAGAGGAACCCAAACGAACATGGTAGAGGGCTCTAGAGAAGTATAAAAAGTGGACTTTAACTTTTTAGAAAAATCTTGGTTCCGAAAATTATTGCGCTTAGGTAAACCTAGCCTCGAGTCCGTATAGTTCTGTGGAACTGAATTTGTCGAAATTCAAACAAGTTCTTGGTGAATGGTTTTAAGTAGCCAAGAACGGTTTTTGACGAAAATGATTTAGAGAATCGTGAAACGCAACTTTGTAATGATAGAATAACCAGTATTCGTATTGTAGGAAAATCAGTTATTTCTATAGACGCGAGTGACAGTAAAAGTTACTCAAAGTAGCTAGTGGTAGCATAAGCCACCCATAATTGATAGATTGGTGGTAGTATAAGCCACTCATATTTACTTAGAGTTTTATTTAACAGGTTGTTTTCTATCGTGACAGCATAAGTCACACATATCCGTAGCCATATTAGACAGTCAAACTTAAGAGAATAAATTATCACTTCGATATTCTCGAAGCAAGAGTTTGGGTTGTGTATTGTCCAGTCTGGAAGCGACGGAAGACCACCGTCCCGAGCCACCATCTTTTACCCGAGTCAGATCAGGCCCAGATTATCGAATACAAATATCGTCACCATCACCTTAGACGAGGCGAGCAGATAATCGTACTACTGCATCTTTGATAAGAGGTTGTCGCAGCAACCGGTACATCATATTCTTATCAGAAGTGTAGTAGATATATTTCTAAATTAGACCCGAAGATCGAAAATCTTCAGTGGCTTCGCCGTGCCAGGATTTATATATTCCAGGATTGGACACTGTGTGAACCGTGAGTACAATATATCAAAGTAACGACTGAGATAGACTGCCCAGAATGGCCCAACCACAAAACCCTACCAACCCGGGACTACCGCCAACCGACCGACAATTGAGACCCGAAACAGTGGCAGCCATGCGGGAAATGGGGGCGGCAATGGCGGGAGCCATAGTACAAGGCGGGGACCGACGCGAGACCGAGAGAATATACAGGCGAGAAATCCGGGACGCTATAGAACGCATCCAACCCTGTGACGGAGTGGTACCGGAAGAGGTACGAGAGTTTTTGGACGCCACAAGGAGGGCGTGGGCGGCCAACGAGGGGCGACTTGAAGGCGTACCTGTCTACGTCGTTACCCGAGCAGCCCGGGGACCATTAGCACGGGCACTGGACGGATTCCTTGCGGGGAAGGCGAGGGAGGACGTCACCTTCGAAGAGTTGCGGCAATACGTCACACTAAATTTTATATCCGCAAATGAAGGAGAGCGGATCAAATTCGATTTGGAGGGGACACAGCAACGCCGAAACGAGACAGTGGTCACGTTTAACAGACGGTATTTGGAGGCAAGCGTGCGCGCCTACCCTGAGGCGAACGCAGATAATCGCCGCACCGTCCTGGGCATTTATTTACGTGCCCTGAACGATAAAAACTTAAGCAAACGCATCGTCCGGAAAAGGACGACGACATTGGCGCGGGCCATCGAAATTGCCGAGGAGGAGGAGACCTGCAACGACCTGCTACGGGCAATGAAAATTGACGGCGGCAGGCGTGAAGAGCGGATGGAGATAGATATGTTGGAGCCAGCGGAGGAAAAAGAGGTGTGGAAAGTAGTGAGGGGGTTAAAAAGCCATATGGCGCAGCAGGCTAAAATGATCGAGCAGCTGTGCGGGTTGGTGCAGGATTTGCAAGCAGTGCAAGAACGACCTAAACCGGCAGCCCAACGCGCTGCACCCACGCGAAAAACAGCAACCCCGCCACCCAAGCAACTTAATCCGGGAGCGGGACGCAGATCGCCGAGAAGCGCCGCAAACATTACCTGCTACAATTGTGGACAAATCGGTCACTATAAAAGTGACTGCCGTCAGGCAGTGCAACCAACCGCACGACGACTACAACCGCGACCACAGCCCCGACCGCAACGACCACCCATGACATGTTTCACATGTGGCCGAGAAGGACATACGGCCCAGAATTGTTTTGGGACGTATATGAGCCGGCAGGCGACTCCTGCCGTAACAATAAAATGTTTTGGGTGTGGCAAAGACGGCCACTACATAAGAGACTGTCCGCTGCGGAATGGTCCTGCCGGGACCCAACAAAAGGGTCCAGCTAACCGCAGGGCGATCAAGCGTCCCCGCACTGACGAAATGGAGATCGACGAGGTGAACGATCATCGACGACGCACGACACCCAGTGACTGTTCACGTAACAATCGAATGGACATGAACAATGCTCGACGTAACCAGTACGAATATATTGATCGTGATGGTTTTATTTTAACTAGTAAAAATACCGATGCATATGGCCGTCATTCAAACGGTAGCGAAAAGGATGCGTCGGATGACAGGCACAGTTACGCCAAAGTGGTTAATGGACGAAGGAGCCCGGGAAACGACGACGGAGAGAGCCGTTGGTGAGATCACCGACCGAGCGGTTCTTAATCCGTCTAAAAATGGATAAAGACGGTCCATCGGATCAGGGTAAGTACCTGCATGCCTTAGTGGATACTGGTGCTAGCACATCCTTGATTCGTAAGGATATATGGCGTAGCATGTTGAATGCTAGGCCATTGAAAAGAGCAAGAACGCTCTTAGCTGTAAATGGTTCCCCGATAAAGTTGTTGGGGGAGACACAAGTAAAATTCAAGAACGCCCGACCCATCCCTAGTACGATTGTGGCCAGAATGAGGCATGAATGTTTACTTGGAGCGGATGCTTTGCACCTGGGAAATGCAAAGATTGACTATCGGGCCAAAATTGTAGTATGGTTTGGCCAGATATATCCCTTTGAATATCCGCATAGAGAGCAGACAAATTATGTCTATGCAAGCTGTAAGGAAACGACCGGATATAAAAATATCGACAAAGTCATGGCGGACTTTGCAGATATTTTTGATACGGCTCGTCCAAACACGTTAGGACTGGTCCCCAAAGTGAGGTGTACGGTACCAACAGGAGATGCTTATCCTATAAGGCAAAAAGCCTACCGTCTACCGTTGGCCAAGCAGTATATAGTCAAGAATCAAGTGGCTGAAATGCTGGCAGCGGGCGTCATAAGACCATCGTCGTCGCCATGGGCGTCGCCCATTACGTTGGTCCCTAAAAAGGACGGGGGGACTAGATTTTGTGTCGACTACAGAAAGTTGAATTCTGTGTGCAAGAAGGATAGTTATCCACTGCCAAACATAGCCGATATTTTTGATTCGATGTGCGGCGCAACGATATTTTCGACTATGGACTTGAAGTCTGGCTATTGGCAGATACCAATGGACAGCCAAGACATAGAGAAAACAGCGTTCGTTTGTAGTGAAGGCTTGTTCGACTTTGTTCGGATGCCGTTCGGTTTTGCGAACTCAGGTGCCGTATTTCAGAGGGCAATGAACGATATTTTCCGAGAATTCGTGGGAAAATATCTGCATGTTTTCGTCGACGATATAGTCATATATTCGAGAAATCCGGCTGAGCATGCACAGCATTTGCGTAAGGTTATGCGTAGGATTCGAGAATACAATTTACAGGTTAAGAAAAAGAAATGCGAATTTGCCCGTAAGTCTGTGGACTTGTTAGGGTATCACATTTCTGCACAAGGAGTAGCTCCTCAGGTACAAAAGGTCAAGGTCATAAGGGAAATGTCACCACCCCGTGACGTGGGAGAGGTGAGAAGTTTCCTGGGCGCTACAGGGTATTACCGTTCTTGTGTGCAAGGCTATGCCGAAATCGCTAAGCCTTTGATAGAATTGACTAAGAAATATAAACGTTTTGAGTGGGGTCAGGAGGAACAGCAAGCGTTTAAGAAATTGCAAAACTTGCTGTGTAGTGAGACGGTTCTCACATACCCGAATTTGAATGCTCCGTATAGATTGTATACTGATGTGTCTAGCTATGCGATAGGTGCGATACTGGTACAGGTAGATGACAAGGGTATTGAGCGGGTGATTCAGTATGTTAGCTCTACTCTTAAAGACAGTCAGTTGAATTGGCCTGTGATAGAAAAGGAAGCTTATGCGGTAATATATGCGCTAAAGAAGCTTAGACCTTATCTATTTGGTGCGCAGTTTACCGTGTATACCGACCACAAACCCCTAAAGAGTTTGTTTGTGGGCGAAGTTAAAAACACGAAAGTGCAGCGCTGGGCGGTACTGATTGCCGAGTACGGATGTAAGATTGAATACATCCAAGGCTCGAAGAATATTCGAGCGGACATGTTGTCCAGGTTACGTCGACCGGTGGAAGTCGCAACGTTAGATACAGGCGACTTTGTGATACCAGATGTCGACGAGGGAGTGTTACCTCACGTCCCTCTGGAAGCATTCGACATACCATATGACGAATTGTGTGCCGAGCAGACCAAGGAATACCCGGAGTTGTTCAAAAACACCCCGGAGGAGTATATGGTCAAGAATGGCATTTTGTATTCTTTAATTACGCCTTCAGCGTTGGACGCTGAGTACCCCAGAATTGTCTTACCTACCCTGTTCCGTGAGAAAGTGCTCCGGATGGCTCATGAACGAGCTGGTCACCAAGGTCTACAGAAGACCATCGGTATGGTAAGAGATTCTTTTGTATGGACGTCTTTAAGAAAAGACGTAATTCGTATGCTTGAAACATGTACGAAGTGCCAGGTCAACTGACCTGTCACTACCCGACCCAGGTATAGTGAAATGCCCATGGCCAATTATCCAGGTCAGATAATTGGAATGGATTTGATCGGTCCATTATTAGAATCGAATAAGGGTAACGTGTATATCATGACGGTGATCGATCACTGCTCTGCTTGGGCAGAAGCATATCCGATTGCAGCGAAGACATCTCAAAATGTGGAAGAAAAGTTCTTCAACGAGTATGTCGCGCGTCATGGCGTCCCTGAGATTGTAATAACCGACCAGGGTAAATAATTTTGTTCCCATTCTCTGGAGGAGCGGTTTAAGGAACACGGTATCGACCATAGACGGTCTAGCCCATACCATCCGCAGACCAATGGACGTACCGAGAGATTCAACCGCACTCTTAAGGAGTTGATCCAGAAAGGGATGAACAATGCCTCGAGGGCGTGGGAGGACGAGTTGGGTGCGGCTTTGACAGCGTACCGCAGTACTCGTCATTCAACGACCGGGTATACGCCATTTTATTTGACTTATGGGCGACGGGCGAGATTGCCGAAAGCCGTTCCAATCGATGCGTCGCAAGACCTTGGTGAGAAACTAACGTATCTCAACAACGCCTTGCTACGTGCTCGGGAGGGAACAGCTAGATCTCGAGAGATTCACAGGGAACAGGTTAATAAGCGTGCGAACGCTGGTGAGTTTAAAGTGGGGGATTCGGTGGTCGTCAAATCTGAAGAGAGGATGAAATTGACCTCTCGCAGCGACCCCGAGTATGAGATCTTCAAAATTAACGGACCTGTGGCCCATGTCCGCCATCAAAGGTCCGGGAGAATGCGTGTGCTTAATATATGTAAGCTGCGCGTTGTCGACTCGGAAATGTGCTGGGACGGGGTGCGACCACGCCCCATTCGTAACCCTACCAAGGGGACGAAAGCTAGCCATCACCCCAGGGCGATGTTGCCCGAGCCAGAACCTATGGTCACCGACGCTGAGACGACACCCCAGGCTCGTAAGAAGCGGCCAGCTTCGGATATGGAGCCAGAGGTGCGTACCGGGGGTAAGAGGGTTGACCGGAAAAGGGTGCAACCCAGTACGAATCGCAGTCGAAACCATGAGTCACCAAGTGACGTCATCGGAACTCCTAGGCCCATGGTGATTGACGCTCCAGAGGCGGCACCAGAGCTGCTCTCTGAACCAATGGAGATGCTTCCATCGCATCCGTATATGCTGCGCAAGCGCAGACATATACCAGATGACGATTATGACAGCAAGCAACTCAGGTTAGACTTGAAGCGAAAGCAAGGGTATGGGCGGGAGAACGAATCCGGTAACAAGCGACTCCGAATTGGCGTAATAGACTCCGCCCTTTACGATGACGTGCTATACGCTGATTTCGTCAGTCGTGTAAATGCCGTTATTCAGCGGCACAACCGCCGATAGTGTGTATTGTATCGCTATACTGTAACATCGCAATAGCCAGTACGTAAAATAGCATAACGATTAAGACTAAATTTGTTCGCAAAATACTAAAATGTATTCGTTTAAATTGTGTATAATGGCGTTGTGGTTTAGCATGGTATCAAGTATATGCAAGGACTCGAGTATACACCGCCTACCGAACGGCGTCATGATAACTAAGCCGGAGACTGTGTCAGTGATACGGGCCGAATGGACCGTGATAGTATCCATCGACCATCCTTACCTACCCGCGGAGTTCCTGGGACGGTTGGCCCAAATGGCCAGTCTCGCCGCTAGCATGGGTACCAAAACAGCGTTTTTGAGTGGGAACGATATATACGGATTACAGCATCGAATACGGGGGGTAAGAAAGATGGCAAGCCAAACACAGCAAACCATGAGTAGTCGAAGTGGCGCTAGGCAGAAGCGGGGGTTATTTAACTTTGTGGGCGACATCGCATCATCGCTATTCGGTACCGCTACATCTGGGGATATAGACGCCATACGAGGTGTGGTAAGGAGGGCGATGACGAGGATGAACAAAGTGGTGCACTTTACCAACCAGTTGACGTCGCACGTCAAATTAGCTTTCCGAGATATTGGTATGAACACGGACCGTATTAACGAGTTAGGCGACAACTTGGCCAGTGCAACGAGCAACATGAGCCGAGCGATCGGGCAGCAGGGGATTCGATTGTTGGAACTCTATGCGTTGGTACGGTTAGGACATGTTATAGACTCGGCTGAACATGTGGTCCATGACTACCAGAAGGCAGCCGAACGATTCCATAGGCAAACGGCATCCTTAGAGTTGGGTCGTCTAACGGAGGAACTTTTTAGTCCCGACGATCTGACGTCCGTATCGAAACAGGTTAGTGCGGAATATAGGCTGATAAGACCGTATCAGTGGTATTACAGAAATGTAGTGGTATATCCATTGTGGCAGGACGAATCGAAACTTCATTATGTGGCGACACTACCGTTAATTGACGGAGGACAATATATCGAATATGGACTACACTCATGGCCTGAACCGCTGGCCAAGACAGGGTATTACATGCAAGTGATACTGGCCCGTACCAGCATTGGTCTAGATACCAAGACGGGGTGGTACTTTACCGCATCGGAGTGTCGTGGTGCTGACCCTAGGGTGTGCCAGGGACAACTACGGGTCGACAAGACCCACGTGCCCTGTATTGTGAGTGTACTGACAAATGCGACTGATAGCAACTGTAATATTCAACTAACGAAGTCAAACGTAACCATTAGTAAATTATTTGCCAACGAGAAAATCGGAGTAGTGTTGCAAACGTTCGGCGAGACGGTGGAAATTCATTGCGACGGACGACTGACGGACCGATGTATGGTGAGTAATGGTGTGTATGCATTGATGTCTGGAAAATGTGGGTATAGTGGGAGGGGCTGGCGATTCGAGCCTGTGGCGTCCTATAGTCGGACGTACACTCGAATAGGCCTAGCCATTGAAATGCCCCATTTGGATGTGTCTGGCGTTCTAAATCAATCTATGATAGTTGACCATTTAAAGCCACAACCGTGGAACCATTTACAAAAGTCTAAGTACGTGCCGCTAGCACCGTTATCCATGATCGACCCAGTGATGGTCGATGGCATTGGGGTACATTCTTTCGTATCATATTCAACGGGTTCCTTCGTAGTTGTGTTAGTAATTGTGCTTATATTATATAAATGTGGCGTGTTATCACGCATGTGGAATGCGCTTAAATGCAGGCCACGTGCGGCCCATAAATGCAAGCCACGTGCGGCCCATAGTAGTGAACCGCATATCATCACACCAACTATTCAAACCCAGCAGCCCCGGAGAACTGCAGCTCTACCGGAGCCGCTGCGGATGGCAGCTGGGTCGTCGCCTAATGCTGACGCCAGGACTGAGATCGACCCGATGGCTGCCGAATGGATAGAGATGGAGACGTACGTTGACGTGGTGGATCCTAACGTGAGCATAAACCGCTTGGAGGTATCACCATGACATTTTGGCACTAACTTTATATGTTTCTACTGGAACAATAATTGGTGAATATTAATAATTGTGGCGCGAACTTTGTCATGATACCGTACTGTGTACTGTTTTATTAATAGGAAAAATTCACATGATCTGTAATGGTATTTGCACTGTAGGATTAAGGTTTTGAACTATAATGTTGTGTCGTGTGACGACGAATCATTACGACACGCGAAAAATGTGTCGCTGCTGACCATGTTGTCGCTGCTGGCAGTAGCGGCAGTTTATATTAATACATTATGTAATATATATTCACTTGTTTTAAACTGTACCGATTGCTCGCTTTTATTGTTAAGTTACGCGTGGATCGAGGTTATCGACCACGGTTTAATGATGTTATTAATGTGTTTCCGGGGGCAGTCTTTTGCTACCCGGACATGTATGTTTGTATAATTATCAACCATACACTAACGAACACTACTAATGTATTTCCGAGCATTCCGCTACTCGGACAAGTATTGGTGTATAATATATTGCCCTGTATTATTAATTTCTTGACCAATTGGATGAATATCAGGTGGTATCCGTTCAGGCTGCTGGTATTGGTTTGGGTTGTTGATAGTCCACAACGAGTTAGTTGACACTCTCTTTTAAGGCCTTAAGAGAGATGGTCAAATAACTTTGGTTAAGGGGCGTATGTAGATATGGGATTGTCTTCTGGGGGGTCATGACCCCGGGGACATCTTATATTTGCAGTCCAAGACCCCCAGCGAAGAATATGACTATATTTTTGAATACCAGACGAGCTAGGGAACGGATAACACAATGAGCGAAAATGTATTAGCGCGATCTAGTGTGTGCATCAAGTCGATGCAAAACTGACACGAAAATATAGCTGATACAATAAGTGAAATTGGAATATGAAATTGGAATAGAATAGACTAAGACTTAGGGCAGTGAGCTGATGGAATCTATCGGTGATTGAAAGATGAAAGCTGTTGCTGCAGGCGCGGCATAACCTTTTATAGTATTCAACAGAAGTTATGACCAATAGTTTTCTAAATATTCAAGCAAGAGCGTCGGTAGGATGCTACGCACAGAGTGTACGTAGCACAGACTGAATGACTCATAGAATGACGTAGTAAACGTGGCGACGACCGACTTACCATAAGGACCGTAATAAGGTGACCGGGTTTCTATATTTCTATAGAGGCGACCCACGACACCAGATACGACACCAGATGTTGGTGAATCAGATGTACCACATGGTCACTACGTCATGGCACCCTTCTGAAATGCAGGCGTAGGCCTAATAAGCAAGGGGCTGGACGTGGGCATGATAGCGTCTGGCGCCAAGTAGATTAGAAAACCAGACGAAAAGTGGACAGAAGACATTAGTCAGAATAAGATATTAAGAAACGATTAGCAATGATTGTCGAAGCAATGTCCATCACTGTCAAGTTTGTGGGAGGTTATCGGATAGAATTCCACACTCATGAGTCAATTAGGCCGCTTTAACTTGTTCGGTGTTCTTTTCCTAAGAGAGAAAATCGGAGTTTGATTAGTCAGGATGACGTCACAATCAATGAGCATCGAATCAAACTCTGGAAAGAGGAACCCAAACGAACATGGTAGAGGGCTCTAGAGAAGTATAAAAAGTGGACTTTAACTTTTTAGAAAAATCTTGGTTCCGAAAATTATTGCGCTTAGGTAAACCTAGCCTCGAGTCCGTATAGTTCTGTGGAACTGAATTTGTCGAAATTCAAACAAGTTCTTGGTGAATGGTTTTAAGTAGCCAAGAACGGTTTTTGACGAAAATGATTTAGAGAATCGTGAAACGCAACTTTGTAATGATAGAATAACCAGTATTCGTATTGTAGGAAAATCAGTTATTTCTATAGACGCGAGTGACAGTAAAAGTTACTCAAAGTAGCTAGTGGTAGCATAAGCCACCCATAATTGATAGATTGGTGGTAGTATAAGCCACTCATATTTACTTAGAGTTTTATTTAACAGGTTGTTTTCTATCGTGACAGCATAAGTCACACATATCCGTAGCCATATTAGACAGTCAAACTTAAGAGAATAAATTATCACTTCGATATTCTCGAAGCAAGAGTTTGGGTTGTGTATTGTCCAGTCTGGAAGCGACGGAAGACCACCGTCCCGAGCCACCATCTTTTACCCGAGTCAGATCAGGCCCAGATTATCGAATACAAATATCGTCACCATCACCTTAGACGAGGCGAGCAGATAATCGTACTACTGCATCTTTGATAAGAGGTTGTCGCAGCAACCGGTACATCATATTCTTATCAGAAGTGTAGTAGATATATTTCTAAATTAGACCCGAAGATCGAAAATCTTCAAAATGTATGGATGTTTTAGCATTTATGCTGGGTAGAAAATATTTTTAAAAATATATTTATTCCCAGCCGGGTGAAAAAAAAGACAAATTTCACCAGGGAGGTTTGTTTGTACAGGAAACGAAACCATTTTTTATTTTGACCTCATGACAGATCTAGTTACATCGCTATGATTGGGATGTCAGTTACCTAGCAACGTAATCGTTTATGATGTCAGATACTTGAGTGACACATTGGATCCCTCTATTGATGAATTCTTGCATCAATCATGTCAGAATGTAATCCAGTAAGAGCTTAGATATCGTTGGTGTCAAATCTTAGGATAAGTATTAACCTCATTAATGGTCAAGCTGACCATAACTAGCCTCTACAGTGGTTTGAAGAATGGCCATTTGCAGGCCAAGAGAAGACTATTTTTGAAAATTTAACACTGGAATGACTGGCTCGATAACCGAGCCAGTCATTCAAGTGGTAAATTTTCAAAAATAGTCTTCTCTTGGCCTATAAATGGACATTGAATAAGCCAATATTGTGGGTTGTTTTTTTTACCAAATTTGAGCAATAAAAGGTTAATAGCATACCTGTAACGAGAACCACTTTGTCTTTTAAACACTGCATCTTGTTACACACACTTTTCACACAAAGCCATGGGTAAGACACATCTCCAATATGGGGTGCTGAAATAAAAATATTAGTGAATTTCTTTTTTAAATAAAATAGGCAATACCAAACCAAACTGGCCTATATAAATTAAGAGAAGTGACTTAAACAAATGTCCAAAAAGTCTTGAAGAGTTGTTTCCATGTTGCTTTTGTTAAATAAAAGCTTTTCTATACTTTGTGTGAAAGTTGATGGCATCAATGACAGCAATAACATTCAGCCAAATTATTGTCAAAATAATTAGTAGATAATGCGATTATTACTCGCTACAGATTTCAAACAAATTTAAATGAAAATTGTTGCTGCAACGGTTTTCAGACTAAATATTCTAAAATAATCAACATTGAAACTTGTTGCGGATTTGAAGAGCAAGTTGACTGTATGTTGTTGATTACTAAGACACCAAACAACTTTGACAAATTGTTGTCCATACTATGTGCTGGTGATCACTCTGGCTATCTAAGTAGAATGAGCATATCCTAAAATTAACTTTGCCCTCAGTACAAAATAACAAAGCTAGCCTGTGTACATTTCTGTTCCATCAATGCATTTCAAACAGATGCGCAATCTGGCAATGAAACGTATACGCCGTTTGCTAATCATTCTTTCTTGGTGAAAAAGCATTATTATGTAGGCCTGTGCTCACTCTACCCACATAGTAAGATATTGACAGCCAATAAACTTTTGGTTACTTCAAAAGCTGCAAATATGCAGCTGCACAACTAACACGTTGCGAGTTTGTGTGGACTTCTAACAATGGATTTTGGCAAAATTATTTTGAATTATGCAGACATGTAATTCTGAGGCGTGCGACGAAATGTCAGTAGTCACTCCATGTCATAGCTATCAATTACCAATTTGGACAGTCCCATTGCGAAACATGTACAAAATTCTTACTGTTTATCATTCGTAGATTAAATGATAAGTATAAAATAAAGATGAATAGCGTACTGTGCATTTCTTACGCGGTCTGGTTTACTGAGCGTTGTGAAGAGAGGTATAGCGAGAAGGAATTGACCATTGGAAAGGCCTGAAATTCCAAACTAGTGATTCCGGAATAACAGTGTGCTCTAAGCAGGAGTGATGATAGTCAAATTCTTCTTGTCATAGCGAAGATTAAGAGCTATTAGGGACTTGAGCGTAATCTACCTTGGAATGAGTTAAAATCGCTTTCTAGTGAATGTATATTTTAACTTTCCAGTGTGGGAGGTATGTAAAATCTGAATTATTCAAAGCGCAGATTTTTTGATATAGAAGATTATTCTACATTCTGATTTTGAATTCAGCATGCGAAGGGCTATAGGGTCAAGCAGTGGTCACAGCCATTACGTCAGTTGCCTTTGCCAAAGGTCAGTCAACATAATGGCTGGACATTTACTGATGGTAGAGACCATTGATGTTATCGTTGAAATGAACACTGCACAAATTAGTCTTGAATCAATATGGCCGTTAAAGGTCATAATGGCGCTCGAGTGCATGGATCGGTCACCAATATGACATCAGTGATTTCTACCACAGGGTTAAGAATGATGGTGTGCCGGGCCAGGATTGGCTGAGGCGAGGGTTGATGAGCGTACTATATATTTGCATGCTTTGTGCAAACGAGATCTACTTTTTGAGATCACTCTTTATATCACTTTTTGGTCCACTTTTTTTTATATACTATAAACATATATGTTAGATATTAGTTAGACAACAAGACCAGAGAGAAACACTTTTGCATGAATCTAAGAATCTTCGAGAAGTCAGATGGCCCGGGACAGACATAAATATTTGAGTACAGATTCAAAGACGAGCTGTGCCACCCCCACCTCGAACTCAGATAAATTTGAAAACCAATGAGCTGCTGCTGGTCCAAAACTTATCAAATGTATTTGCACTTGCATTTGCATAAGTTGCAAACATTTGCATCTGCATTTAAATGCAATACCCTGCACTTGGACCCAAGCCTGTTTGGGGATGAACTTTTCTTGGCCAAACATAATCTTGTTAGTTAGGAGGTCCCAGCTTTGGTTAGTGTCTTTCCTGTGGAGCTCAGCCTGCCTGTCCAGCTGTGATATATATATAAGTTGAATGCTGAATAGGCTTCACTATCCCATTTTAATACATTTCTGGGTTTAGGATCATCAGGATACCTGTAGCGGATTGTGAAGCTAATGGTGATGTGATGGGATGCCCCAAATGGCAGGTGTGCCGTTATGGCTTCTATCATATTCTCCTCGTTAGACAACAGGAGGTCTAAGGTACTAGGGGTATTGTCACCGCGAAAGTGTGTCGGGAATGTGATGTGCTGTAGGAGATATGAGTCATGTATCAGTTCAAGGAATTTTGTCGCGGCATGGTTTCCACTGCTCAGAGAAGTACCATCTTTCCAGTTGATGCCTGGGTAGCTGAAGTCTGGAGATGCTGATGCTTCTATGATAAGACTCTCTAAGAGTTTAGTGTTGTCTGGATTGTGATTGGGAGACCGGTAGATGCAGCCAATTAGTAGTCATTATTGCCTAGTTTAATACTGTACCAGGTAGAATCTTGGTAGTCTTTGGCTGAAGGGAATGATCGTTCTGATGCTTTTAGTTGGTTCTTTGTGTAGATGGCAGTACCACAGCCTTGGGAGTCTATGGTGAGCCAGGTGTCATACCATGAGAACTCACAGTTGGTGCTGGTTAGCTGGTGAGCTGGATTTTTATGCTTTAGTTCTGTGAGGCCTATGATATCTGGGGAATGTTCCTCAATGTAAATAAGCAGTTCCTCTCGCTTGTTGAGAAAGGTGTTGAGGTTAGAGTATATACATTTCAGACCATAAATTTAAGAGGTTAGAGAATTTACATTTCAGACCATATGTACAGTATTATTTACAGGTTTGTGCTCTTTATCTTGGTCAGGCGGTTTGACCTAATGGCCCAAAGACAGTCTGACACCCCCTCGTCTACTAACGTTTTGTTTCTTTCGTCTCTCTGTTGATGGAGATTCTGCTGCTCCTGTCTCTGCAGTGGGGTCAGGTCTGCTGCTACAAATATCAGGTTTTTTTAACCCTTTCCCTCTGTCACGATTTATTCCGAACAGTGTTCTTATTTGTCATTTATTTTATCGATTAACTGAGGTGAATAATTGTAGCATGCCAGCCTTAAGCTTTGTGTGTTTATTTGTTTTGTTATGCAATTCTTCATACCGGCGATCACATTGATTACTTGCCTGTCATATTTCAGGTAGCGTATTCCTTTAGTATGCTAATTATGTTGTGTTTTATCTATAGGACTTGCAGTCTTATGCACGTTTTTCACGTAAGTTTTGCCCGAAGACGTTCTAGCGGGTACCTGTCATTTTTTCGTGCATCGTGCGTCAGGTATTTTCCTTTCTGGTTTTCCTTATATATAGGTGGCTATTATAGCTTTTCATATGATCGGAACTTGATAGCTTTCCTGATCATGGGTGGTCGTAAACCCATTTGTCGTTAGCCGCCGTTGCTGTATGATAGCAAATTGTCGAAGACCACCAAGTTGGGTGGCATTATTATTCACGTTAAGTAGAAGTAATGAGTCACACCTCAGGTAATTATACGCAACTATTGTATAATCACTTTATTTTGTGAATTGTATATATTATACCTTATTTACCAAATTTTGCATACACACAATTGTCCCAATTGACCACCTTGTTATATATATATACTATGTCTAATCATATTCTTGTTAAAATCTCTGTATACACAATTCCATTCCAAATATTCACACTTAATCTTTGTGTCCTCAGTCTTAGTACATGGATGAAGACGTAAGTGAATTGATGCCTTCGCAATATCCGTACTTTCATCTCATCGCCTATAGAACCACCAGCCACTTTTGGAGTATTGAACTTGCCTAGGATGGCCAATTGAACAGCGATAAAACAATGATCTGCTGTATTATCTTCGTATGCCATCCTGTTATCATCTAGCTGTCATAACCGGCCACTGTGTTGGTATTTCACCGACATCGCCTTGCTGCCATTGAACTATCGCGCATCGACATCGCCTCATCGTCACATCGTCGTGTCGTCGCATTATCGTGATCGTCTAGCTCTTCCTCAGCTCAAGGAGACCACCACAGCATGAAGACATTTACCATTTCACACGAACTTGAGTATTTCTGTGTCGTTCTGTCCACATCCACACGCACGCACGTATCATTATTGTAATATATTATGAATAACACACTTTGTTAAGCATTTTTCATCTAATTGTCATCAGTGTCGTAAATTGAAGGTATCCAGTGGCAACCCCGTTAAATTTTGGATTGAATTACTCCATCTCTGTAATATCGTCCCGGTAGTGGTTTGAGGGGGACTTCTTCACCTTTTTGTCTATTAAACGTGCTTGTGAAAACCAGGGACGTTTTAATATGACAAGTGGGGGGGGGGGGGCTCGTCCGGGATCTGCCACGCTTTACCTTCAAATAAACACTTCTATCAATATTCATCGTCACGTAACTAAATCACGTCACTAAATGAAATCGCTTACCATGACATATTCCCGGTTATCGGAATATAGTTTGTTATGTTTCTAATTTGTAAAATGTCCTTGGTCTTGGCAGGTAGTTTTCATTTAAAAGTTCCTTTCGCAATGAACGAAATTTGATTTACGGTCATGTTAACCACTGTCTGGTAATACTATCCAAGTGTTTGTTAGACATAATTGCATATTTTCCTGTACTGTAGACATTCAAGGGTTACCAGAATGCAGGAATATGAAACAGGAAGCTTTATTTCATAATAATTTTCTCATTGTTAACCATATAGGCTGGGGTGTGACACATAATTCATTTGGTCAAAATGGCAATTGGCCTCTGATGGTTAAACTGTTTTATTTCTTCAGCAATTGCTATCGATCGTCTCGTCATTATTGCGGGAGCGTTACTGCGTATTAACCATTTCAATGTTCTATTTCATTTACTAGTATTCTGAAATGACTGGTGCCCGTTTGGAAAATGGTTGCTGGAAGCTGCTGCTGTCGTAGACGTCATCAACTTCCGGTGACTATTTTGAAATGAGCGACAGTCTTTACATAGATTGAATTTTGGTAAGCATATTTCCATTTAGTAGTAAAATGTTTCGTAATTAATTTGATGAGCAGCGCCGGCGATAGGCACGCGTGTTTGTGTAACATACATCTTTGGCGTTTATATCAGCGGCGGCGAGTTGATTACCGGCACGCATCTGGTCCGTAGTCTTCTGGTTTGTTTATATGCCTATTTCAGTTAGGAAATTGAAATCGTTTTAACCCTTTATAGCCCATAGCGCTTAATATATTACCTTGCTTTACACTATTGATTTTTATTTAATTGAATGTTGGTTTGAGTTAGAATAATGACGGAGTTACGTGAATATATGCAAATCGGTAAGGAATTGGGCATGGAAGGCGCTGAACTGCGTCAGTTTGTAGAGGTAGAACGAATTCGTGTAGAAGAAAAATGTAAAGTCGAACAAGAAGCAGATAGAGATCATCGCGCCCACGAACGTGAGTTACGCAAAATGGATCTTGAAATTTTGGAAAAACGGAATAATTCTACTGAACCAAATAACTCTAGTAACAGTAATCCTTTTGTTCATAGACCAAAATTACCGATGTTTGATGAGTCAAAGGATCAAATAGATTCATTTCTAGAACGATTTGAGCGAATTTCATTAGCATTGAAATTGTGTAATAGTAGTGAAAAGGCTGTGTACTTGAGTACCCTTTTACAGGGTAAGGCCCTGGATACATATACTAGACTACCCCCAGAGAAAGCTGTTGATTATGATGAATTAAAATTGGCTTTACTTAAAACATATCAGCTTACTGAAGAAGGATTTAGACGTAAATTCTTCTCTGCCAAACCCACACCAGGTGAAGTCCCTTCACAGTTTGTATTTTGTCTTGAAAGTCACTTCGATCGATGGGTAGAATTTGCCAAAATTGAAAAGGAATTCGAACCATTGCGGCAGTTACTCTTGGTAGAACAATATTTGAATAATGTCTCAAGAGAATTGTGTATTTTCATACGGGAACATAACCCTCGAACTATGAATGAAGTTGTCAAACATTCAGATCATTACATGGAAGCTAGAGGGTGGAGTCGTCTGTCAACTAATGAACGGAAAGAATTTCCTGATAAGAATCGTAATCAACCATCTCAACCAAACTCCAATGAGCGGTTACACAGACCAACCATGTGAATAGTAATCCACGAAAATGTTACATGTGTGGTAAGATGGGACATGTTGCTCGTGATTGTAGATTTAACCATCGTCCTAGAGCGAAACCAAATTACACACACAATGGCGGCAATTCAAATAAGAGTGCTATTGCTTCCTGTATGGTTAAACATGATGATTCACATTTATGCTCCATACAAAAAGGTGTTGCATATTTAAAATGTGGTTGTTCTATGCCTATGGTAGGGAGTTTTCAACTTAATCAATATTTGCCAATTTCTTCTTTACCCATTGCCAAAGGTCACGTTGGTGACGTGGAAGTATCTGTGATGAGAGACACTGGATGTAGCAGTGCGGTGGTAAAAAGATCGCTTGTGTCAGATGGTGATTTGACTGGTAAAGTACAACGTTATGTGATGATAGATCGAACAGTACGTTCTGCTCCTGTTGCTTGTATTAATGTCAACACTCCATTCTTTGTTGGTACTGTTGAGGCTTTATGTTTGCAGAATCCAATTTGTGACATCATTATTGGAAATATCCCTGGTGCCACTATGGGAATGAACAATGTGGTTAGTGGGACAAAGCCGGTGGATGTTGTTGGGCCTAATTCAGATGTTGAAACGGAGCTGGTGAACAGTGTCGTGCCCGACGTGAAGTCAGTGTAGTATACGTCAAGAAGATGTAAATATTGAAATTGCAGATGTAAGTAATGTAAATAGTGATGATAAATTAATGAATGCTGTTGTTACACGGAGTCACGTTGCTAACTCTAATAAACCTAGTAAACCATTGAAAATACCAGAAATAATAAATGTCAGTTTATCAACTGATGAACTCATCAAACAACAGATTAGGGATCTTAGCCTTAGGCATATACGTAGAAAGTGTATTCAGAAGGTTAGCAGAGATACTAAGTCGTCCCATGAATGTTTTGATCGCAGAAAGGTTGTGTTGTACTGTTATTTTAGTACTAAACAAAATCCTGACCAGGAAACTAAGCAACTTATTTTACCCACAGGTTTACGCAGCAAGGTACTAAAATTAGGTCATGACGTCATTATGTCTGGTCATCTCGGTGTTAGGAAAACACTAGATCGTATTCAACAGAATTTCTATTGGCCTGGAATTTCAGCTGATGTGTACAGATTTTGTCAAAAGACCATTCCTAAAGGTCGTACATCTAAAGTATCCATCCAGCGTATGCCACTTATTGCAGTGCCATTCGAACGTGTTGCAATCGATATTATTGGTCCAATCGAACCCAGAACTGATCGAGGAAACAAATTAATTTTGACAATGGTCGACTATGCAAGCCGATATCCTGAAGCCATTGCATTACCTTCCATTGACACTGAGAGTTGCAGAAGCCTTGATGCAGATGTTTTCACGTACTGGTATTCCTTGAGAGATTTTATCTGACAATGGTTCCAAATTTACTTCGGGTATGATGAAGGAGGTATGTAGGTTGTTATCTATCGAACAACTTTTTACTACTCCGTATCATGCAATGTGTAACGGCCTAGTCGAAAGGTGGAATGGCACACTGAAACAAATGTTGAAAAGAGTTTGCACAGAAAGTCCTAAAGACTGGGATAGGTATATTGAAGCTTTGTTGTTTTCCTACAGAGAAGTACAGCAAGCTAGCACTGGATTCTCACCCTTCGAATTGGTGTACAGTCGAACTGTGCGTGGACCCCAGTCTGTCTTACGGGAATTATGGACGAAGGAAGGCGTCAGCGATGAGGTTAGGACCACCTACGAGTACGTCTTCAATCTACGCAATCGATTGGAACAAGTCGGTAAGATTGCTATGGATAATCTGCTCTGTGCACAAGACAAGTACAAGTTTCATTTTGATAAACGTGCTAAATCAAGAACCTTAACACCCGGTCAATCAGTTCTTGTACTTTTACCAACTAAAGCCAATAAACTTCTTATGCAGTGGCGAGGACCGTTTCACGTTGTTAAGAAATCAGGAATTAATGATTATCATGTACAAATTGGGTCAAAAGTCAAGGTCTTGCATATCAATATGTTAAAATTATATGTCAAACGAGATGTACCCCTAGAAAGTAATACTATAGCAGCTTTGGATTGCCAAGTCGGTGAACCTGATGATTTTGACAATGATGCATTGCTATAGGATTATCCGTGTGCTAATGAATCATATGAACATGTAAATATAAACCCTGATTTACAGCCTGATCAAATTAGTGAAATTCATGCCTTAATTTCTGAGTATTCTGAGATATTTTCAAGCAAGCCTGGTCTTACACATTTGGTAACACATGACATCGAACTAACAGACTCTGCTCCTATGCATTTAAAACCATATCCTATTCCTCACACTCTGATTGATACTGTTAAAAAAGAAATTGTTGAAATGCAGGAGATGGGCATTATAGAGCCAGCTGTTACTCCATATCGGTTTCCACTCATCCTCGTAAAAAATAAAGATGGCAGCTCACACCCCGTGATTGACTTCAGAAAATTAAACAGAGTTACTTTGTTTGATGCAGATCCAATGTCGAGTTCAGAAGCTATATACGCAGGAGTAAGAAAGTGTAAATATTTTTCCAAAGTGGATTTTTCAAAGGGATATTGGCAAATCCCATTAACAGAGAGCTAAAGATTACGCAGCATTTTACAGTCCGTTTGGTTTGTACCGATTTGTCCGGATGCCTTTTGGCTTGTTGAATGCTGGTAGTTCGTATAATAGGATGATGCGAATATTGCTAGATGGTCTATCCGATGTAGATAGTTTCGTTGATGATGTTTTAGGTCACACAGATGATTGGAATAGCCACATACACATGCTACGTTGTCTATTCACACGTATCCGAGATGCAGGTCTAACTGTGAAACCTTCGAAATGTTACTTTGGTTATCCAGAACTCGAATATGTAGGTCACAGGGTTGGGTCTGGTAAATTAGTAGCTCTTGAAGAAAAGGTTGAGCGTATCCGTGATGCAGAAAGACCCCAATCTAAGACTGAACTTCGTTCCTTTATTGGCCTAGCAGGATTCTATCAAAGATATGTACCAAATTATGCCAAGATTGCATCACCATTGACAGACTTACTTAGAAAGGGGAAACTAAACATGTTGGTTTGGGAAGATATTCATGACAATGCATTTCGGGAGCTGAAAGAAACCTTATGCCGGTCGCCTATTCTTCATCTTCCAGATTTTGAAAAGGAGTTTGTTTTACGTGGATGCATCTGACGTTGCTATTGGTGCAGTTTTGTTACAACAACATGATGAGTTACTATGTCCGATTGCTTATGCTAGCCGGAAACTATTAACCAGAGAAGCATCATTTTCAGTCATAGAGAAGGAGTGCTTGGCAATTATCTGGGCAGTAGACAAATTTATGATATACCTATACGGCCAACCATTTATTCTCCAGACGGACCACCAACCCTTGCAATTCCTGAACAAAGCTAAATTGGATAATCCTCGGATCATGCGGTGGGCGTTGTTCCTGCAAAATTTAGACTTCAAAGTTCAAGTTATTAAGGGAGTTGATAACATTGGTGCAGACTACTTAAGTAGGTCAGAAGTGAAATCGTGATGTTATTAAGAAAAGTTTATTGTGATATAAGTTTTTGAAGTGTGAGTGTGTGTCATGATTTATTCCGAACAGTGTTCTTATTTGTTATTTATTTTATCGATTAACTGAGGTGATTAATTGTAGCATGCGAGCCTTAAGCTTTGTGTGTTTATTTGTTTTGTTATGCAATTCTTCATACCGGCGATCACATTGATTACTTGCCTGTCATATTTCAGGTAGCGTATTCCTTTAGTATGCTAATTATGTTGTGTTTTATCTATAGGACTTGCAGTCTTATGCACGTCTTTCACGTAAGTTTTGCTCGAAGACATTCTAGCGGGTACCTGTCATTTTTTCGTGCATCGTGCGTCAGGTATTTTCCTTTCTGGTTTTCCTTATATATAGGAGGCTATTATAGCTTTTCATATGATTGGAACTTGATAGCTTTCCTGATCCTGGGTGGTCGTAAACCCATTTGTCATTAGCCGCCGTTGCTGTATGATAGCAAATTGTCGAAGATCACCAAGTTGGGTGGCATTATTATTCACGTTAAGTAGAAGTAAGGAGTCACACCTCAGGTAATTATATGCAACAATTGTATAATCACTTTATTTTGTGAATTGTATATATTATACCTTATTTACCAAATTTCGTATACACACAATTGTCCCAATTGACCACCTTGTTATATATACTATGTCTAATCATATTCTTGTTAAAATCTCTGTATACACAATTCCATTCCAAATATTCACACTTAATCTTTGTGTCCTCAGTCTTAGTACACGGATGAAGACGTAGGTGAATTGATGCCTTCGCAATATCCGTACTTTCATCTCATCGCATATAGAACCACCAGCCACTTTTGGAGTATTGAACTTGCCTAGGATGGCCAATTGAACAGCGATAAAACAATGATCTGCTGTATTATCTTCGTATGCCATCCTCTTATCGTCTAGCTGTCATAACCGGCCACTGTGTTGGTATTTCACTGACATCGCCTTGCTGCCATTGAACTATCGCGCCTCGACATCGCCTCATCGTCACATCGTCGTGTCGTCGCGTTATTGTGATCATCTAGCTCTTCCTCAGCTCAAGGAGACCACCACAGCATGAAGACATTTCCCATTTCATACGAACTTGAGTATTTCTGTGTCGTTTTGTCCACATCCACACACGTATCATTATTGTAATATATTATGAATAATACACTTTGTTAAGCATTTTTCATCTAATTGTCATCAGTGTCGTAAATTGAAGGTATCCAGTGGCAACCCCGTTAAATTTTGGATTGAATTACTCCATCTCTGTAATATCGTCCCGGTAGTGGTTTGAGGGGGACTTCTTCACCTTTTTGTCTATTAAACGTGCTTGTGTAAAACAGGAGCGTTTCAATATGACACCCTCCTGCCAGAGCAGCTTGCCGTTTTTTAATATCGAGATGCGCTCCTTTTTACTTGACAACTGGACTCTGATTGGCCGTGTATTGGTGCACTCGGGTTTGCATGGGCCAATCCTGTGGATGTCCACAATTTCTGTTACTGGGGTATGCAGTGTACCAGCACAGATTTTATTGATGGTTTCTGTGTTGGCACTTCCTGGCAGCCGCTGTAGTATCCTGATTTTCAGGTATATTAAAAACATCACATTATCTTCCCTATTGTTACGGTCTTCAATTTCTTAGAATAGACTGCTCGGTGACGGAAAGATTTCTGAGGTTGTGTTGGTGCTTTTCATCTCGAGCTCTTCAACTCGTGTTGTGACACTTTCCACTTCAGCTTGCAGCGAAGAGTGCTTCACATTTAACACACTCAGATTTTCTTCCAATCTGCCCTGTCTTTCATTCATGACCAGAAGTTGTTGGATTAGCCGTTTCGCTCCGCGTTTGCAAAATTTTCAGAACCAGTTAATTTGGTCATTCTCTTCACTAATTAATACGCCGCATAGGGAGGCGGATCTATTTTGGCACTCCTTGTGGAACCAATATTTACAAATATCACATTCCACCCCTCTATCTTGGTCCATGACTTGGTAGTCACAATCAGGACATACAGTGCCGTTCGGGATGATTTTGTGATGAACTTGTGCAGTTGCTAGGGGAAACCGATTTAAGGCTGCGATCAACAACTTGTTTGTCGGGAGGTCTCGGTGTTGATCCTTTTCTAGGCATGCTTAGTCTTAGATTATTTCCCTTGCTATTTAGGAGTAATTCAGAGCAACAATATCAGATAAGACAGTAATGCATATATGTTAGATGTGTTATTGTACTTACATGCGTTTCTGGATCACATATTCTGTTATCATTTGGTGTGTGGTCATCCCATCTTGCTACAGGCTACTTGATGGTGGAAACTGTGGCGCTTGGTTTGTATCAGTAAGAATTCTCACCTAGTCAGATGGCTGTGTTGGCTGTGTAGGCTGTAACACTTGGTGGACTGGTACGGTGCTCTCACCTAGTCGGATAGCGTGCAATCCAATAAGAGAAAGAACAGCTATCGACGTGTTCGTAAGATACACAGAGCAGACAAATAGTGGGTAGCAGTTTCACTTATATGAATAGTTATCCCACAGAACTATATCTATATAGGTTGATACTTAGTTGGCAAATGTACATTATGATACATAACACAGTTCACATCAGATTGGTGGTCTGATAAATGACACAACTGTGGTTTATAATTGGTATGCTAGTCATTACACTACAGTAGTCACAGTTCATAAGAATGGTAAGATTTGGGCTAAAGTTCACCCAACCAGATCTGTGTATTTCTATTAATGGCACAGCTTGTGGCTAATAACAGTCCATCAACATGCGATCGGTCAGCTGCCGTACCAACACCTTTGCGAGCAATGAGGCTGGGTGGATGCCATCTTTGTAGAGGCTGAACATTACGGAGTAGCATGTTTTTTTGGGTCGATGGCTTCTACCTCTTGCGACCTGAGAATCAAATGATGGTGTCAGACCGTTTACCTCTTCATTAAGTTTTACTATCTCCCTGTTAGCCAGGTCCATATACTTCTTTAGTATTTTGTCTTGGTGTGCGAAGCGTTCCGGAGAGGTGTGGTGTATACAGCTGCGTTTATACGATGGAGGTTGTTGAGTAAATTGTCAAAAGCTTTATCCCTACGGACCCTAATTAGTGGACCGATTTTGGTTGTCAGGTCACAGGTACCGAACCATACTTATACTCTAATCTGTCCAAATCGTTTGGTCCAGTTCGCAATGTTTTTGATTATGATGTCTGCTCCGTCATCAGAATTAGCATCCGGTTTAATTATCCAGATTAGATCAGCGTCAGGGTGAACATCATGACAATGTGGTTTTAAATAGTTACCTTTGCGACTGGTCATAATGATTGGTTTCCATTCGGGTGGATCACTTAACTTAATGTATGCTTAGAAAGGAATTTTTTAAGTTTTCTTACACTCATTTGTTCGTAAGAATTGTAACTGATTATGTAAAATTACACATACATAACAATACTGAACAACATGATGAGCAATAGCAGTGCGTTCGAGTAGGAACTCGTGTGAATTTAGCATCTTGATAAATCAAATTTGGGTGGATTGCTCTTGGTTGCACTTGTTTTTGCTATAGACCAGTAGGGTAGTTCCACCGACTCGGCATAATTATCAGGTATTCGTTGTGACACATTACGGTGGCGGTGGATTTCTCGTATCACCCTGTTTAGTTATTTCAAATATTCAAAGTGGGGAAGTGACGCCAGTCGCCATTTTTTGTCTTAGGATGTTGCTGTGAACTTAGGCTTGTTCAGCCCGTATGTCTGCCTCTTCATTTTCCTCTGACTTATACGACGGATGCACGTTACTTCCAGGCATTTTGTAGTCCGTAGCAAAGTAGGACTTAATTTCCTGATCTTGCCAGAATCGATCCAGTCCCACCTCAAATTTAAACACTGAATCGATGCTTACTAATGCATTGGGTAAGCAGTTCCATACATTGTTGACTCGGCTTGTAAATAAATGTTTCCGTAAATCTAGTTTGGCCCTTTCCTTTCGTACCCTCAGGCTATGGCCTCTTGTGTAGCTGCTTTCTATTACTTCAAACAAGTTGTCTGTCACCTTCATGTCATACACTCCATTCAGGATTTTGTAAACTTCAATCATGTCACCTCTCAATCATCTATATTTGAGCGTTGGCAGGCCAAGCTTCCTTAGTCTGGCTGGGTAATCTAACTCTTTCAGCGTGGGGACAAGCTTTGTTGCCCGCTTCTGTACATTTTAAACCACGAGGGTTTCCGTGTTACTCTGTGGTCCCCACACACTGACTGCATATTCAAGATGTGGCCTCACCAATGCTTTGAATAGGTAAGTGAATATCTCCTCATCAAGATATGTAAACTTTCTTCTTATTATCCCCATAATGCTGTTTGCTTTGTTTACTTGCGCTTGCCTGTGCACCTTAAATGATAGGTTGTTGTCGATGACCACACCAATATCTTTTTCCTTATCCACAATCTCAATTGTCACAAGCTCTCAATTTTGTTTATATAAATGATAATCTCTCTTTATTTCCTCCTTTAGTTTTTGGCTCTGTATTGTCATTACTTTACATTTGTCTGGATGAAACCTCAATAGCCATTTATCTGTCCAGTTCTGAAGAGCATCTAAATCTTTTTGCATCTCCTACTCATCATCCGCACCCTTTATTTCTTTGTATATCTTGGTATAATCTGCAAAGAGATATGTTGCTGCCTTCACTACATCTGGTAAATCAATTATGTAAAGGACGAACAATACCGGGCCCAATACACTACCCTGGAGAATGCCGCTTGTCACAAGTCTGCTTTCTGACGAAACTCCATTGACAACAACTTTTTGTTGTCTGTTTGACAAGAAGTTTTCAATCCACGAGATTAGCTGTTGACTTATACCATAACTTCTTAGCTTTCCTAGCAAACATTGGTGTGGAACAGTGTCAAAGGCTTTTATGAAGTCCATGTACACTGTATCCATCTTTCTGCCTTTATTCATAATACAGGTCCAGTCCTCCATGACCTTCAATAATTGTAAGGTAGTTGATCTTCCAGGCAGGAATCCAAATTGGGATTTACTAAACAGTTTATTTCTGGTCATGTGGTCCATAATCTTCATTCTAACTAACTTCTCCATCAGCATACATAAAACACTAGTCAAGGTAACCTGTCTGTAATTTCCAGGTTCTGATTTATTGATTTCCCTTTTTGAAAAGTGCTGTTACATTAGCTGTTTTCCATGTTTCTGGTACTACTCTCTCTACCAGGGATTTGTTGAAGATCAGTGTCAGAGGTTTACAGAGCACCTCTCTCCACTCCCTGATTACATTTGGATGGACTCCATCTGGGCCTAGTTCTTCACAATCTCTTTCAATATTTTCATCAGTTCCTCCGTTGTAAATCTTTCATCTTGGAAATCTTCACTCAATTGCTTAATTTCAAGCTCAGGTATTTCTGTATCTGGCTCTTTCGTGAAAACCCTTGTGAAGAAGTCGGCCAGGACATCTGCTTTCTCTTTATCTGTGCTAGCAGTCTTTATTCCCTCATTTCCAACTACTGTTAGTCCTGCAATCCCTGTTTTAACTAGCCTTTTGGAACTGACATATTTCCAAAATATCTTAGGGTTCCTCTTTGCATTCTTAGCTATATATCTTTTCCTGATTTATTTTGGATTTTCTCACTAATCCTTTGACTTGGTTTCTAATTTTAGCATATTCTTTGTGTTTATTTTCATCTCTTGTCTCCATAAAGTGCTGCCAACTGCTGTGTTTCTTTCTGATATTTTTCATTAATGCCTCATTTAAACAAGTCAACTTTTGCTCTTTGTTCTTAGTTATTATTCGATTTTGGGATGTATTTCTCTTGTGCTTGGTTGTACTTTAACATAGGAATATCTAGTGCATTGGTAGTATTTAATCCAATCAACTCTGTTTCCGAATCAATATCCAGATCCTTTCTCATCATCTCATAACCCGTGTGAAAAAAAGGCTGGAACTATTTTTGGAAATGTAGGACTTAAATGCCTGGCTCGATAATCCACCCAGTCATTTTATTGGTAAATTTTCAAAAATACTTCGCTCTTACCTGCAAATCGTCATTCAAAAAGAGACTATTTTGATTTTCTTAACAAATTTTGATTTGTCACTCACACATTCTGCAACTTATAAGGAATCCTCTGCAGTCCGGGATAGAACAGGGACACCTATTCAGGCATCTTGATCAAACTTGGCTTACCTCTTGCCATAGATGATGTTTCATGAGTTTTGAAGCGGTTGTGGAGATTTTTAAAGACGTTTCCTTAAATCGGTAGAAATCCACGATGGTCGCCGGCCATATTGGCCGATCGGATTCATTTGAACAAACTTGGATTCCTATGCCCTAAGGATGCTTCCTGCCACATATAATTTAAATCGGCCCCGTGGTTCTTGAGAAGAAGTCATTTAAAGGAAAAGTTGATGGATGACGGATGGACAGATGGTCCACATGGCATAAGCTCACTTGGCCTTTCAGGGCAGGTGAGCTAATAAATAACTAAATTAGAAATGTCATACTCTTACCTCTATTCGGTCCAGTAATAATCCAGTCTTTGTCTGAGGTAATAAAAACTTAATAAACTCCAAAATAATCCGTGTTCAATTAATTCATGGCTTGTTTGCGCTAGTAAAATGATTTAAAGTACAAAATAATCCTTTGTCGTTCACTTTTCATAATTACATAAATAGACGACACCATGTTTTTTCTTGCCTCATTCTGAGTATTAGTCAGTGGGGAATACCATTTGCACTACACACATTCCATTCTGATGGCGTCATTACTACAGGTCAAGCTATTTATCCATTAGTCATTGATCTGCACGGTTAAACATTCTTCTGACCGAGAACGATTTAAACTTTAAAACTTTTTAGGTCGATAGGAAACCACACACTTAATCCCTTATCAATACCACAGCTTGGAACTGTGGGTGAGGGGGAAGTTAATCACTTGCTTGACCGTTAGTGCCAAGAGCGTTAACCATTTTCATCCTGATTGGAATTTAAACGTTTTTATGTAACTATAACGTTATACAATATATTTAGCATTTTAAAACAAATCAAATCAAAATTCATTCCACATATAACATTATGGATTTATTCTAAGTGAGAAACAGCCTTAAAATAAATAATTTAGGCCTAATTATTTCCAGTCTTCAATCTGTGTGGCAGTTTTGGCTGCAGTGTTAACTGGGTTCATTTCACACATCTGGCCTACGCTTTGAGATCAATGGATAAACCCGCTAAGTAGTGAGCAAATTTGAATAGGTCTAAGATGGGGCAAATTAGCATAAATAATACAGACCAAATAAAATCACATTTAGCGTTCAAAATCATTCAGTGTTATTTTATTAATTTGCATCGTCTATGCTAGCGGTGGGCGTGATAACAGCTGTCAGAATTCTGCAGTGTGAATTCTGATTGGCTCAAGTATAATACGGCGGCCAATAATATTTCGCTCTGCAGAATTCCATTTCTGCGCAATGAAGTTAATGTGCATTCCTTGCTCGATCTTTTGACAGTTGTCGTGGGGTAAATATAACACAAAATACAAGAGCAGAACAAAGTCATTTATTTTTCATATTTGTGATTAATACAGTTAGTTACATTACATTCTTTGTTTTAAACTAAGGCTCAAATTTGTTAAAGAAAATTTTATTTTTCTCATATTAAATATCCATTTGTAGACAATGAGATTATTTTAGACAATTTACCAATGGAATGACTGGCTTGGTTATTGAGCCAGTCATTCCAATGGTAAATTTTCAAAAGTAATCCTATATTTATCTGGAAATGGACATTTCTCAACACCACTGCAAAAGTTGTTTGTCCAGCTGTAGTGTTAAAGGGTTAAAAGGATTAAAAACAGCAAATGTTGAATTGTAAAGAAATAAAATCTGCCACAATAGGTGTTAACAGCATGTCCTGTTCTTTTCTTTGTATACTATTGATTAGGCCAGCTTAGGACATCATTGCTCAGCAACTATACTCAAGCTAGGGTCAATTCACATATGTGTGGTGATAAACATCAAAGGACAATGCCATTGATAAAAGTCAAGCCATCAACCATTTTGGTATAGGGGACAGATTTATAAAGGCTGTGGAATGAAACTAGTGTACTGGAAAGCTGTTGAATATTTTGAATCTAATTTGACCTGAAAAAAGCTGTTTCTGCCATATGAAGCAACATCTTTTGAAAGTAAAATTTGTCTAAAGTACGCAGCAGATATATTTAAATTGCTACTTTAAATTATGCATACAATAAAGCTGATGGAGATTTTGAAGCTAATTTCACTGGAAACTTATATTGCCCATGGTAAATGGTTGATTATCATACTATAGAAAGTCCATGCTCCAAGGATAATATGTTGAACTTACTGAAACTAATTTCACTGAAAAATGTTGATACCTATCAATCCTTTCAGTCAAATTAGTTTCAAAACATCAGCCAAATATTTCTTACAATAAAATTAATGCTTGTTATTTGGCTTGCATGGCTGAAAGGGTTAGAGGAAGAAATATATGTATGCACATTTTTACAATGAAAGCATCTTATTATTTTGGAAACAAATTGAATGAAATTTGTTATTGCATATGGCAACAATAAAATTCAGTGAACAAGTTTCAGCAGGTTTTATATTTTATATCTGAAATAAATTCAGTTCTGTCAGTATATTATATCAGTGGTTATAGTGGTATTTTGTTCCTACTATATATCTCAAATTGGTTGACTACATTACACTTTGTATGATGACTTTCATGTCCACATAGTTCTTAATAGTAATTATCAGACAAAGTAACTAATATAACTGAAATGTAACTTTAGTTACATTATGCAAAGTAACTGAAATGTAACTAGTTACAATGCTCAACCAATGTAACTTTAACTGTAACTGACATAGTCCAATGTAACTGTAACTAGTTACATTTAAATGTAACTGACCCCAGGCCTGTGTACCTCCATGATTATGTAACTCTCCATTTATGTACCTCCATGATTATGTAACTCTCCATTTATGTACCTCCATGATTATGTAACTCTCCATTTATGTACCTCCATGATTATGTAACTCTCCATTTATGTACCTCCATGATTATGTAACTCTCTGTTTATGTACCTATGTACCTCCATGATTATGTAACTCTCCATTTATGTACCTCCATGATTATGTAACTCTCCATTTATGTACCTCCATGATTATGTAACTCTCCGTTTATGTACCTCCATGATTATGGTACTCTCCGTTTATGTACTTATGTACCTCCATGATTATGTAACTCTCTGTCTATGTACTTATGTACCTCCATGATTATGTACCTCTCTGTATATGTACCTCCATGATTATGTAACTCTCCGTTTATGTACTTATGTACCTCCATGATTATGTACCTCTCTGTATATGTACCTATGTACCTCCATGATTATGGTACTCTCCGTTTATGTACTTATGTACCTCCATGATTATGTAACTCTCCGTTTATGTACTTATGTACCTCCATGATTATGTAACTCTCCATTTATGTACTTATGTACCTCCATGATTATGTAACTCTCTGTTTATGTACCTCCATGATTATGTACCTCTCCGTTTATGTGCTTATGTACCTCCATGATTATGGTACTCTCCGTTTATGTACCTCCATGATTATGTACCTCTCCGTTTATGTACTTATGTACCTCCATGATTATGTACCTCTCCGTTTATGTGCTTATGTACCTCCATGATTATGTAACTCTCCATTTATGTACCTCCATGATTATGTAACTCTCCGTTTATGCACTTATGTACCTCCATGATTATGTAACTCTCCGTTTATGTACCTATGTACCTCCATGATTATGTAACTCTCCGTCTATGTACTTATGTACCTCCATGATTATGTAACTCTCCATTTATGTACCTCCATGATTATGTAACTCTCTGTTTATGTACTTATGTACCTCCATGATTATGTAACTCTCTGTCTATGTACTTATGTACCTCCATGATTATGTAACTCTCCATTTATGTACCTCCATGATTATGTAACTCTCCATTTATGTACCTCCATGATTATGTAACTCCGTTTATGTACCTCCATGATTATGTAACTCTCCATTTATGTACCTCCATGATTATGTAACTCTCCATTTATGTACCTCCATGATTATGTAACTCTCCGTTTATGTACCTCCATGATTATGGTACTCTCCGTTTATGTACTTATGTACCTCCATGATTATGTACCTCTCCATTTATGGACTTATGTACCTCCATGATTATGTAACTCTCCATCTATGTACTTATGTACCTCCATGATTATGTAACTCTCCATTTATGTACCTCCATGATTATGTAACTCTCCATTTATGTACCTCCATGATTATGTAACTCTCCATTTATGTACCTCCATGATTATGTAACTCTCCATTTATGTACCTCCATGATTATGTAACTCCGTTTATGTACCTCCATGATTATGTAACTCCGTTTATGTACCTCCATGATTATGTAACTCTCCATTTATGTACCTCCATGATTATGTAACTCTCCATTTATGTACTTATGTACCTCCATGATTATGGTACTCTCCGTTTATGTACTTATGTACCTCCATGATTATGGTACTCTCCGTTTATGTACTTATGTACCTCCATGATTATGTACCTCTCCATTTATGTACTTATGTACCTCCATGATTATGGTACTCTCCGTTTATGTACTTATGTACCTCCATGATTATGTACCTCTCCGTTTATGTACTTATGTACCTCCATGATTATGTAACTCTCCATTTATGTACTTATGTACCTCCATGATTATGTACCTCTCCGTTTATGTGCTTATGTACCTCCATGATTATGTAACTCTCCATTTATGTACCTCCATGATTATGGTACTCTCCGTTTATGCACTTATGTACCTCCATGATTATGTAACTCTGTTTATGTACCTATGTACCTCCATGATTATGTAACTCTCCATCTATGTACTTATGTACCTCCATGATTATGTAACTCTCCATTTATGTACTTATGTACCTCCATGATTATGTAACTCTCTGTTTATGTACTTATGTACCTCCATGATTATGTAACTCTCCATTTATGTACCTCCATGATTATGTAACTCTCCATCTATGTACTTATGTACCTCCATGATTATGTAACTCTCCGTTTATGTACTTATGTACCTCCATGATTATGGTACTCTCCATCTATGTACTTATGTACCTCCATGATTATGGTACTCTCCGTTTATGTACTTATGTACCTCCATGATTATGGTACTCTCCGTTTATGTACTTATGTACCTCCATGATTACGTAACTCTCTGTTTATGTACCTATGTACCTCCATGATTATGTAACTCTCTGTTTATGTGCCTCCATGATTATGTAACTCTCTGTTTATGTACTTATGTACCTCCATGATTATGTAATTCTCCATTTATGTACCTCCATGATTATGTAACTCTGTTTATGTACCTCCATGATTATGTAACTCTCTGTTTATGTACCTATGTACCTCCATGATTATGTAATTCTCATTTTATGTACCTCCATGATTATGTAACTCTCCGTTTATGTACTTATGTACCTCCATGATTATGTAACTCTCCGTTTATGTACCTCCATGATTATGTAACTCTCCGTTTATGTACTTATGTACCTCCATGATTACGTAACTCTCTGTTTATGTACCTATGTACCTCCATGATTATGTAACTCTCTGTTTATGTGCCTCCATGATTATGTAACTCTCTGTTTATGTACCTATGTACCTCCATGATTATGTAATTCTCCATTTATGTACCTCCATGATTATGTAATTCTCCGTTTATGTACCTCCATGATTATGTAATTCTCCGTTTATGTACTTCCATGATTATGTACCTCCATGATTATGTAACTCTCCATTTATGTACTTATGTACCTCCATGATTATGTAACTCTCCATTTATGTACCTCCATGATTATGTAATTCTCGGTTTATGTACTTATGTACCTCCATGATTATGTACCTCTCCATTTATGTACCTCCATGATTATGTAATTCTCGGTTTATGTACTTATGTACCTCCATGATTATGTAACTCTCCGTTTATGTACCTCCATGATTATGTAACTCTCCGTTTATGTACCTCCATGATTATGTAACTCTCCGTTTATGTACTTATGTGCCTCCATGATTATGCAACTCTCCGTTTGACAAATAAATTTTGAATTTGAATTCGTGGAACTAATGGCAGTAAGAGTTTACCATGCTTTGGTTACGAGTTGTCACACAAATCTCCACTGCCCCTCCCCCCCCCCCCCTTTATGTAAAATGTTATGTCATAAGTCATCTCTCCACATGTAATTTGTTTAAATGTATTGTATCGTACTCTATGTCATTCGTAATATAAAATATGCATGTACATGTATATAAGTGTTATATGTATAAACATATTATACACTTTTGTTATATGTCAAGGGTCCACCGCATCATAGGCCTTGTCTTTAGTGGATGCCTGTATTGAATTGTTGAATTATTTACCTACATGGAAATAAAGAATCTTGAATCTTGAGTTGATCATCTATTTTGTACGAGTTGGCAATAAGCTACCTCGGAGTTACGGCGTCGCAAAGAATTATGGGTAATGTCAAAGGTCAAAGCACATAAACAAATCTCTCGAGTCTGACAGCTCTGGGGTTGTGAATGCTACGCTATGAATTTTCCTCCGCATCCATGCGTGTTTTATGGTGTTCTTATGTGTGAACTTCTTAGCGACAGCTTGATATGGAATCATATCAAGATATTTATGCAGCAGAATTAGAAAATCAAATAATATTTACGCAACTGGAGGCGGAAAACAACCCGGTCAAGCGCATTCGCCCCGGTGCAATTCGGCCCATTAATTCGCTGTTCCGATTAGAAGTGGATTCACACTAGTGTATTTTGCATAAATTCAATAAATAAATGTAGTTATTATATGTATTTTAGAAGTACAATTACAATATGCTTATTTTTAAGTCTATGTAATGCCAGCGATTACGTGAGACTGACGGCGTAGGCCTACACACGTACACCAGCTTCATAGTTAGGCCTATATAGTTAGTGTGTATGGTACTACGCATACTTGGGTTTTACAATTTCATTGTTCTAATATTCCCAATTTAACACTATATAATTCTCTAGTCTCCTAAAGGCACTATTAGGCTACCTAATGTAATCATTCAATGTAATACGTGCGCGTAGATTGCGCTATTCATTGATAAAGGAATTATCCCAAACAGAGTATAATTATGTTTATCATATTATCCATAAATAAACATCAGTCAAACAAACCACTCAGGCCGGAAGCCAGGGCAGGACCGGTGCACTATGTAATATTACCCCCAATCAGGCAGCCATGGCAGGGCAAGCAATCAGGCAGCAAGGGCAGGGCAGGCAGGCAATCACGCAGCCAAGGGAGGGCAATCAGGCAGCCAGGGTTTGGCAGGCAGCCATCAGGCAGCCAGGGAGGGCAGGCAGACAGGCAGCCAGCCAGTGCTGGCAATCAGTCAGGACATGGCAGGTAATCAGGAAGCCAGATCAGAGCAGGCAGGCAGCAATGGCATGGCATGGCATGGCAGCCCTGCAATCAGGCAGCCAGGGGAGGACAGGAAGGCAGGCAGCCAGGGCAGATAGTCAGTCAGGGCATGACAGGCAGACAGAGCAGGGCAGGCAGTCAGGACAGGCAGCCAGGGCAGGGCAAGCAATCAGGCAGCCAGAGTAGGGCTGGCAGGCAGCCAGTAGAGGACAGGCAGGCAGTTAGTCAAGGCATGATAGGTAGCCAGGCAGCCAGGACTGGGCTGGGCAGCGCAGGGCAGTGTAGGGCAGGGTACGCAATTAGGCAGCCAAGTCAGGCAATCAGCCAGGGCGGCAGCCAGACAACCAGGCATGTGGCAGCCCCAGCGGAAGACAGACATCGACCTATGACCCAATCCACCACTGACCAACCCACCCACCCACCCACTCAGCCAGTTAGTTGGTCGGTTGACCAGCCAGTTGGTCAAACATCCTGCCACTCACTCACCCACCCTCACAATTTATCAGTCACTCACTCATGAGTGCGTGAGTCGGTCAGTGAGTGAGTCAGCGAGCCAGCCAGTGAGCGAGTCAGTGAGTGAGCCAGTGAGCGAGCCAGCCAGTGAGTGAGTGGGTGGGTGGGTCAGTTGGTGAGTGGATGGGTGGGTGGGGTCGGTCTGTTGGTCGGGTCGGTCGGTCTGTGAGTCGGTCGGTTTGTGAGTCGGTCGGTCTGTGAGTCGGTCGGTCTGTGAGCTGGTCGGTCTGTGAGTCAGTCGGTCGGCGGCCAGCCAGCCAGCCAGTCATGTACTCTATTGGTTAGTCGATCACTCACTCATGCATTTAGGCTACTTGGTAGCCCAAACCGGCCCATACACGACGCCACTGCAATTGTGCGTATATATACCTAATTGATTGGCCGAACGATCGCATGGCTGGCTGTAATTGAATGGAATTGAATCCAACTATTGATTGATTCATTTCTTTATTCTTTAATCATTGATTGACTGAATAATTATTCTGATTGCTCTAGAGTGGCTGACTTGTTGATCCTTTGGTTGCTAGATTGTTTGGGTACATGGGTGATCAGTAATCGCATTGGTCTGACAAATTATTTGATTGACAGTGTGGCAGGAGGCAGTGTCGGGAGGGTGTGAGTTAGATCTTCCCAATGGAAATCTTTGAAGATTAAGCTCGATCTGAGAATCCTTCTAATACTTTAATTGTAGAGTTTAGACATAGGGTTGCTCTTAAAATAAAATTAAAACAATGCACCACAACATACCATAATTCACCCTAATTTTGTTTACAAATTTGGATCTTTCAAACCAAAAAAAATCACCGGATTGCCATTGTTGGAGGGGGTATAGTCTGTGTGGGGTGGGTGGGTATCACGAACGTAAATTAAAAAATAAAATACTTGTTTTCAGAACCTTACAAGGTCGTTTATTGGATTTAACACAGATACCATACAAGGACAAGTTGGCTTTTAAATTTTCGAGATGCTTGCCATATACATAGGCGTAGGGGAGGGGTGGGGGCGCTAGTAACCCTTCAGATTTTTTCTCTCAGTGTATTCTCCGTAGCGGCCATTAGGTTTTGGTCACACCCATATAGTTTAGCGCCATCAACACCACCCCCAAGCCACCCCACCACGTCAAAGTACGTTCCTACACACCTATGAATGTAGGCGCTATATATGATATGTGATATAAATTTCCAAAAGGTTATAGCAGCCAACTGCTATTGGGGGGAAATGGGTTAAAACATACAGCCAAACATGAGTTCTTTTTAAAGATTTAATAACAAATATTTACGTTCTTGACACCCCGGCCGTGGCTATTTTTTTTTGGGGGGGGGCTGCTAATTATATATTAGATAAAAAATAATAGTTACAAACTGTTGATTTTGTAGGTTTTAATCAATATGGGTATAAAATAAAAAAAAAGTTAGAATACCCGGTGACAGTCGCTGGAATTAAACAGCAGTGCTACACATTATATACTAATATAGCCATAGGGATGATAGGCTAACTATATTATAGGGCATATACGAAAATAGGGTATTTCGTGCGATTCGTGTTAGCCATATGAAATTTCTTTTATAAACACGCAGTGATTATTACGTAAGAATATTATCTTTATGAAGCGAGATGTTTGTAAAAAGTTTATCTAGCTGAAAACACCGTAAAAGCGTTGTGATTATTGCTAAGCGAAGGCACACAAAGTGGTTTGTTTATGTGCGCTTTGACCTTTGACCCGACGTTTGCTACACATGCGCATTCGGAACTCCGAGATAGCTTGCTACGAGATGTTCCACACCCACTTCAGTCTTGAATCACGGAAACAGACAACAACTGCATTTACTTCTGTTATTTAACTTATTGTTACAAGACATCAATCTACTTGACTGACAAGCATAAAGTGCACGACCTTTGGCATAAAATATTAGTAATATCGATCGCCCAATTGAAACAAAACCAACTTTAGTCGTCTAATGTGAACTGTTTTGTTGTTCTTGTTCTGCATATGCCTCCTGTTGTAGGAGCTAAGCATTCCAAAACCATAGCATTCGATAAACCTCATGTAATAGTCCGGGAGCCAATTTTCAAAAGGGGTCTAGAAGAATGGTTTCGTAGCACACCCAGTATTCAGAAGGTTTGTCTCTATATTTTGCTAGACCGATGTCTTGGGTATATTCTGAGCCGTGTTGTACAAGAAAATTGTGGTATCACTAACCCGTGAGAAGCCCATTTACAATAGGTGTTGAATGTAGCTCTCAAACAATTTTCACAATGGTAAATTTTTCACAAACTTAAGCGCATGTTATATCAATACAATCTTAACCAAAATGGAAAGGAGTGATCGTATATCGCAGATTTATACATAATCAACCTCGTTTAAGACACCCGTATGTTGCTTTGTACATATTGGGGCACTTAGGTCTTCTTGTGACTAGCAATACCTTAGCTACAACAATGCCCATGTTTTCTACATTTTTCATAATTAAACTTTTAACTGACATGCAGTGCATGTCTACACAAGCTGGCAGGACATATTTATCACGTGAGCAAATGAGAGAATGTTACTCATCCGTGTCAGAGTCATCTTCGACAATTGTATGCTGAACATTGTCACACATTTCACCTCCCATACAAAGGCATGCTTCAGTGCAGAGTAGATTGTTAGCCTTGCATTGACAGAGATCTGTTCTTTTGCAGGCAGACTTTTGACATCTACATGATGTGAGTTCAATTAATTAGAACAGGCTTGAGTAGACCATCCACTATACGCCAGCCATGTCCATTTGGAGATGGAAGATTCTGAACAGCTTGCAATGAACGTCTCCAAACAAGAGCTTGAAAATTGGCCCTTTCGGTGTGATGCTTTAGACTATTCGATGTAGGTGGAAGATGTTCATTTCTTTGTCTCTTTTGACAAAAGAGCCAATAACGGGTTTCATCAGCTGTCTTTCCCACATCCCTGGTGGTATACAACTCACAGACAAATTTCTCACATAGAATTGCAGTATTCGGTGATAAGTCAACATGTTCGCCGAGTTGGGCTAAGCTAAGCTGATGACATTCAGATGACTTTAAGAGATTGAATGCTTTTCTCTTAGCGACTCCAAATAATGCACTAGTGCTATCACAACCTGTAAGAGAATGAAACCCAGGCAAAGACAGACAGATAGCTGGGCCCAGTACTTGAGCAACTGTATGTATTGGTATGTATCGCAATTTGTCCTTTGTGCCCATACGGAACCATAGTTCAGAACAGTGAAGCGAATGATACATATATATACTAAGTACTGCCACGTCCGTATCAGGAGACTGTATAACAACACGCATGTGGTCTTTTGAAGCGTGTAGCGCGTGCAACATCATATGCGTATCTGCTTCCACGTGATCTGATCGAAGTTCTTCCAAATACGACGAATTGTTCGCTGAAATGACAACAACATCCATTCCATCGTTAAAGCCACCAGCAAGAATGACGCAATTGTCGGCAGATAGCATATTTGGACCAGTATCACGCCACCGCTTGCTGAGAAATGCAACCAGGTTACTTTTGTTGCTTGGATTGCTGATGTACTTGGCCCATTGCTTTGGAACGGGAGTATTTTCTCCAGCAATCTTTACTTCCAATGCTGTTGATGACCCACGTTTTAGCCGCTCTACCGCTTTGAGAGATTCCAGTCTATCATATCTGTCAAAAACTATATCTACTCTGTTGCAGTCTTCTTGATTCAGTGAAACTGTAAAGATGTGCCAGTATTTATCAGCCAATTCTCCAAATGTAGACGTACCTCCAGTTTTAACCATTTGCACAATTGCCATGCCATCTACTACATAAGCTGTTGCGCCTGTCTTGTCAACAGGTGGAAGCCATCCATCAACATTTACTTCCTTTTCTAGTTCACTTAACAAAACACTTTTCACATTCTTTCTTAGAGTCCCATCCGTATGTGACAATGATAGTGGAACAGCAGACAGTTCATACGTCATCACTAGTTTTAAATCAACATCTCTGGACCTTGCGGCAATAATTAATCGACCAAATAGTTCGCGGTCAGATCTCACATTGTGAATTTTTTCATCATTTGTTTTGAGTTTTTTCTTCTGTGCTAGGCTGGCAAATGTTTTAAGTTTTAAGTGTGGCAACGTGTCCCAACGCTTCTCGTGTTAGTGTCCAGCCGATCCTGAACAAAATTTTCCATAATCTCCTTACCAATGTCACAGGCGGAAACAAGTCTCTTGGCGATTTCACTAGGCAATACCACGCCAGTTGCAATGTTTACAAGCGGAAGACACTTACTGTCGTTGTTTTCCGCAATATTAAAGGGATTGGTCATTATATCTGATGAGAACATCGAAAGTATCTTCTGCACATCGGTTTCATCCCTGTTCATTCGATTAGTCCCCATTTCCTTATGTACTCCAAACATGTGACTATCTTGTAACCCACACATTTGCTTTGTGACCGTTGTTATGGCTGCCCTCTCGTGGCTAGTTAAAAACCACCTCTCCAGAGCTCCTGGCTTTTGTGTTATTTCAATAATACCACCTCGCTTTTTGGAATCCAAATTAATCGATTGCTCTAAGGCCATATCTGTGCACGGCATATTTCATGATATTTGGCTTCTGAAGCGATTAAATCTACGCCTCTTATATTGGTAAGCATTTCTGTATCCGCCATTTTCTCTGCTGCAATTTGTATGTTTTGGCATGCGGAAAATGTAGAAACTGAGAATAATTTCTTGACTTTCTTGTGAGTTTTCTTTTGGCAAAACATACACATTGCCCAGTTTATCGGAGATGATCTCGATCTTGCTGCTCTAGCCAAACTTGTCGATTCTTCTGGACTTTGTTTATCAAGAGGCATAGGAGTTGGTGGTGTCATGGATCGTCTTTTCGCAAAGTTAATATTGTGCTTGCTTGTGTATTTAGCATAACAGTTTCTATGCCACACGATATCCAGTTGTTTTAATTGATCAATATTTGAGTTAAGTCTTTCATAAACGTCATCCTCCCGGTGTTGGAAAGCCTCTATGAACTTTGAGATGCCGACTTCAGTGGCATTGCTAACAGTTTCGCTACTATGTGCTTGACAAAAATACAGCGAGTCCATTGTCTCGTTTTGATACGCTTTGCTGGGAGAAGATGAAACGCTACTTCCTCGTTCACAACTATCACTGTCCATATTTGCTTAATTGCTAGTTATATAGCGCTTGTAATTATTTCGCAAATGTAATTAGTGTGTGTGCATATATATTAAATCAATACTAGGCTTTTTTTGCTTTTCAAAAAAAGATTTGTATTTGAGAAAATGAGTGAATTAAACTTTCAGTTTACTTGTGATGTCAAATTACAAAATTACCCCGGAACAAGTGTTACAGGCATAATTTGAATTATATGTAGACAATGACAATGAGAGCGATGTGAGGTGTAGTATTCATTTTAATTTGTTTTTCCGCACCGATTACCACCACATCCATCTGTCTCATTCCAACCACCATTACCTGGGTGCTTTGTCAACAGTGGTACAGCTGGAAATACAGATTCTATGATGGAGTTAGTATACATACATAAAATATAACCTTCACATTTCACCCTCGCCTTTGGTATATGCATGCAAAATGTATGTTGGATATATTTTAGGTCGATATCTGTCTAAATATCATATATGGTGAATCTAATACGATATTACTTTGAGTTATGACACGATCATGCTTATATCGTTGTGCACTGTGGATACAGCCAAAGCCTAGACCCCCTATGCAAAGAAAGCAGGATAACTAATTAGTGCTACCACAATTTGTTTGTACAACAGGGCTTAAAATGTGTGGGACATGTCCCCCAAGCCACCGCAAGTGTCAGACCTTCCGAATACTGGGTGTGCTACATCACGATTCTGACCTAGCTCTAGCTCCTGGACTATAACCTCATGTAGTTACTGGACGAAAGGATTGTCCTATGTGTCCAGATCCTCGCCTTCACAATTCTCTAAGATAACTGATGAACTATGTCTCGAAGCGTAGATACTGAGTTCCGGCAACACAATTGTACAATATATCTTGGTGCTGCCAATGTCTGTCCAGCCACGCTTCGAATGCCTTTACAGTTGGAGCACTCACTACTGATTCAGATGGGCTGTTCCATGGCTCTACAAGTTGTTCTGTCTCAGGCTAGTCCTTGCTCTTATCTTGAAGTTTTATGCTATGTTATGTTATGTTATATGTTATGTTATGTTATGTTATGCTATGTTATGTTATGTTATGTTATGTTATGTTATGTTATGTTATGTTATGTTATGTTATGTTATGTTATGTTATGTTATGTTATGTTATGTTATGTTTTGTTATGTTAGTTGCTGACTCCCTGAGAGGGATCTCTGGACTGACATCTCGGTCATACACCCCCTGCAGCATCTTATAGCCTTCAATCATGTCGCCTCTCAGTCTACGGTAAGTTAAAGTTGGTAGCCTCGGTTTCACCAGACACTCTTCATAGCTAAGGTCCCATAACTCTGGTATCAGCTTGTGGCTCTTTTTAGACATTCTCCACTGTAACTATGTCTTTCTTACGCAGTGGATGCCTCACCGCATTAGCATCCTGGAATTGAGGTCTGACCAGTGCCGTGTATAGCCATAGGAAGTTTTCCATGTCTAGGTTCACAAATGTCTTCCAGATCAGCCCCTTCATTTTTGCTGCCTTGTTGACATTCTCACTTATGTGACCCTCGAATGTGAGCCGGCCATCCACTGTGACACCTAAATCTTTCTCTTTGTTGATCTTAATCAGTCTATGCTTGGGCCCTTCTTCACTATCACTGCTCATAAAATAATATCTTGTCTCATCGCCCTGACTTCTACCAACTGTCATTACTTTACATTTCACAGGGTGAAACAGTAGCAACCACTTGTTGGACCAATCTAGCTTAAACATATCTTCTTGCAGCACCTTCTGGTCCTCCTCACTTTTGATCAGACATGATATCGTTGTATCATCAGCATACATGTAAGCTTCTGATGTGAGGGTCTCTGGGAGGTCATTTATGTACAAGGCAAAGAGGACTTGTCCTAGCACACTGGTCTGGGGAATCCCGCTGATAACCGTATTCCATTCTGAAGTTGAGTTGTTGACTAAAAATCTCTGTGTTCTATCTGATAAGAACGCTTTGATCCATTGATGGGCTTGTCCTGTTATTTCATATCTCATTAGCTTACTGAGGAGATGCTGGTGAGGTACTGTATCAAACGCTTTCATAAAATCAAGGTATATAACGTCTATGTTCCTGCCTCCCTCTAGTTTTTGTGTCCATCCATCTAGCACCTTCAACAACTGCAGTGACGTGGATCTGCCTGAAAAGAAGCCAAACTGCTTATCGCTGAACATGGAGTTACATTTCATGTGTTCAATGATGCGGTCTCTGAAGATTGATTCCATCACCTTACACAATATGCAGGTTAAGCTCAATGGCCTATACTTGCTTGCTGACTCTTGACTCCCTTTCTTAAAAATGGCAGTTATATTCGCCATCTTCCAATCCTTTTGTACCTTGCCTGTGCTGAGTGCTGTATTAAAAATTAATGCTAATGGCCTAGATATAGCCGAATATGTTTCTTTTAGGATTCTTGGATATACTCCATCAGGGCCTGGTGACTTGTCAGTTTTTATCGCTGACAGTTTCTTCTTCACATCTTCTTCTGAAATCTTACTATCAGCCAGGGCTGTGTCGCCTTCTCACCTCATTTCTGGTCCGTTTTCTAACTGTGGCTCCCTAGTGAACACACTGGCAAAGAAGTCTGAAAGTATCTGAGCTTTCTCCTCATCTGATGCCGTTAATTCTTCTTCTTCACCTACTTTAGATGTAACTAGGTCTGATATTGTCTTTGTCGTCTTCAATTTACTCTTCACATATTCCAAAACCGCTTTGGGTTTGTTCTGGCCTCACTAGCTATCACCTTCTCCATATCTTTGTGCAATTTTCTAGTCATGGCCCTCACTTTGTTTCTCTGTATTTCTCAGGGTCTCTCGTCTCCATGTAATAAAGTTCCTCATGAACATCGGATAAAAAAGATTGAGTTCTATGGCATCCGAGGGTTCATCAGCAAATGGATCAGGAACTTCTTATCTGATAGAACATTAGAGGTAATCGTCGGTGGAGTCAAACCCAAGACTACTTTTTTAGCCATCCAGTATTACACAGACCAGAGGGCATAGGTTCAAGCTCAACATAAAGCACAGCAACAAAGATATTCGCAAGCACTCTTTCGTTAACAGAGTGGTACCACAGTGCAATTCACTGCCAGCTACAATAGTCGAAGCAACAACACTTGAATTATTCAAGAGCAAACTAGATATCTACTTCAAAGAAAGATCATTTGATTTCAAGTGAACAGGCATGCGTATACCAGCCCAACACAAAAAAATACTGCAATTCTTCCAATACAGTGGCGTTATCTTGGAGTAGGCTGTGCATCGACAAAAACATGCTCTGTAGCGATTTCAATTATCGATAGATAAGTCTCTGCTTCTACGTCCACATTTTGCGGTAGCATGAAGAGACACTAGCGTAGAGAAGGAGATTCGGATAGCGACAAACACAGAAAATGAAAACAACAGCAATAAGACCAACCACCCCCACAAGTCAGCATGCAAACAAATGCTAGGCGCATCAGGGTATAACCGTGAGTGTAGGCAGCACACCGCAGCTGGTGAGGGGAACACCCATCTGCACCACAGCATTTCCACAAATCAGTGTTAGCCCTTGCCGTTCTGATGTCAAGATTTTAAATTTTCATATTAAATTAAAAGATGATCTGGTGTTCTTTTTTGTTGGGTAAATTTGGTGGATAATGTTGCTGCCATAAACATCAAAATCATCAACTGAACTGTTGAGAAATGTACACCGGCTTCTTTGTTATTTACACAGAAAAAGATAGGATTTTGACATTGGAGTGGTAAGAGTTAAACTCTTAAATCTAGCGGTTTAGAGGAGACTTAATTAATCAACAACAGTCAAATCATTCAAGAACAAAACTAGATATCCAAGAAAGAACTTTTCTTTTGAATTGGACTGAGCAAGCCATACCACAACAAAAACACTGAGGCAATAACAAGTCAATGGCTTATGCCTCGTAAAATGATGATGATGATGATGATGATGATGATGATGATAATGATGTGACATCAGAGGTCCCACAAGGATCAGTTTTGGGACCCATGTTATTCTTCCTTTTCATCAACGACCTGCCTCAATGCATATCCCATTGCTTTAGTATGTGAGCTTATGGCGGGAAAATGATCCAAGATGGTCGCCAAACCGTTTATCTGACCCTTTCGAAAATTACAAATTTGAGATCAGAATACCCCAAAACACATAAAACCAATTTCGGCCTCAAAATCCCTCAAATAAAAAAATCCAATATCGCCACCAAATACACTATGTTTTCATTGGCCCATGGCGGCCATGTTTTCGTTTACGGTTCAGCTTCCATTGAACAAACTTTAATGGCCCTTAGTCCCTAATCATATCTGCCAATTTTCGACCCGATCCCTAAAGCGGTTCTGGAAAAGAAGTCATTTTCGCTAAAACTAGGTCAACCAAGATAGCTGCTGAACCATTTGATCAATCAAGTTCCCTTGAACAAACTTGGTTTAGCTCTTGCCCTAGATCATATTTCATTAGGTTTGCATCAATCCCGTTTCGGAGAAGATTTTTTAAAGACATTTTCCAAAATCAGCCAAAATCCATGATGGCCGTTGGCTAAATTGGCCGATCGGCTTCGTTTGAACAAACTTGGATCCTTATGGCCTAAGGATGCTTCCTGCCAAATATAATTGAAATCGGCCCAGTGATTCTTGCGAAATCATTTAAAGGAAAAGTTGACAGACGGACGACGGATGGACGATGGATGGTCGCCATGGCATAAGCTCACTTGGCCTTTCAGGACAGGTGTGCTAAAAACTTAACATTGTTACAGGTCATCGCCGTCATCATCGGAAAACTGATAGGGCCTACCTCTGTATCATGCGAGAATAAAATAGGACCAATGATTTCGGTTATCAAATGTACAGTATTACATACACATGTGTTGGAGTTATAATTTATATAATACTGTGACAACGCTCTTGCGTAACGATCCAAGTAGACATATAATTGCCAAATTATTGGTATCTGCACATACATTTTGACCATCTCCGTCATAGGAAATTTGGGTGGAGATCACCAAAAGAGTTGGTATAAAAGGAGACGAAATTCAGAACTCGAGAGCATCCTCAGCCAGGGGCTGAATAGGTTGGATCTGTATTCAGGCTATTACCAGCAAGACAGACATTAAACAGATGACTTGAGTATCGAAGGTTTCTCTTCTGTAGCCACTGCAGTAATCCAACCCACCACACTAAAAACAATTTTGTATCTCCCGTTTGTGCGGGAGCATTTTTGGAACTTTCGAATATTGTTCACGAATACATCAAGAACTAACTCAGAACACCAACTTGCAGTGAGGCCCTTCCTGGCCTGAAAATGTGATTCTACAGATGTAGAGGCAGCGATGTTCTTTGGTGGATGACTCGCCAGATCTGCCGGCCATGCCAAAAAGTGGTTATTCAACCATCCCCGCACTGATGTCGTGCAGGTTTACCTAAACTTTTTGACCGCAGCAAGTAAACTTTGCTCGGTACGTCTTAAGAGCTAACTGACGTACCCCACACCGTTGAGCTTAGTTATGTATCTTCATCTGAATTCAACAACCCCCGCTTATGATCGGGTTGTTGGTAACTTCCATCCGTACCATCGGTGTACGGTAACTTTTGTCTTAGCAGTAATGTTATTGTAGCTCTTAGTGACTACTTGTTAGACATTCTATATTGTGATTACAGTCCTGAGCTGGATCCGCTCCCGTCATGGACTGCTTGCGGGAATCCTGTTTGTGGAAACCAGCATGCGGGAACTTTCCAGCTTCCAGAGAATGCATCAACTCACGTCAAACCAAGGATGACGTATCAATTTCAGTAACACGATAGCCCATGCTTAAGAATGGCTACCGATTATTCAAGTAACTATACTTAACATTTTAGTTATTCTGTTAATTACATCTTTAATAATTATACCTTATCTGTATAAACGGCCCTGATGACTAAAGGCACCGTAACGGTCTTAGGATCGCTAGTTATAATTTCTGTATCTGTTTATAGTTATTCTTATCTTTCTGTAAGGTGTTTTTCCTAACCGCACGTAGTAGGTTCCTCAACCTGTACTTTATATATTATTCTGATCATTTTACATCGTATTGTTAATTTGGTTAGTTTTATATATGGCAAGTGGCCGTTAGTTTATATGTTTTGTTTAGTTATAGAAAAATATAGGACTGAAGTGCACGTAGGAAACACTATACAGCAACATTTGTATGTGCAGCACGTTATCCCACCACAAACAGTTTTTCACTGAGGTCGCTGTCCATGCTATAACTCTGTTTATCCCGGCATGCTACTGACTAAAAACCTTTCTATTCAGTTCGATAGGATAGGTTTAATATGATTAGAGACAATCTCTTCGGCAGGAGACGCATAGTGTATGCCTCTTTTCCGGTAGTTGCAATAATTTAGCCCCACACTCCGGCAAGGTTGTGTAAGATTGGCCAACATACCTAATGGGCCTCATATTTCTAAGTTATTGTCTCTCTTCATGTTCCACTAAGCCTTATGGCTTCTTAATTGTTTGGATGTCCCTATCCGCACCATGGACTGATCCGACCCTGGGAAACTATTGAGGTTTCCGAGCGGTGATGGCCAGGGTGTGGTGTCACACACATTCCCCGTGTATCTTCGGATACTTAGTAGTTAGTTATCCTTGCCAATGTAGGAAGCACTGGTAAAACCTATCTTAATTATTATTTTCTTTTATCTGCTGAACAATCCTCCCGCACTGCAGTGCATAACTGGGCAACTTGTGTTTAAACCTAACGTCAGGTTAAAAAGTTAGCTCCATAAGCCCTGGCGACGGGCGAGATGCGCATCCCCACCGAATTCCGTAAGAATGTCTGGGCATGATATTAAGATCTGCCACTCCCTCACGGGAAGGACATTCATGGTGGGTATTTGTCTCTCGTACCCCCATCATAACGATAGATCAGTTGCCTAAAAAAATGCTTTTGTGAAAAGTAACCAATGTCCTGTGACGTTTTATGTGGTTACGGAGCGAGATGTCCGGATTCTTACCCAGTTCGGAGATCTTGCAAAGTAACATGTATGCACGCTGTCTTCAGTATTGATGTCTTGGGGCATCCATTCTCAATGGCAGCCATATCTAAAGGCTAGGTAGACGCCAGCCATTTGCGGCCTAAAATAGTTCTTGTCTCGGAAAACTCAATGTGAGGTTAGGCATAGAAGAAGGCCTGCATAAATAAAAGCGGCAACTAATAATTCAGCATAATGAAAACTACATAAGATGGTGACGTGGGAATCCTCCGGGAATCGCTCGTCCTGTCTTCACGTAAAACAGCACGCAACCGTATCATCATAATTTCACTAGGTATGATCTTTTCTTTACAGCATTTTTGTTGAATATTGGAGTACGCCTTTTCGGCCAACACTCTTCTCCCCCTTTAAGCGATGGCGACATATTCCTGTGACGGGGGCCCACGCGAGACACTTGCCTCTTGCAAGGATTCAGTGACGATGGCCCATGCGAGGATAATACTCCTCACCCAAACTAGCACTAGGAATAGTGCCCGCATGAGGCACATGATTTTCCGACACTACAAAAGATAATTTTCTTTCCTTTCAGCTTAGAGATATAATAGCTTATATTAAGTTAATTAGTTATCTCATGTGCGGGAGCCTCCCTTATGGGGATACATCTGGGACCTACGAGTCTGTGTGGTACCTCCGGGAGCCCCACATTTAAAAGTTCTTCAGGCTGTCTCTATGTCTTGTATTTTCCTATGCTCTTTATAGTTATCTAGAATACTTGACGGTCTGTTTAGGTAAAAATATTGTATAGACTTATGTTAATTAGGTCACCAAATCAAATCTTGTAAGTCCATAGATCACAAAATTGCTATGGACAGGCATACTGGTGACACAAACACTTGGGATCTTCTTCTTCTTTAATGTTCGCGACGATGGTTGCACGGCCCCCACCGGAACGATTGCGTTCCACCGGCCTTAGGAGCCCGTCTTTGTTACCCATAGGGCAGTATCGCATGGGATCCGTAACCCCAAGACCGGAAGCTAACCAGCGCCATCATTCGTCGTGAACTTGCAGCACGGCGAGTCGACACCAGACACCAGAACGGCCCGACACTACCCCGCGAGCTACATAACCAAGATTACAGTAAATCTCATGAATGACCTTGTGGACATACATCCTTCTCGACATCTACAAACGAGTGCAGAGCAAGTAAATAATGATATGTATATAAACTGTACAAATGTTGCTGCTAGAGGTTGTCACAATAATTCACCCTTAGCCGTCAGTCAAGATAGAAACAAAAATGATATGCTAGACAGGAAATTCACAGTACTGTACACTAATATAGATTCAGTGTCTGACAAAAAAGATGAGCTCGTTGCTAAACTCAGTAAAATACAACCACATATAGTCACAATAACAGATCTTTATCCCAAACACGTAGTGCGGGAAATAACGCCCATTGAACTTAGTATACCAGGCTATGTATTTTCTAATGGTGAGCATAACATAAGAGGAGTAGCATTATACATACATGAATCCATTCCATCAGCACAGTTGTCAGTCGGTAATCGGGACTTGGAAGAATCAGTATGGGCAACCGCTACATTGAATAGATAGGAGAAATTACTAATAGGATGTATATACAGGAGTCAAATCTAGTTCCCATGAAAACAATGAGCAGTTAAATGAGCAAATCAGACAAGTAGTGGAAATGAGATACCCATATATGGTAGTTCTTGGCGACTTTAACTACAATGGCATTGATTGGGAAATAAACATGCCTACAACTGGTGATATAGCCACTCAGAACTTTATAAGCACTCTAAATGATTGTTTCTTAATTCAGGATGTAAATATTCCAACCAGATTTAGAGTCTCAAGGAAACCCAGTATATTGGACCTAATACTAACCAAGAATGGCGAGCTATGCGTGAAATTAATTGGATAGAACAGCTTAGCGGCAAAGATGTGAATGAGCAGTGGGAAACCTTCGAACATGAGATAAAATTAGCAATACATGACAACATTCCCCATGCCACATATCCAAGCACTCTAAGCCACAATGGATGAACAGAGATACAGCAAGAATTATACAAAATAAGCATAAAGCTTGGAACCATTACCGAAAGTCGGGTTTGGCAGATGACTATGAGGTACATGTGAAAGCAAGGAACGCAACGAGCCGGGCAGTATGAGAGGCTAAATCGGTTGTTGAATATAAGATAGCAAGAGAGTTTCGGCAGAATCCTAAAAATTTCTGGGAAAACACAAAATCAAAACTGAATGCAAGATCTAGAGTTTCTGAGTTAGTGATAGAGAATGGGAAAACAGCAGTTTAAGATCAAGAGAAGGCAGCAACACTGAATACATTTTTAGTTCAGTTTTCATGACAAAAAACCAGAGGACATCCCGACGCTACATGATAGACCATATAAAGATGAAATTAGTGAATTAGAGCTCACAGAAGGCAGTATTCTAAAGATTATAAACAGACTTAGACCAAACAAATCAGCCGGTCTTGATGATCTGCATTTAAAGGTGTTGGTGGAGGTGAAAGCTGAGATTGCTACCCACTACGGATAATTTTTAAGAACTCTATTGAGACAGGCAGGTTACCAGACAGATGGCTGCAAGCAAATGTGGTGCCAATATTCAAGAAAGGAGCGCGTGAGTCACCCAGTAACTACAGACCTGTAAGTGGGATGATTATCACTTGCAAGATAATGGAAACCATCATACGCGACCAGATAGTGAAGAACATGGACAAAAATTAACTATTTTGCAATGAGCATCATGGTTTCAGACGTGGAAGATCTTATGCTACCCAGCTGTTACTGCTTATGGAAGAATGGGCGAAAATGTTTGATGACTGCAACCCATTTGATTGTGTCTCTATGGATTACAAGAAAGCCTTAGACAGTGTCCCATATATACGTCTTATCAAGAACGTAGCAGCCTATGGTATCAAAGGAACATCTTTGATGTGGATATCAGCATTTTTAGATAATAGAAATCAGAGGGTAATGGTGAATGGCGACTCCTCGCCATGGGAAGAGGTGAGTCGCGGCATTCCACAAGGCAGTGTCCTAGGGACAATCCGGTTTATCTCTTTTATCAATAACTTACCTGAGGTGGTAAAAGCAAGCCTAATGCTGTTCGCAGTTGCTACGAAGCTGTATAGAAAAGTAACAGACGAGGCGGACAGAGACCAGCTACAGCAAAATATCGACAGTTTGATGATGTGGTCCAAACAATGGCAACTACCCTTCAACATTGAGAAATGCATAGTAATCAAGTTCGGGAAACATAACCGACTTTTACAGTATACACCAAATGATCAGAGATTAGTGGTAGCAGAGGAAGAGAAAGACTTAGGAGTTGCATTTGACAATTTGTTATCTTTCAAGTGACACATATACGGGTGCATAAAGAAAGCTAACAGTAAACTCGCTATAGTTAACAGAACATTTAAGCATTTAGATGGAGAATCTTTTGCCTGACTGTGCAAATCATTAGTCACACCAAATTTTGAATACTGCGCGCCAGTCTGGTACACAGTAAATAAAACAGAGAACCCTGAAATCGAGAAAGTGCAAAGGAGTGCTACACGAATGATCACAGGAATGAGAGAGTTAACGTACGAAAACAGACTAAGAGCATTACAGATACCAACAGTAGCATATAGAAGACTTAGAGCAGACATGCTACAGGTATACAGGATAGTCACAAAATTGACAAACTGGATATAGACAAATTCTTTATTAAAAGGGACAGAACACGTGGAGGACATAAACACAGCATAGTCAAGCAAAGGTTCAGCAATATACTTCGCGAGAATATTTTTTTTCAAATAGGATAGTAAACGATTGGAATGCCCTACCAGAAACTGCTATAACTACCACATCAATTAACAAGTTCAAATCTGCGTTAGAAAAGTGTTGACAGCTACATCCCAGACAGCGAAAGGCTGTGGAATTCGCTGCTAGCTGAAGTGGTTAGTCAGCCATCGCTAGACTCCTTCAAGACTGCACGTGAGGGTGTCTACTTCGACTAATCACCACTTAATCATTGTACATATCCTGTAAATATGTTTAACCTGCACAAGATGACCGGTACCGCACATATGCACCCTGGTGTAATAATACTTTGGAAGAGGTGATTCACCATAATTCTAAGAAGAGGAGCAATGCAGATAGAAATGAACAGACAACCCACCTCAGCTTTCTGATGAGCGCCTCTTCCAACATTAACATGCTCAGAACTGAAAAGAATATCACCTCAGCACACAGTCTATTCAGAGCCGGTTTGCATGCCATCCCAACCTCAGTAGCATACAGAAAGTCCCATACAATAATAGGCCACTCCAAACTAAATTTAAATAAAATAAGATGTAATAGTGCTATAGCTATATGGCCTTAGGGTACCTGTTAACCTGTATACCCTTGATTTAGTATAGTACCAGCTATAATTGACATGTATCCACCCTGTCTTAATTAGACCTGTTGCTGGCCCTGTTATAGCTCAGTGTGAATAAAGTCATCTTACTATATAGTCATACATTACTGTGTGTTAGTTATATTATAGAAGACTACATCAGAACAGTTCATCGTGTCAGGATCGTCAGTTAAAAAGTTGTTAAAAGTTTGTTTTAAAGTTATGGTTCAGTTACAGCCACCATCGAGCTTAAATTTAAGTGGAAATATAAGTGAAAATTCGAGGTGTTTTAAACAATCGTTTAAGATATACATGGTCACCAGGGGTATAAAATCCAAAGACCCGGAGATCCAGGCAATGACACTACTGCATGTAATCAGATCAGATGCGGTGGAGATATACAACACATTTGCGTGGGATAGGGATGCAGACAGGACAGACGCAAAAATCCTAGAACATTTTTATGCTTTCTGCAACCCGCAAAAAACCCACGATATACGAGTGTCCCATTTTCAACATGCACAGCCAGAGGCACGTGGAGAGAGCGTAGGTGCTTATGTTACAGAGCTACGGGTGAAAGCTAAATCATGCGAGTTTGGTGAACTAGCTTATTCTTTGATGGGGGATCGTATTGTACGCGTCATAAGTAATGATCAACTTTGAAGCAGACTGCTATTGGGACACGGATCTCGCATTACAGAGAGCAGTATATATTTGATGAGTGGCGGAGGCTAGTGAATGTCAAATGAAAACATTAACAGATGCTGACAGCTATTCAGTGAATGCGGTCAAACAGAAACCTGTTAAGAACCGACCACCTGTACCCACACCTGGTTACCATAGCAACAAAAGCTACGATCAGCGAGATACATGTTATAAATGCGAAGAAACCACCCACAAACCACCCACCTAAGAAATGCCCAGCTTTTGGACAGACCTGTTATCGCTGTAAGGGTAACAATAAGTTTTCCAAAATGTGTAAAACACGGAATCCGCAAGCGACTGGAAATAAAATAAACATGTTCTAGAACAAAATACGGACTATGTTACAGGATTTAATGACGACGACTCTGATAATGAATTATATATTGATATGGTACAGCGCACTGGAATTAATAAAGACACTTGGGATGTGGATTTAAAAATTAAACATAAAACTGTCGGATTCAATGACACAATTAGCAACGATCTGTTAGAGAGATCACGAACGAAATTGGTATCGTATTCGGGACACCAAATTAAAATGCTAGGGATGACTACGTTTACAGTGTCGTACAAGGACAAATATTACGTCATTGACTTTTACATAGTGCATTATGACGCCACACCAGTGTTAGGCATCCACGCGTGCGATGAACTAAACTTAATTAAACAGATTTATGCAACCCATCAGGATACATCAAAATCTTCACAATGTAACATTTAAGATGAATATCAGGATGTGTTTAAAGATATCATATGCATAGAGAAGGAGCACTATATTAAACTTGATAACAGCGCAATGCCAGTAAGACACCCACGTCGGAAAATTCCGTTTGAACTCAGAGACAAAGTTAAAGCAGAATTAGATAAAATTGAAAAGGAATCAATAGTGGAAAAGGTTACCGAACCTACCGACTGGGTAAACTCTATGGTATGCATGTATGATTACTGTATTCTTCGGCTGTATTAGGAGAAACATCCTACAGCTGCAATCAGTCCTTCGCTTTTGCCCATGGTGTCTTGTCCTTACCTTCCTCAGGCCCATTCATGACTTGGCTGTACCGAGTCCTGCTTTCTTGAGGTTACCTCGTAGCACGCTTAGCAGATTTATGTAATGACGTCATCTCCTGGCTTTGTATTTGCTGGCTCCGAGTAGGGCGAATTCCAAGGCTCCCTGTGCTGGTGTCTCTTCTGGCATCCTGACCTTAGCACATGGCTAAACATGGACCATCTTTACTAGGCGACTTTTACAGACAGCGTATAGTGCATCATCAGAAATTATACTGTCTGGCCATCGGTGTCTAGTGATGGTGCGTAGGTGTTTGCGGGGGCATACATCAAGTTTGCCTATAGCTGACTTAGGAGCTGCCCAGCTGTTACAGTTATACAGCAGCAAGGATACGCAGGTTGTATTGTATAAATATAGCCTATTTATCAAGGGTATCTTTGATCTACGAATCCATAGCTTCCAGAAGGACTGGAAAGCTATCTTCGCCATGACGCAGCGTGCAGCAATGTCAGCAGTACTGCAAGGCAGTGAGCCCCGGAGTGTACTTTTCCTCCATTGTTCGCCGCCACGAAGTGGGTCATCAGTTTCTTTAGTTTCATGCTTTGTAGATAGGTATATGTGGGTGAACTCTGTTTTGGATTCATTCATAAAGAGATTCTCAATTTTTAGTTTGCTTGCAGCTATTGGGAGAAGCTCGTCAAGGATTTGTTTCCTCATCTATGAAGTCCACATCGTCGGCATATTTCATCTCTAGCGGCATACCCAGTATTGACACTGCGGGTTTGGTCTTGTGGAACTTTCCTGCACGGATTCCAATGCAGCAACAAGGTAACAGGTGAAAAGCACCGGAGATAGACCTTCTCCCTGTGGGAGCAATTCTATTTGATGTATCAAGCTCAACAGACTTGACTGACTTGACTCATACTCTCAGCTTGGTATCTGCAAGCAGTATTCTCACTAGTCGTAGCTCATCTTCATTACAACTGACCTGGCGTAGTACATCTAGGATCTTTGCACATTTAATTTTGTTGAAGGCTCGTGACATTCCAATGCCCATTTTGTGGAAATCTCAGTGTTTGGACATGACTACCGACAGAAGTATGCGTTGAGCCCATACAATGTCTGCGCAGCTGCATCCACATTTGAACCCACTTTGACATGACCCGGTGAAGGCATCGATCTTGTCTCGGATGCGGCATAGAGTAACATTGGATAGGATTTTCTTTATGCTCTTGAGGAGCACAATGGGCTGCAGATTGGCGGAGGGTCAGATAGCTTCTTAGGATTGGGCAGTGCGATAAAGGTGCATTGGCCTACAGCGGCGATGGGAAGGTGGTGCCTAAAAGCTGACTTGATTAGGTATGATCAGTTTTGAGATAATGTCACTTGCATATATGAGCAGTTCATTGCTCAATGCTCATGCCATCATGTCCAGATGCACGTCCATTTTTTTCAGGGCTTTAATTGCCTTCTCAACTTCTGTTGTTTTAATTGGTGTTAGTAATGGCCTGAGGTCTCATGAGAACGGGTGCAAGGGCTCACCATCGTTGTCAGTGAACTGTTCCTTGAACCATTCTCGGATCACCTCGGGTTTTCCCTGGTCAGTCCCGATAAAGTGTCCTTCAGAGTTGTGTACAGTGAGTGGTGGTGTGTAGTCAGTAACTCTTAGGGATCGGGCTGCCCAAAACGTTTTATGACAGTCATCCGTGGCAGTGATTTTATCTGCTAGGGAGTCTGCCTGTTGAATAACAAGATCTTTTAAGCCTTCGCTAATGTGGCACAGAATAATATTGAGCTCCCGGCGTAGTTTGGTGTGGTCTTCACTTTGATAGATGCGCAGCCGTAACACTTTCTGCTCTGCTGACAGTTTTATTACTAGAGTGTCGTCAGTATACCTAGTTTGGTTGTTTTTTAGAACACTTATGTTGCTGGTAGCGGATGATTCCATAGATTTCAGTATTTTGGTTATGGCTTCGTTTGGATAGGAGCTGACATCGATGTTAGCTATCTGCTCACCGAGGGCCTTTTTGTATGACATTTTAGTGTCAGTGTCGCTGATGAATTTGGGTATGTTGTAGGTGACTATACCCTCTTGCCTGGTATGGCGTTTATATATTATGCAGAGATCGTTCATCTGAAGGCGTGTAATGACTGGCTTATGGTCAGAATTGAGGTCTGTGCCTCAATAGGAACGAGCATTTCGAAGTAGGGGTTTTGCTTCTGTCTTGCATCATATGAAGTCTATTTGGTTGAAGACAGCTGTTGTAACCTTAGAAACCTTTTGGGCTTTGCGATCAGCAATGTGTCCAGTCCATGTTGTCCGGTGATGGAATGGGTGTTTGAAAGTCTAAGGAACTAAGGAATGCCACCAGTGCATCTCCATTGCTGTTGTTTGTGCCCTCTCCATACGATCCCATTCATAAGCCAAATCCTGAACTTTTGTCTGCAATTCCGAGTTTACCCAGCTTGGAGTTGAAATCTCCACACATGAATAGTCAGTTGCCATCTAGCTGGGATTGTAATGGCGGAGCTCAGTTCTGCATAGAAAGAATCTAATATTGCTGGATTCTCCTTTTTTCCCCCCGGTACTTACGAAGGAGATCTGGCGTGGTGGTGTCATCTTTCTCCCCCTTTTGATGTAGAGGTCACAAAATGAACCTTTATTCCAAATACTGGAAATGGAAAAGAAATTATACAGTTATTGGTATGTAAGCAGCAGGTTTGCAGAATAGCAGCTTACGTGTTTGCCAGCAATTTATAATTGTACCAGATCTCTGGCCTGTGGCCACGCAAATGTTTTCTGAGCCCATCTTCTCACAATCATAGCTTGTAACTACCGACCCAGTGAATAGTGCCTCTCGCCAATCTCTACTGTAACATGATAAGTCAAGCATTCTCGAGCACGGCCCCAAGTTCTTTTCACACAACAATAACTGCTATGGTCTCAACATACGCCAGTTGTCCAGCACCACCAGGGTAGTATTACGCCAATGCTTCTGCCAGCCTGCTCTAATATAAAAGGCATCTGTACGCCCCTGAAACATTATAGGCAATAAGATTACAGCTTTCTCTCGACAATCGAAGTAATCCACCTTTCCAGAGTATCCATCCGTCATCTGACGTCATATGACGTCATAATCAGCAAAGCGCCGTGTAGGATGACATCATAATTATTACGTCATAAATGATTCTATTTAATAAACATGCTGTTGAATATTTTGAAACCAATTTGACTGGACACTGATGCTGCCATGGGCAGCAACAGCGCCCAGTCAACTTAGCTCCAAAATATTCAATATCTTACCCGTATAGTTTTCTGGAGATGGATAGGCAGGGAGTTCAGAGACCGATCGATCCCAACATGGACGTGGTGTAGGTGGAGCTTAGATTGCGATGGGCCGGGCATAGCTAAAAGTGGAAATGCCCATTAGTACCTAGTTTCAAGGTTATGCGGGGGGGGGGGGCTAGCTTAAGGAATGATGAGGCGACACTACAACAGAGATGTAACTGTGAATTTGTTGTACAACCCACACACCTCTACTGGACTCATGGTCACAGGTTCCTGGAGATCAGTCACCCGTGGTGATTCATGACGACAAGTGATGTGTGTCAGAACCAACTGGAGACTTGATATTTCAACCCAATCAATAAGCACCATAGCGCACACCTCGTCATGGGAGCCCGTCTACTGCTCAGACCGAAAGTGGCTAGTACAACATTGACATCAGTAAAATTCTACTAAATGACTCGAAGATTGCAGATTCGGGAGAACGGTTTCCCTTCTTTCCACATAGATTAATAATTGACTATTCAACACCTAACGTGACTACTGGTAACAATAACGAATATAGATTTATATTATAACTTGTAATACTTATAACTTAATAACTTGAAGAAATAACTTGATAAATGTTCACAGATTAACTTCTATAAATGGCTGAATTAATACTGCTACTCTAACTGCTATAACAAATTCGTACTAAGATAGCTCTAACTATAGCCTAATAGCGACTGATCTTAGGACCTTCAGTTGGCTGAGAGGAAGTTTGTAAGCAACAGCTACTTTTAGACACACAGATTTAGTCCACGTTTGAACTTTGCTGCTAATTCTTCTGAGCTGTGGAGGTTGATTGGTCATGTACATACATCGGTCATTATGACTCAATCAATCTCCACTTATTCTCTTCAGGAAACTTTCATCTGCCCAATTATGGCCCGGATTGATCGAGTACAATCAAGATCAGTTTGATGGCTTGAAAGTAGTTAGACAAATATTGCTTTGCCATATCAATCAACTGCAGATACCACACATAATTTCATTCTAAGTTAACTTATATAGATAGATAGATAGATAATTTACTCATAATAGGCCTTAGGCCCTTGAGTGTACATTATACAATATACATGATTGGCGGATACCTTAGATTAACAAAAATTTAATTAAATAAGTGTTCAAATTATATAAGTACAAGTAGAAAATTTCTCCTAGTATAATCAGTACTTTCCTTGTATTTCCATGACAAAATGAAACTATATGCTGTGTACGACTGTGCGGATAATGGAGAGATCCGATCTGTTACCCAAGTATTTGACATCATAAAAAATGACGTAACGCTCCGTCCTTAATATACGAATTGCATGTCTCTGGCGACTCTACAATTTACTAAACATTATGTTAAGTATTTTGAGACTAACTTGACCGGGAGCTGTTGCTGTCTACACAGCAACAGCGCTCAGTCAACTTACTCCCAAAATGGTCAACAGCTCATCTGTATAATTATCGTGAAATTAGATTCCAGGAATTCATGGTTAAGAGTGTTAAGATCGATTCCAACACGTTGTATTTACATTATATTTACCACCTTACAGAAAAAATCTATTATTAAGAGCAAAGCTTGACCATATCGTCCAATACTGATCTAAACATCATGTGCATTCATACAACTATCGCTATAGAGGGATCCCACCTGTCACTCAAAATATCAGACATCATAATCAATTCCGTCACACCCTTTGTGGCGTCATAATCAGATTGACGTAAACGTGAGTTAGTCCTTCACTAACTAACAGCACATGTACGAATTGTATATTTTGATAAAACTTGTTGACCATTTTGAAACTCGCCCTATTGGGGGAAAATGGCCCCCAGTCAATCTGTTACCAAATGCCCAATACCTATGTATTCAGCTTGAAAACTTTATTCTAGAAATTCCTGTTTCACATCGTTGAATCAATTTCAACACACCTGCAAAATGGAAAAAGCTTATCTAAAATGGATGAGCATAGCTTAAATGGATCCCTCCATTGGGTTTGCCAAATCCAAATAAACCCCTAATATAGTCTCTCCTTGACTCTGGAGAAAATGCTTATTCTGTGAGTTCACTACGCTTTGAGTAAGCCGCATATATAAAAGCAGCAAGTTTTCTTAAAACTATACCGTAAGTTGAATTTAGAAGTTACGTCGTTAGCTTATAAACACTTTGATAAACGTTTTGCGTAATTCAGAATACACGGGGCATACACTTATGAAATGGTACTCATCTTCAATGTCATCACAGAAATGGCATTTTCTCTCATTGAACGGTATCGGCATAGGCTTGTGCCATCTACTGGCTTCTACATTGTGTCTATGAGATCCGGTACGGATTCTACATAGAGCATGTCGATGTTTGATAATTCTAACTTTATTTAAATAACATTTATACGAAAATTCATCTGAAATATGCTTATATAAACGGTACTTATTGCTAGTTTTTAACTGGCCTCTCCATTTCTGAAGGAAATAGCTTGGGACCTTTGTCTATATAACGCTATGAAATATTCCATATTCATATTTTGGCATTGCGTTTCCCATATGTAACTAAATCCTCGTGAACATAGCATATCGCGAAGACGTTTGACCCAATTATTACAGTAATTATTTGTAACCCAGTCATTAGGCCTATACATTGCATTATAAAGATATTTGGCTATTCTATGTTCGCTAAAGTCTAATAACTTTAACAAGTATTTCAAGATTCGTATCTCTCTTGTCAAAATGAGTGGGTACCGTCCCAACTCTCCATAAACTCATAATACACTGCTTGACATTTGGCTGTTGCTTGCAAAAGCGAAGATGGCATTTTTCCACATCATACCCTGTGTTAAAACCCCCATACTTCGCACCCATATGACAGTACCGGAAAAATCAATTTGTCAAACAAATTACAATAGTGAACGGCTGTTAAACCTATAAATTTGCTACATAACTTTCGCAATGCAAATGTGGCTTTTTGACCTTGATCTGACAGGCATTGTTGTGCCTCCGTAAAGGAGCCAGTTGTAGAGAATACAATTCCAAGATATTAAAAATTTGCACCAATTTCTACTTCAAATCCATTATAATACCATCTATCATTTTGTCTCATTCTACCGCCTTTCTGAAAGACCATAACCTTTGTTTTTTCAATATGTACCGTCAAGCACCATTGTTTACAGTATTGGGACAAACAGTCTAAACCTTTTGCAGATCATATTTGCTTTCTGACATTAATATCATGTCATCAGCATATAGAATTAAGAATAATTTAAAAAATTCTAAATCAATGCCATCACTGCTAGCGGATCCATGTGTTGAAAGTTCATCCTCCAAATCATTTAAGTACATGGCTAATAAGAATGGGGATACAATTTTGCATTGCCGTACGCCAGATTTCCTGATAATTTGGAATTTATCTGGACACAAGTTTTAACATTTTCATACATGGATATAATAACATCTATCATATTCCCTTTAACACCTAACTTCAACAATTTATACCATAGGCAATCTCGCACCACATAATCAAAGGCCTTTGTAAAATCTATAAATGTACAATACAATTTCTTACCCTTATTTAACAGATGTGAGATAAGACGCTTAAAACATACATGTACTGAAACCAGCTCTAAAGCCAGTCTGTGCTTCGACGTATTTACCACGTTTTTCTGCCCATGCATTTAACCCATTGTTAAGGACTTTTGTAAATAACTTCCCTAGAGTACTTAGAAGGGTTATACCTCTCTAGTTATTTACGTCATTTATATTTCCTTTTTTATGCAAATGTGTCAGTATGCCAGCTGACCACTCATTTGGAAATATGCCACTTTTACTCATTCCATTGAAAAGTATAACAATATATGATAAAAGTTCATCAATTACGCTTGAGTAAAATTCGTTTATAAGTAAATTTCTGTGTCCATTATATCTATAATTAATTAATCAAAAACGGTTGGAACACCACTCAACAGTCCATCAGTTACCGAGGCCTTGACATCCGTACTAGTTTGGTAAATTCAGCTTCAGGGTTGTTTACCTCTTTGAAAAAATAACAAAATACTTCAACCAGTATATTTATTTTACTTGCTTTCTTTGCTGACTTTAGTGTTTTCTAGTATTCTTTACTGTCTCTTCGTTAGACTTCAAGCAATGTTTTAAAATGTGCGTGCGTGCGTGCGTGCGTGCGTGCGTGCAATTAAATAAATATTTAATTGCATACTCCATTATCTTAAAACAATTTCTTAAGGAACATCTCCATTATCTTAAAACAATTTCTTAAGGAACATCTTACAAGTTATTGATGCATCAAATGCATCAAATGCCTGTAATTCTTGCTTGAGATATGCTCGCATCTAACCCGTCAGAACTGTGTAGGATTTTATAGCCAACCTTTATAAACCACAGGGGTCTTATATACTATAATCAGATAAAATACTCATTTTTCCAATTTGGTTCCAAAGTATGTCGCACTGTATATTACACAGTCGAACACTCGTCAGATAATATACTCATTTTTCCAATTTGGTTCCAAAGTATGTCGCACTGTATATTACACAGTCGAACACTCGTCAGATAATATACTCATTTTTCCAATTTGGTTCCAAAGTATGTCGCACTGTATATTACACAGTCGAACACTCGTCAGATAATATACTCATTTTTCCAATTTGGTTCCAAAGTATGTCGCACTGTATATTACATGTATCTAATAATGTCGCTTGATGAATACATATGCTTCTAGGCCTACTAAACCATTTGAAATCGAGCATGATTATAGCATCGCATTATGGATAATACTAATATGTATGCATTCGTTGCTGGTTGTTATTTGATCTAGCAACAGTATCATGAGACACGTACCTGGCACTGCAGCAGCAACCTATACTCGAGTTAAATCATTCTAATATTATTTTCAACATCAACTGGTTCAAACTATCATCAATTTCGACTAGTACAAAGTATATATCTAAATGGAACATAGTCCATCCATCTATCCATCCATCCAATTTTTTTGTTCGTTCTCAGAATAAACGATTTTACAATAATATTTACATAGTAAAAATCATACCGTGACATTTAACATTGTATAAAGCGGACACAATATTTGACCCTATGGAAATACCATTATTATTAGGTCAGTCCTATTTAAAATTAGAACAACTTACAATGACGTCATGATGACGATGACACTATTGAATATTCATATCGGAAATGACATCACAAAGGTTAGGGTCAAATACAGGCTCGCCAATGTCAAGGGGTTAATGTAAATAATATTCTGGATATGATGATTGTCGAGAGTAGCTAATCCTCGAGTCCCGTCATGTCCCATATTTACAATTTGTATCCATTAGCAGCGATCATTTCTATCCGTTAGCAGTGATCATTTGTATCCGTTAGCAACGATCATTTGTATCCGTTAGAAACTTAGCAGTGATCATTTGTATCCGTTAGCAGTGATCATTTGTATTCATTAGCAGTGATCATTTGTATCCGTTAGCCGTGATCATTTGTATCCGTTAGCAGCGATCATTTGTATCCGTTAGCAGCGATCATTTGTATCCATTAGCAGCGATCATTTGTATCCGTTAGCAGTGATCATTTGTATCCGTTAGCAACGATCATTTGTATCCGTTAGCAACGATCATTTGTATCCATTAGCAGTGATCATTTGTATCCGTTAGCGGTGATCATTTGTATTCGTTAGCGGTGATCATTTGTATCCGTTAACAGCGATCATTTGTATCCATTACCAGTGATCATTTGTATCCATTAGCACCGATCATTTGTATCCGTTAGCAGCGATCATTTGTATCAGTTAGCAGCTATCATTTGTATCCGTTAGCAGTGATCATTTGTATTCGTTAGCAGTGATCATTTGTATTCGTTAGCAGTGATCATTTGTATCCGTTAGCAGCGATCATTTGCATCCATTACCAGTGACCATTTGTATCCATTAGCAGCGATCATTTGTATCCGTTAGCAGTGATTATTTGTATCCGTTAGCAGTGATTATTTGTATTCGTTAGCAGTGATTATTTGTATCCGTTAGCAGCTATCATTTGTATTCGTTAGCAGCGATCATTTGTATCCGTTAGCAGCGATCATTTGTATTCGTTAGCAGCGATCATTTGTATTCGTTAGCAGCGATCATTTGTATCCGTTAGCAGCGATCAAGTGCATCCATATAGCTTTTGCAGTGTCTCTGGAAAAGAAGAGACATTCCAATATGAACACTATGACAAAGATAATAATTATGGCTTATAACAATGGACATTTCCAGATTTTCCATCCATCATATGACGTCATAATCAACTACCTGACGTGTAGGATGACGTCATAATCAATTACAGCATGAATGACTCAATTTAGTCTTAAACGCTTAATATTCTGACACATTGTACGAATTCTATGTCTTTGCTATCTAATTAAAATGCTGTTGAATATTTTGAAACTAATTTGTACCCAAACAAATTAGTTTCAAAATATTCAACAGCTTACCTGTATAGTTTTCTGGGAATTGAGTCATGGAGATCATGGATCGATCGATCCCAACACGAGAGTGATGTGACTGGAGCTTAGCTAGAGATGGGTGGGGCATAGCTAAAACTAGAAAGGTCCATTGATGAATACAATGTGATTAACAACGAACGATATACAAATATTGTATTTACCATTGCATTAACTGTTCGCTGGCTTAATTTCTGCGGACTATATATTCTATGTGGTTTAACTTTGGATATGCTAAAAATTTTGAAAATAATTTGACTGTAAATTATTGGTGGCTAAATTTTCAGCATGTTAAGAGTCACTGCCCATTGAAATTATTATATAGTGGCTTGAAGAAGTCAGATGGTTCAACAGATATTCACTAACAATTCTCCATATCTTTCATTATGATTGTAACATTGAATTTTCCTAAAAAAGTGGAAACATTTAATATACACTATTGTAATTGAATGCGAAAACCAGTGTTCTTTATATCGAACAATGTTGAACTTCCAGTCAAATTAGTTTCAAAATATTTAACACGATAACAATTACATAAGAAATATAAATATAAAATAAATTATTTAGACAGTCATAATTAGTAGATGGTATAGTGCGTGCGTGCGTGCGTGCAGTCGTTTAATTTACCAACGACAATTTCGCATTCTATGTCCTTCAGTGCATCTGTCAGCATAGTCCATGAGCCCTTTCCGGAATTGTATGTCTGCCAGCGTTGTAACATCTCTAAACATGCGCGTCTTTCATCCGGGTATCGATTACCAACTGACGTCACTTCATCTTTATCAATGTTAAGAGCAAGTGCTAGATGGCGCCACTGTCTGATAACGGCTGAACTTCGACAAGCCAGTTGTATTGCTCTGGATAGATTTGTGTCTAAAGCAAAGCACAGACTATTGTTAGTATGCAACGGAACCCCAAAATGGACCTTTCCAGTTTTTGCTATGTCCCGCCCACCTCTAGCTAAACTCCACCTACACCTCGCTCGTGTTGGGATCGATCACTCTCTGTATTGAATCAATCAGCGTTGGTATGTCTAGGCGTGTACGTTTACGTGATTAAATCGAAAGTTGCGATTATGTTTTAGTGACTGTATGCCCATTTGCATGGCAAGAGAAGACTATTTTTGAAAATGTATTACTGGAATGCCTGGCTCGAGAATCGAACCAGGCATTCCAGTGATACATTTTCAAAAATAGTCTTCTCTTGCCCTGCAAATGGACTCTTCTAAACACTGATATTCTTTTGTTGCTATGTCTTGGTAATTTGTATCCAAGCTGATTAATCGAGTAATAACGATTATTTTTTAATAATCGATCGCGGTCACTCAACGCAATAATCGCGCAAGCCTAGGTATGTCTGGTCTTTCTGCTTTGATTACTTCCTACCTACACACTCAACAGCCTGCTCCCTTAGTGGATTTGCCAGATCCACTACACAGAAATGTCCATAAGAGGCAGGATGACTCTAATATATTTGATCAAAAGATATCCGCCATAACGTATTTGTGAAATCGCAGCTAAAATCGTAATATTCGAAAGTATTAATGCGACTATTCTATATTTATCAAACGACGTCCAAAAGATACAAGGGGTGGGGGTAATTTCAGTTCAGCCAGGAGCATGTTACTATGCTCTACAAAGTGGGGTTCCTAACTATAATTTTATCCAGAACCTGAATCTGGTTCTTAAGTTTTTTTTAAATACCAAGATGTCAACTGCAATGGTCCAGATGCTAACCGATTACATACTTGCCATATCCTATTGTCTGCGTTATAGACATTTATTATAAGATAAATGTATGATTACTGTACCCTGCGGCTGTAGTAGTAGAAACATCATACAGCTGTAATAAGTTCTTCTTCGTATTTGACCACTTTGTCTTGTCCTTAGCCAAACTCATCAGCTGCCTCAGCTCCATTCTTGATCTGAGTGTATCTTGAGGTCAGCTCACAGCACACCTACCAGATTTATGCAATGGCGTCCTCTTCTGGCATTATATTTGATAGCTGCCATTAGGGCGATTTCAAAGGCTCTTTGTCCTGATGTGTCTTCTGACATCCTTAGCATATGGTCAAACATGAACCATCTTTGTTGGGCGACCTTTACAGATGTGATGTATTACATATCTTGTATATTGCATCATTGGAAATTATGCTGTTTGGCTATCAGTGCCCAGTCATGGTGTGGAGATGTTTGCGTGGCAGACATCAAGTTCGTCTAGAGATAGCTTTAGAGCTGCCGAGCTGTTGTAGCCACCGGGGGCATGCATGGCTCCGCCGCTACTGCTGCCGGGCATTGCTGCTGCCGCAGCTGCAGCTGGTCAGTCAGCCTCAGGGTTGGGGAGTGGGTGCCTTGCATCTCCGGTGTCCACAAAAACCGACCTCCAGTGCTGGTGGAACGATCATGTTCCAGTGGGCTCAAGCAGCCATTGCTGAGACAATTGAACACTACCGCATCATCCCGGCTGTTCATGTCCCCAGTGTGTCTAGCCGTCATTTGCAATGTGGAGAGAATGGTGCTAGCACAATTTACTTTACTTAATAAAAGTGACGAACAATTGTATTTGCTTGCTACTTATGAACGGTGTAAGTAAAAACAAAGAGTGGTGTGTTGGTTTTATATCTCGCCAGAGGTACCTAACCGATCTAGTCATATATAGACGGTATCGTGAAAGGTACCCCTGTGGGGGAAAGGTCCGGTCAGGGCACGTCAGTTGGTATAATATAAACTATATCCGCCTCAGGCTGGCCAAAAATTATTGGTTTTCGAGAGGAAAGTGCTTTGCACGGGCCTCCGTCACAGGAAAATGCCTACAACGCCGTAGCGGAGGAAGAAAGAAAATAGGAGAGAGAGAGAGAGAAGTGTCCTCACTATACACCCGGTGCGTTTCCTGTCCCCGCCATGCCAGACGGATGCCCCGTACCTCACACAGTATGCAGCCTAGGCTAGGTGTCTTTCCGTATACACATGAGATAAAGACCTGTCCAAGTTAGGGGAATATAATCCGGGACAGAGTCAAGGCACACCCTGCCAACTTCCGACCCGAGTGGACACAGTACTGGATGCCAATTAAATGGTCATTTTGGCAAGTGGTCGCTACCCTGCATAGACCGTACCACGGAGGTGATGACTGCTAGACGTCATTTTGGCAAAAGGCTGTAGCCCCGCATAGATCGTACTAGCCAGGTCAATCAGCCTCCGTGTACTTGTGATCACGGACAGCTCCACCCGTCCAGCAAGTGACAGGTTACACCATCTCACGCACATACCCTCCTGCTTCCCAAATAAGCACTTTTCATGACCTCTGATCACAGGAGACATGACTCGCAATACGAATGCTTGCCATGGCCTGACAGTACATTGAGCCATCTTGATTACACATAACCAGAAACGGGTTGATGAACTAACATGATCAAGATGCTCACGCCCAGGGGTAACCGACGGTCTGATCCGCACCTATTTGCCAACAGAATACAAACTTTGACTGTTTTCCCTGGCCTTGCCTGTAGGCCATCTCTAACAAACACAGTGAACTTCTAGTCTGCTAGAGATTTCTTCGGTGTGGAATATCATCCATGTACCATGCATGTCCACTTACTATTACCAAGTTCAAAAGCCCAAACAATGTGCCAGACGGTACCACCGTAGGATGTTAATTCATCCTTCATTAGACACAGAGGCCTTCAGTATCTCCTCTGCACCATAGTCTGATTTTACGTGCCCCCTGACTCTCATGAGCCCACTGCCGCCTGTTCACCACACCCCTTGAGGAGCCTATCCCTCTCGGTACTGTGACCATGCAGGGTAAAAATGGAGATCCCACCATTTAGATGTAGGGGAAGAATGGATACCCTTACCACTTGGGTGGGAGGGTGTTTACGACAGAAAGAGCACTGTGCCATATGTGAAAAGACAGTCGTAAGGCAGTCAACTAAAAAAATGCAAGGCAAGAATGGAGGTACCCACACCATTTGTGAGAAGACAGCCTGAGAGGCCTCTGACTATAAAAATGAGGTGAAAAATTATTTACCCATACCACCTACATGGAAAGGAATATATAATTTTGCGAGAGGAAAGTGCCTCGCGCCGGCCTCCATCAAAGAAAAATACCTTCAACGCCGAAGCAGAGGGGGAGAGTGGTAAAAATGGCCGCCCTCCTATCTTACAAAGTTGAAAAAGATTATTATGTGTTTTTATCCTAATGTAGTTATTTTAATGTTGGTGCGTGCAGTTTGTACATAAGGATGGGGTGATCGATTCTTATGGAATTCAGCACCATCATCTTGTGTGAGTTAAGATATATTTTAGATGGTGCCGCTTTAATCCCTGCGGACCTTACAAGGGCCTAGACCAACATTTAAGTTTTAAGTTCAAACACATATTTTTAGGCCGCAAATGACGTAGCACCAATTGTCTTTAATGAATACGGCTCCTGGCGAGGATGCTCGGTACCATTGCCGATAACCCACGGATCATCTCTCCTCAGACCAACAGCATGCAACATGTTGTCTGGTGGTCACTTCGGAGTCGCAGATCGATCCCTCCACATACCGCATCACAACCACAAATAACAACACATGGACGAGTCCCATTAACGGAAGCATGTTTAGAAAGCAGTCGTTAGCTTATTTACGGTGGGGAGAGAGAAACGTATTTCCATCTATGGTGGCTTTCCCATAGGAGTTTGGAACTAGTTGCCCAAAGAACACTGCAGGGACTGCAAAACATTGCATTATTTATATTTTCGCAGGGTTTCCTACTTGGCATAAAAAGGCTTGCTTAATAGGTATCCGAAGATACGCGGGAAATGTATGTGATCGACAAATTGATTCTGGCCGTCAAGAAACCTGCTATAGTTTCTTGATTCGATCCTAACCATTCTGATGGTGGGAATCCAAACAATTATTTCGGCCAGACGGCCAGAGAAGCATAGTCAAAGGCAGTTACTCATTGCTTTAATTTAGGAGGCCTTAACATTAATGGCCAACTATAAAAATCAGTAGTATCGTTTATAAAATGGTCTTATTGAGCATAAAGAAGAGTTTTTAATAACAAGTCTCCGCTTTTAGAGTAATCGCCCTTGGCTAGCTTAAAAGTCTATCGTATCGAGCTATCATAGTTCTAGGTTTAGTGGCCGCATGTCATGTTCTCTGATGACAGCACGAGCAGCGACCTTAATGTAAAATTGTTGCCGTGTGGAGAAAACATGGTGATGCATTTGTTGTTGATGTATGGTGTAACCTAGGTGTACTGCATTCCAAATATTTTTGTAGTTTTTACTGCTAACTAACAATATGGGCAGAATGCCTGATTACAATTTGTACATTCATTTGGAACATACGGTCTTATTCGACTTACGGTGCCATTTAATTGCTGGCACCATTTATAATGCATAATATTATGTACAATATCATCTTAAAACAGAGGTCGCATCTGATCTTACGGTATCACTTAATGTGGTACTTTATTTATTAATAATGGTATAACATAACTAAGATATGTCCCTATGGGGTGCACATATTAGTCCTCAGTACAATTTAAACGTCACATGTAGTCTTTACACCATCTTTTTGCTGTGTGAGTTGATGCATGGTGTAGCTGCCGCCTGGAGAATTACTGCAGGATGCTGGCCGGTATGTTTCATCCTCAAGAACAGTGAAGAATAAAGTCATTACCGGTGGCCAAAAGTTTATGATACATAGCACATAATGAATAGTTCACTGTATTACCGTTATGCTGTTTGTGCTTTAAGAGTGATGGATGTCTCCATTGTGTAGAGCCGGTAAGTACATATTATATATGATTATTTTTTCAGCACAAGACGACCCACGCTGCTTAGCTCTTGTGGCGCATAAAGCAATGTCCTTATCCAGACTACAGTCAAAACATAAATTCAGTGATGCTGGATGCGTCCATTGTTTGCTACCACCATTTCTGTCTTGGTACGGCAAGTCTGGCGAGACATTAAAAACACTACCGTTGTTACATACTAATTTGGGTGGTAATAGTCAAAAAGTCTTACACCGCAATAAAGGTACCACTGGTGTTGATGGTGAAATAAGGAACCTTCTTTTAATTTAGAATTTTGCCCCTCTTGATCTACCAGGAGCATACAAAAACTTGGTGCGGTGCGGAGTGCGGTTGTCCTGAAAGGGAACCTGACTGTAATAAGCTGCGTTGGTGTAGATTGCAGAACGCAAGCTCTACGCAGTAGGCAGATAGTGAAAATGCTCCCACTCTGATAGAGTCCCCCTCCCTTCTAACTTTGTTTTGAATTTCAGACCTCCTTTTATACTCGCAGAGCGGCTGCGCCAGCGGGCTCGGCCAATCAGCGTGTGTGTTGTGTACGAGGCAAGGTAGCTAGAGAAATCGTGCCAAGCTCTCACCTGATCATGCATGCGCTCTGGTGATGTCTACGCTTTAGTTGGCGCTCCAGATAGTCCGTTTTAATTTTACCATAACTTCGCCAGATCTGAACCGATTTTATTCCTGTTCAGAGTTTTAAATTCCCCATTCATTTCTGGTATTAATACATACCAAAATCATGGAGAACAGTCCCATATTATGGAATCGCCATAATATGAGTAACTATATACATAAGCTGCCAGTCTCCATAGGCTAACGCGTCAATGTTTGTTTACCGCGCTCTCTCTCCCTCCCTCCCTCCCTCCCTCCCTCCCTCCCTCTCTCTCTCTTTCGCATGTCCGCGCATGCGCATAGGCCGATCTCACGAACTCTGTTCTCATTTTGAATGGCTTATATATGTGCGGGCCTCATATGGCCAGTGGAGAGGTGAGCGTGGAGTATCCCCTACTGGGCCGTTTTGTACCCAGCCGAACTGGGCCAGTACGTACCCGACAGGGCGGTCCGCGCTACACCCTTACAGTTATACAGCATCAAGGATACACAGGTCACATTTTTGTCAGTGGCATATTTCATCCACGAATCCATAGCTTCCAGAAGGACAGGAAAGCTATATTCCCCATGGCACAGCGTGCAGCAATGTCAACAGTACTCCAAAGCAGTGAGCCCAGGATTGTACTTTTCTAGTCCCTTTCGGGGGAGCCGATTGATGTCTCAAACTCTGCAGACTTCACTGTCTTAACTCTTACTCTCAGCTTGCTGTCTGCAAGCAGTAGTCTCACTAGTCGCAGCTCATCCTCATTGCAACTGGCCTGGTGTAGTACATCTGGGATCTTTGAGTGTTTAATTGTGACATGTCAATACCCATTTTATGTAAATCCCAGTATTTGGACATGACCACTGACACAAGTATACATAGAGGCCATACAATATCTGCACAGCTGCGCACACGTTTAAAGCCATTGACATGATCCGCTGATCTTGTCTCTGATGCGGCATAGAGTAACATTGGAGAGGCTCTTCCGTGGACGATATGGAAGATAAATACCAGTTACGATATCTGAGGGGACGTGCAAGAGATAAGCTGAGTGAATAGTCTTGGGACTTTCATCAACAAAGAAAGTACCACTCAGGATATCCAGGAGGACAGGCAAGAGAAATGAAATGAACTGAAATGAATAAAATTTATTGTTACAGAACGAAATTACCCGCTTTGACCATACGGTGATGTACAATGTTACATAGCAAATTAGCATAATATAACAGCTTAACTAAAATTTATAAACAAGAAAAAAAGCATTATTCAAACAAGTAAATACTCAATATGCACACTTACCTCTTGGAACAAAAGGATGGCGTTTCTCCAAGAAAGGTAGTCAGAATACCACCTGTCTCAAAAACACGCCATAATCCCGCCTAAAGTGTCATACTATAGCATGCCACTTGTATTAAGCAACTGCATTCAAATTGTTGCTAATGGAGGGTTCAGATCTGTCACTCAAGTATTTGACGTCATAGTCAATTACGTCACTAGTGAGATGATGTCGCAATCATTAATAGTTTAATTAGTTAAGATGATACAAGTACTTGCAGTTCCACAGTGTCCTGACCCCGAGCCATGGGCCAGCCATAAAGAAGCTACGATGCGCTTACAAGTAGCGTGTGAAAGCTAGGGTGAGTATTAATACATTTCTGGATATATATGAAGCCTTTTCGAGCATTGCAGAGAATCATCTACTTTTATTTTAGGAAGATTTGTGACAATTTAGACATTAACCTAATGTATGTATTATTTTCGCAATGGACGACTCACTGATAATTCACTATCAAATGCATAGGAGATGTGTGTGGCCATATGGCAGTGTCCACTCAGTCAGGAAAATCTGGTTTGTCGGATAAATCGTCCTTCAGCTGTTGACTGGACCATGAGGTGGGGCTGACGCTAATAACTTGATGGCGTGTAGGACTGTGGCATTTGTAGATGCTCCGTTGAGCAAAGTCATCTTGACCAAACATGCTTGGGGAATAAAATACTGGGTGAAGTCTAAACATAGAGGCGTGGCTTCTACGAGAATACACCTCTAATGTAATGACCGGCCATCTTATTACGTCATTACAACGACTAGACTGTTACACAGTCTCCACTTTGGCGACCAGACATATTGGGACCCAGTCCATCTCCGTAGCGGACTAAAAGGAACACTATGGATCGTGTTGATTTTGGTATCATCTTAACCTTTGTATCACTAGCGTAACACAGACATTAAAATGGACTTGATCCACCCAGTGGTTCGTGTGATATCAATATCCACGCAACGTCAGCAAATTCTTGACATCATTTTGTGTGCGACAGACATGCGACAGATTTGAATTTTAAGACGAATTCAGAGGGACTATTTTTCTGTTAACTACTTGTCATACAGACTACTATAGGCCTTATATCATCTCGTTTACGTGAATTAATGTTGTCTGGTATGAGGAGAGTAGCGCTCGTGTCCGTTTACTTTCTCTCTACCACCATATTCTGGTGGAAATTACTACGCCAATGGCTACTCAATACATACGAGATACTTTTCTCGATCTCGAATTGAAGGAGATCTCGCGAGATACGAATTGGGTGGATTGTGCCAACCATACGGCAATCACTTCATCACGCTAAAAGTGGACTCGGACAACTGGAAATGGTGTTGTTTATCTCAAAGAGTGGAGGGAATGCCTTTTCAGAGGATATAATTTCTTATTGCTTATGACACAGCCATGTACGAGGGGAACATTCCTCCCAGAATATCCACAGTGCCCCCACCCCTTCCCACCACCCCGTCACTCCAACACACACCCCGCTTGATAAAGTGAAAGTCTATAGACGTGGCCACGGCGCAGCACAACTAAACAAACCTTTCATGTGTCGCTTCCTCTGCATCTTAAACTCACGTTCCTGGTTGTTTACTTCCATGGTAAGGTCTGGACGGCCACACTGGTCCAGTGCTGCTGTGAAAATGCTTACCTGAAATTGAATGGATTCAACTAAGTGTTCACATGTATCAAAGTAACCAAGCTATCCTGTGTGGTATTTAAACCACTGTAAACGACGATACGCTAGCTCCAAATAGGGCCTTCAGTGATAAAATTGCTTGAATTTGCCATCACTGGATAAACAATGTATACAAATTTGTGGAATTTGTTAAATTGTTAGCCTATCACACAGATGAAACGGATCGCAATCAATACAAAACTATTGCATGGACAGAAAGCTAAATCATGCATACTGGGACACCATGGGTACTGATGATAATCGAGTTTAGCCTACGCAATGATTGAACGATACATTCAGAACATTCTCCTGGACAAATCCTCTCAGCAATTCATAAAATTTTCGTATTTATTTAACTGGAGAAAAACACGGGTGCGCACATTTTGGCCATGTTGTAGAGTGAAGATGGGTCATTGGATATGGTAACCATGACGAGGATATTTGTATCACACAATATTAACCAGTTAACCCTTGGAATCCAGAGACATAAGTTCAAGACAACTGTGTAGAACAGCCGTTGAAAGTTTAGAAGTTTATTCCTTACATCAAGAACGTGGCATTTAGACTGTTTTCTGGAAATTGATAGTCAGGGAGTCCAGGGATCGATCTATTCTAACACGGGCGTAGTGGGTGGAGCTTAGCTGGAGATGGGCGGGGCATAGCTAAACCTGCATTGCTCCATTGGGTAACAGTACAACGTGTTATCCACAAACCTTATCTTCGAATATTGATGCACGTTTCAACCACGTCATTATTATGTCCATCACAATATCACGTGACTGGTTCGCTTTACAGTTTCTGGCGATAGCCTGGAGTCTGGCGTGTGGGACCTGTAGAGCGCGTCCTAGGAGTCGCCATGCTGGCTCCAGTTCTGATGCAACCTTCTGCAGTACTGGAAGAGCAAGCCCACCTGAAAATATCATGAGCTACGTATGACATATAGTAAAACGTGCATGTAGCGGACAAACCATCTTACTTGTGAATGATGCACGGTTCCCCCCCTCCCCCCCCCCCCCACCTAAAACAGTTTTTAATGTTTATGTATTTAATATTTACGGACCAGGGATTTGCATTACTTTATTGTACCTTCCTGAATTTAGCAGCAGTTTCAATTATGCCCTACCCATAGAATCTACCAAGTTCAAATGCACTCAATTTACACTAAGGCCCTTCAATAAATTATGCAGTAAGACTGGTAGTAGAGGATTATGAACATAGTGCAATATATATATATATATATATATATATATATATATATATATATATATATATATATATATATATATATATATATCGTTCAGTAGTAGTAGTAGTAGTAGTAGTAGTAGTAGTAGTAGTAGTAGTAGTAGTAGTAGTAGTAGTAGTAGTAGTAGTAGTAGTAGTAGCAGCAGCAGCAGCAGCAGTAGTAGTAGTAGTAGTAGTAGCAGCAGCAGCAGCAGCAGCTTAGCAGTGGCGGCTGCGCCGTCGTCGAATCGGCTATGCATTTTTGTTTCTTTGACAGTATGAGGTAGTTACATATTTTGAGCAGGGTAGGCGAGTTGCATTTAGTCAACAATCCTTATGATTTTTCAAGTGTTACTTTGCCTATAATATGCAGGTATATATTTCTTCCTTTCCTCCGTGTAGTTGTTGCAATGAAACAGGAAATGTATTTCATCTTCAATTTCATGACAATCAGGGCATATCCTTTCCTCTCCATCGTTACCTGTCCACCGTTCAGATTATATGGATAATCTATGGTTTATGGCCCTAAAATTACCTATTGTTTGTAATTATTTTGGTGGAAGTATTGATAGATATCCTTCAAATTGAAACGTTTCCTTGATTTTAGAATATAAGCTTACGCGTCTTAACATGGGTTAATCGTGTCTCCATTTACCGATAAGCTGCTCTTGTAATTGCTGTCTAACGTTTGTTGACTAATTGTTACCTCGATATTTTCTGAATTGATAACCCGCTCATTTCCTGTGGAGACTAATATGCTCCTTATAAATTAAATTATACCCACTTGAATTTAATGGGATTTTACAAAGGAGAAAACCAGACGATATATTGTTGTGAGTGACAAAAGATTTTATTGACTGGTATATCATTAGAAATACCGTTAAAACTCTTTCCAGATAATATATTTGTGAAAGGTTTTGTCCACAGACCTGCCCCCCCCACCCATACTGGATCGAAAGCTTGTTTAAAATCAATAACCAGTAGTAAAATTTGTTTTGTGTATCCATCCATCGTATGACTTCGTATGACGTCATAATCAGCTCAGCGCGCGTATTATGACGTCACAATCATTACGCGACAAAGGGTTCCATATAGACCGTTACCAAATCTCGAACAGTCCGACACGTTGTATGAATTGTATGTATTTGTAATTCTTTGCTATTTAATAAACACGCTGTTGAATATTTTGAAACTAATTTGACTGGGCGCTGTTGCTGCCTTAGGCAGCAACAGCACCCAGCCAAATTAGTTTCAAAATATTCAACAGCTTACCTGTGTAGTATCTTTGGAAATTGATAGTCAAGGTGTTCAGAGATCGATCGATCCCAACACGAGCGAGGTGTGGGTGGAGCTTAGCTAGAGATGGGCGGGGCATAGCTAAAATGGAAACATCCATTATTAACTGTATTGACATAACATTTTCCAGCGTTGATCGACCTTTCCTAAATCCCACTTCAGTCTCTAATTATTTCATATTTTTCAGCATATGGCATATGCCTCATCTTGTGTTTATGATTCCAGTAAATAGTTCTCCCACGCAGCAAAGTAAAGTTATAGGTCTATAATTTAGATGGATCCGACGCGTCGCCTTTATTATTTTATATATTAGGAGTGTTTTACGTATTAGCCATTCTTCTTGTATACTCCCACTATTAAAGCTTATATTGAACAAATTTTGTGCATATATCGTTATCATCTTGGTAACTGTGAATTTGATATATTCATTAAGATGCCGTCTCCTCCCGTCGCTTTCCCATTTCTTAATTTGCCTATCGTTCTTTTAATTTCTTCTTTACTGATCGGTAGGTCTAACTCCAGACATGCATGTATTTCCAATTATTCGGGGTCTTCCACCAATCCTCATTTTGACTATCTTCATTTATATTCTTAAAATGTTCATATAAGGTATTTATCTTTGTACTGTTTATTTATCGACGTATCTTTACTTCTCCCTTTGAGTGCTTTGCAGACGCTTTGGTGTCCGTTTTTCGTAAGCGTCTTAGTTTTGTGTGTGTCTTTTTCAGTGAATTTTGCGCATGCATCCTAATGGTGTCTTTGTAAGCTTTACTGGCGGATGTCAGTCTCTGACTATGATGTGTCTAACAAGATCAATATAATTGACAATAATATTATCGATTATGAAAATTGACTGCAGAATGAAATATTGATCAATATTCTCAATGTGTACCACCAACGACACAATGCAATTGCGTAACCATCAATAAATATCTACCGGGTTTTGATTCCGTCAGAATATTTCGCAAGCGGCCCATACACGATCAATATAATTGACAATATTATTGAAAATAAACTGTGTTGGCCACCAACGGCGCAATAATATTGTTCAATATTGTCGTCAATTATATTGATCGTGTTTGGGCCGCTTTAGTCAAGTTATATTGTCTTAATATTATGGTAATCATTGCGTCTTAATGTTTATTATGTTTCGTACAATATACAGTGAATTACTTAGGATGCACATACGCACATCGCCGAAGTCTGTTGCGAGTATTCTCTTTGACGCTGTCTGTCCGTCTGCCCTACCACTCACCCACTTGCATGCCTTCCACCTCGCTCGCTCGCCAACCCTCCTGCCCATCACCCGCGAGCCCGCCCAATTGTCAACCTACCGCAAGCCAATCCACCCGATCGAAGATCCGTCCGCATGCCCATCTTTCTGTCCATCCAGCCTTCCATCTGTCCATCCGCCCGTACACCCGCCTGTCCACCCTCCATTGTCTTCACTATTGTAATGAGGAATGTGCTGCTGCGGTTACTAACTAACAAACCTCGACAAGGGAATGGCATACACTTCACTGGGAAGAACTAGCTGTCTCCTACTGATATCAGGTGGCGTGTCTACCTCACCCGAGCCAGGTATGCTGACAATGTGACTGGTAGGAATACCTACCTACCATCGATTAGCGGGTCATTATACCTTTTCGATCATCATTACTCACGCCGCCGAAGACCGGTGTGTGTACTCCGGTTGGTCCTGTCTGTCTGTCTGTCTGTCTGTCTGTCTGTCTGTCTGTCTGTCTGTCTGTCTGTCTGTCTGTCTGTCTGTCTGTCTGCCTGCCTGCCTGCCTGCCTGCCCGCCCGTTTGCTTATATGCAGCATAGTGACTGAATGCAAGAAGGTAGAATCGCCCAATGTGTCACATCTATTCACAGCAATGTGGCTGACTAGTGTTTCTGGGAAAATGCTCAAACATATATGCCTTTTTATTGACTTGTACCTATGTACATTCATAATGTCACATGCAACTCACCTTCTAGTTTTATATGATCCAGTGAAGCCTTATTAACCTGTACCATTGTCTGTATCTCTGGCTTCTCAATCTGAATGCATATCTCTGTTAGCATCCTGCTGACCAGGGCGCTGGTCAGCTGGTCATCAGATAGCCTGCTGTTATTCAAGAGATTATCTTTAGTCACACTTCCAGATTTACGTATCCTTGATCCAGCTCTACCACCACTTCCAGAACTTGTCTTTCGAACCTCGGTGCCTTGATCAATAGAATCGTCTTCGGATACCATTATGAAGAACTGAATAAACCCACAGTAGTGGCTTAGAGTTCTCTGACCGAACCTATCCACAACTTTAACTTGGATCTCTCTATCCAACATATCGAGTGAGTAAAACGTGTATCTAATTGGTATATCGTTGCTAACAGAGGTCAGGTTGCCTCGAAAATTGATCACAAACTGTTGTCCTTCTTTGATGAATAGTTCTCGTGAATGCTTAATGCGCTGATCGATGCTCTTCCGCCTGGTGGCGCCGCCATGTTTGGGTTTCAGGTCTCGCAATTCTGATTTAATCTCCAGAGTCGAATCCTCTTGATAGATAATTATCTCCACCAACTTTGATTTCAAAAGTTCGTGAAACTTATTCACCAGATTCTCTTTCTCGACTCTGTCAATACCCCTCGCTAGCTGCATAACCATTACTCTGCAATACAATAAAAAGATCTGTTACTAAAGTAACTGACGTCAAAATCATAACACGTCAATTGTTAGTTGACGTCACAATCAAATGTCATAAAAATCAATCATGGAAGTGACAACACGCCTTACAGTAACCGTGTAAATGGTATACATTTAGTAACTCTACAATTTAATAAACATACTGTTGAATATTTTGAAATTAATTTGACTGTCAGCTGTTGCTTCCACGGGCCACCTCTGTATAGCGACAACCTCTGCATAGAACCCACCTCTGTATTGAGACCGCCTCTGTATGGAGACACCCTCTATATAGAGACCGCCTCTATATAAAGGCTATATAACGCTGCATTTGTAATTTGATTGAGTGACAGCCTATCTATAGTCTGCTTTTGTCTGGTTACCGGGTGATCTTTATAGACGGGTGCCAATATAGGTTCGAGATCCTTACAACAATACAAAAATGGAGAGATCCGATCTGTCACTCAAGTATCAGATACCATAATCAATTACGTCACTAATTATATGATGTCACAATCATAATGACTTGGAATTCTGCGTCATGAAAATGGAAAAGTCCGGCAAGTGTACGAATTATATGTCGTCGATGGATTTACAAATTAATAAGCATTTTGTTGAAAATTTTGAAAATAATTTCACTGGGAGCTGTTGCTAGCATAACATTCAACAGCTTACCTATATAGTTAGTTAACTTGAAATTGGGATTATGGGAATTCAGGAATATGTAAATCGATTGCAACAGACGTACAAAGTGGACGGTGCTTAGTTAGAACTGGGCGGGGCATCGATAGAAATTGATCCTCCCATTATCTTGATGATCAATAAACAATTGTAATATACAAGCTGATGTTTTACTAATCTCAAAATTACAAGTTACATTTCACAAGGGAACTTGCCTCCCTTCATTCTCGAACCAGTCAAACTCGACAATGGCCGCTGTAGGGTCAATGATCGTGACCTTGATGTACCTGACGCAGGACCAGTGGATGCCATCTTTGCAATGAAACACGTGTATGTCTCCATCTTCGAACATCTCTAGAAAACATGACATAATTCTAAACGATTAATGGTCGGAATTATAGAGAATGTCCAGTTGCAGAGCAAGATAATCATAATGGAGAATTACTGTTTATCCATCCACCATATGACGTCATAATCAATTACGCGACGTGTAGGATGAATCAATCGTAATCAATTACGTCATGAATGACGTAGCTAAGTTCGTCACGAACGCTTAATTGATGATGGGCTAAGCTTGTTGTACGATGTGTATGTCTTTACTATTTAATAAACATGTTGCTTGTAGATTTTTTTGGAAATTGATAGTCAGGGAGCTCCTGGAGTTCAGGGATAGATCGATCCTAACACGAGCGACGTGTGGGTGGAGCTTATCCTAGGATGGGCGGGCATAGCTAAAACTGATCTCCTCCATTTAAACAGGTAACAGTTCAGGTTACTGGCTAGGCTCCTATATGTAGGATGAAGGCCTGGAAGAACGATTCATTAATATCGAGGCATGGTGTTTCAACAATCAGCACGAATCCACATCGCGAGTTGCTACGGACCCATACATGTGTGTGCGTGCGTGCGTATGTGTGTGTGTGTGCGTGCATGCGTATGTGTGCGTGCGTGCGTGCGTGCGTGCGTGCGTGCGTGCGTGCGTGCGTGCGTGCGTGCGTGCGCGCGTGCTTGCCTGCCTACCTGCGTGCGTGCGTGTGTAGGGGAGGGGAGGGGGGGGGCGGGGGCGGGAGAGGGGGGATTGCCCCATGAAATCAGATTATTTCCCAAACGTTGTAAAAGAAATGGCTTCTTAGAACATCTAATTTTATACTTATTTTCTTACGATTTAGCAAATAATTGGGAATTGTATTACTGCTGGCAATATCGTCTTTCTATCCCCCTATATAGGATTTCAATGGACTTCCGGTTTCTGGTTTTCACTTGAACTATGGCTTGAAATACATAAATACAATGTTTCTATTCGCTACAACGATGGCAATAAGCAAAGATATTTAGCTTTGCAGCTTTTTCCGTTAAACGGAAAAAGCTGCAACGCGAAATAATTTTGAAAAACTGAAGTTACCAGTTTTCGTTGGGGGATAGAAAGACGATATTGCCCATCTATTTAGTTGTGTACACCGGCATACTTGATTTACCTCTGCTATTTATAGTAAGCTGTATGTATGGCGCTACCTTGTCGTACCTGAGATTGCGCTTGTGCTTGTTCTGTGCATGACTGACATTCTCCTGGCTTGTGGTTTAGGCAACCGTTGTCGTGGGTATATCAAAACTGCTCGCACACGAGCAGGCTGACGGAGCTTGACGCTGGTCTGTAACGCTATAACATATGTACATGCTCTCAGCGACTCATGGTCCTCGTGCTGGGACCGGAACTTCCTGAGAAGTAACTGCTCAACCGGAACAACCTGAAATCAAATTGTTACAAGTTGATACCACGGAGGAGCTTGACCAGATTAAGTAGAAAAACAGATTTGTATTTCAATCAGGTCTTTAACAATAGTATAAGCAACAACTGAAACGCATTAATCGATCTACTGAACTATTCGGCCACCCCACTGGTGTAAAGGTAAACACGTGCCTCAATATGTAATGAAAGGGTCCGATCTGTCACTCAGGTATCTGACGTCATAGTCACTTACGCACTAGTTAGATTACGTCACAATCATAATGGCATATAAGCTAGCTTCATCATGAACATTGAAGTCTACCATTAGTGTACCGGTACGAATTGCTTGTCTTTAATAAATTTACAATTTAATGAACATTCTGTTGAACAATTCGAAATAATTTTACTGGGAGCTGTTGCTGCCACCAACAGCACCAATTCAAATTGTTTTCAAGATATTAAACAGCATAGGCCTACCTGTACAATTACCTTTGAATTTCAAATCTGGGATTTTAGTTTTCAAAGCATGTAAATCGAATCCAACACTCAATGGGCGGAGCTTAGTCAGAAATGGGAGGGATATCGCTAGAAATGGATCCTCCATTAGTCTGAGGTCTTGTCTCTCTGTCCTGCAAACTCTGACCTGATAGAAATCACCGATACGTCCAAAAAGTAGAGATGATGATGATGATGATGATGATGATGATGATGATGATGATGATGATAATGGACAATTTGACTCATAGAGATGACGTGAGCAAAGGTTCACACCAGAATGCTTCAGAACAAGATTGTTAAATTGGCATACATTTAGAGACTTACATTGTGTGACTAGATATCAGGAAACGAAATAAATAGTAGCCTGTGATGATTCCATTCAATAAAAATTAATATATTTTTTAACGTGTGAAATTGAATTAGAGACACGAGCCCCTACTTCAAATTTCGAACTAAACAAATTACAGTAATTTATACGTTTCATTGCATCTAATAACACAATTTAACCCTCGAAAATTATACAATTTTAGCATTTTCAGTTTCAGTCATTCTGGTGTGAATAGGCAATTTTCAAATAAGGTAGTGTCAGACGCATCTTTGTGAATTTAGGATTGGCAGTCATTGCTTGCATTATGAATCTCTAAATGAGATAAATGAAATGAGGGAATCCTCCACTCACATGTCTAAATACAAAGATCTTAACCCTTTCATTGCATTTTTTAAAGAAAGACATAGCCAAATGAATCATCTTTTATGTGCCTGTAGATAAGCTACTACTTTTTAGATTAAGTGGATTGTACATATTTGTACCAGAATATTTTGTGAAGGATTTTATTCTAGTTTCTTATTTTAAGTAATTCAAAATTTGCAGTGAAATAATTATTTAATGTCATGTTTATATAAAACCAGTCTTTACAATCCTGTTTAGTAGAAGAGCATGTCAAATCAGTCTGGGGGCTCGTGACATCAAAATGCGGACCACCGTTTATCAAGCCCAGGCGGCCATTAAAAATAAAACAAAAATCACAATATATCTGACGAGGCGAGCAGTCATCTTCTCACTTCATCGGAATACCCTTAGGTTGTACTGTCCCAACAGCAACCATTCTCCAGTATCTTCCACCCAAACAACATAACACCACGAATTCACATAGAAGCATAGTACCATCAGATCTTTAATAGCTCGTCAATACAACACATCTCTCAACACTGTTTTGTTCAGAAACAGATGTTCATGTGGCATCGTGGTCATGGGTATTCATATGGCATGTAACTTCATTAGAATACCTTAATATGAACAAAACAATGATGGTCACAGAGTATAAATAAAACAGGTATGTAACAGGTATGTAACTTAATGCCGGTAATTTGACTTGAATCACATCACTAAAGTCTAGAGACTCGGAGAACCAATGAAACACACAGTTGGTGAGATGTAAGCATCTTTGTCAGAAATGGTCCAAATTTGACAGACCAACTGACCGACGAATAGCCATATAGGCTAGACGACAGAATTATTCATACTATCTGCGAATCTCAACTGACCAGTACTAAAGTAGCATTCAATCAAGGGATTCGGTTTGCCACTCAATTATCTGACATCATAATCGAATGAGGTAGGTCTGAGAGGAAAGGGAGAAAGATCGGGGAGTAGCTCTCTGAATTTTAATTCTCTTAATCAAGATGCAGATACATAGCAAATAACTTTCGGTAAACAGTTTCAGTAGAATTTGGAAACTGGTCCAAATATATTGTGCACGTGCTACTAAATGAAAATATGCTTGTTTCTATCCTATGATTTCAAGATGGCCACCACGTGAAATTAATCTATGCTAATGTATCTGCTTCTACTCCAGATAAAAGCATGAAATTGATGTCTATACCCATATAAGTGTGGCTAAGGGATGCATTTAGAGCGGGTAACACGCTATGTAATGTTTTCTTATGGAGTGGCCATCTTGGATTTCAAATTGGCCACCGTTTGAAATCCATCTTCGTTAATATAGCAGCTTCTAGTCCAGATAAAAGCTTGAAATTTGTATATACCCATATAAGTGATGGTAAGGATTACATTTAGAGCGTGTAAAACACTAGACAATCCTTTCTTAGGTGACAGACATCTTGTATTTTAAGATGGCCGCCATGTGAAATCCATCTTTACTAATATCTCATCATCTAGTCATGTTAAACGTGTGAAATTGATGTCTATATCCATATAGGTGTGGGTAAGGAATATATTTAGACCATGTAGACATCACACAATCATTTTCTTCTGGTAGCCATCTTGGTTTTCAAGATGGCCATCGTGTGATGTAAAACTGTGCTAATATCTCATCTTCTAATCTAGACACACGTGGGTGTGGCAATAGTAAGCCAGGGCCATTACTTCCGCAGCTACACGAGGAAATGGTATGATCCAGATAAAGAAAATATAATAATATATTGCATGGATTCTATTGCGTCAAGAGCACCCAATCAACAAACATGTTCTGGGCTGGAACAAATCTCAAATATTAATCCTCCACAAACAATGGTTGGACCACTACCAATCATTAATGCACATGCCCTAGATTGTGACAGAATTTGGTCAGTAATGAAGAACTGTGAAGTATTGCGCGCCTTCGAGAAAGATATACAGGTAGCATGTTTAACGAACAGCTTTATGCAAAGCCAAGATATTGCAATGGAATGGTAGTGACAACTGTAATGACTTTGTCATTATATTAGGACGATTCTAGGTTCGATTTCATTTTCCAAAACTGATAGGATATACCATCATGGAAGCTTCAGGCTTCAGTGGTATCTGGATAGAGAGAGTTGAATCTTGGGAAGAACACTACAGAAAACATAATTGGTAGAAAGATATGGAACAGAATTGTGCGAGCCCATAAACTTAACTTTGAAGCTATCTCAAGTTCGCAATATGGACACAATGGCAACATAATTAAGGAAGAGGTTAATATCCTCGCTACAAACTTGGAACATGGATTCTCCGAGAATGGTGCAGAGCAGATTGATTCTCCCATTCACGAATATGACTTTGAAAAAAATGAGAAGTCTACTTTCCAGTATTGGAGAAACTACATGCATCTGACATCAATCCGTCTTAGATTCACTCGTGTTATCCAAGATGGCCACTGGATTTTGCACCTGTCCTCGTTTGTAGAAATGATTCCCTGGTTTGCCGCTTATGATCACGTACACTACACCAAATGGGCTATTGTCCACATGGCTGCCATGAAACAATCATACAGATAGGTGCCCACAATTTTATAAGAGATTCATATCAGGCGATTTTGTGATAAAAAAACATCACAGAAATTTAACCCGATCTCTAATGATCAAGCCAAGAACATGTCATAAGGGTTGGTAATGTAGCAGATGGTTTAGTAGGCATAACACATACTCATAGTGATACGGCGAGAGACCGATGGTGTGTAGCATACAATGAACGAGCATAGTTAGCGGAAGACACGAGGCTGATGTTCAACCTAAAAAGCGATGGCGATGATTACAAAGAAAAGTTCAAAGATTTTGAATCAAAGCAAATGGAACGAGATCCGGAAGATGTAAATAAACTTGTGCAACAATTTTAGAGATATAAATCTTTTAATCTGAGATTATGTCGTGCACTTCTGGAGATGTTGTCAGTGATGGTGTAAAACGGGTTTGCTGATGGCAGAGGGAATTAGAAATAAGAACATTATATTTCATGGCAGTATCAAAATGCAAAAGCTAAAGACATTTGCAACAATGTATACAGTGAATGTCAGTGTTGATAAACAGAAACATGTATATATCAAAGCATGTCGTGATTTATTTAGATGAGTTTTTGTTGCCATGGAAGCTGGGGGGTGATGTTGATGTTGATAAACTGCTGGAGCGAGAGCTTTCATCTGTACCATTGTCCTTGACAATTATTGATGGGAAATGAAGGACAAAAATGCTTTGCGAAACCCTTATCTATATTATTTGTTGAATATTTTGAAACTCATCCGACTGGGAGTTGTTGCTGCCAAAGGGAACAACAGCTCATAATCAGATTAGTTTCAAAATATTCAACAGCTCACGTGTAGACTTACCTGGACAATGAGATTTTGTGCTCCAATTTTTTCAAGAAAATTTCAATTTTCTCATATAAAATGTCTATTTGCAGATCAAAAGACGACTGTTTTTAAAAATTTACAACTGGAACGACTGGCTCGGTTATCGGGTTAAAACGCGCATACCAAAGTGGAGGGGATCAGCTAGAAATGGGCGGGCCATCGCTAGCGAGTCATCCATCTATTGGTATGTATTTACTATTGCAAACCCTTGACGTGCATCAAACCTGTAATATAACTGACCTGCATTTGAATAGTCGATTCTCCGTAAAAGCAGTTCTCTCCTATACGGATAGATATTCTCTCATCTGCCGATGACGTCATGATAGCGCCCTCCGCATCTACCTGTATGGTATCGACTATTGGCCGCGTGACAACAGCGAATGTCTGCAGCTTCAACACCTCTGCTGAGAGGTAACCTTCTGTCTGTAAGCAGAAACAGGCAAGAAATTCAACGACGACGACGACGACAGCGACGATCACAGCGCCTACCTCTGTGTCAGAGACGGTGGCGGCGGCGGCCTAATGTAACTCAACTGATGGCGATGACGATGACGACGATGATGACTCCGACCTGTCACTCAAGTATATGACGTCATAATTAGTTACGTCACGTGTAAGCTGACGTTACAATCAAAATGGATAACGTATCTAGCCCCGTCATGAATATTGAATACTCTCGCACGTATGCGAATACAATTTTTACTATTTAGGACATAATCAACATCCTGTCAAATTAGTTTCAAAATATTCAACAGGTTACCTGTATAGTTACCTTGAAATTGGGATTCTGGTAATTCAGGATTCAAAGTATATACATTGATTCCAACACGCGAAAAAAATGTGGGAGGAGCTTAGCCAGAAATGTCCGGGGCATAGTTAGTACCCTCTATTCCTCCAGCTACAGAATACAAAAGACAACGACGATGACGAAGCCGATAACATCGAGAATGACTACAGACGATTAGTAACTTACGTCGGCTAGATCTGCTCTGTGACTATCTGACGGTACATCCTGCCAAAGACCATCATCAGAAAGCATCTTCACTACAGCTTCTTCATGTGGAAGAACTTTCTCTTCCGCATATGGAAGACTCAGCAAGAATGGAACCTAGAAAGAGGATGAATGAAACATTTAGTCTACGAGGTATTTTAGCAAATCAATGCCGAAAAAGTGGTAGCTGTAAATAAGTGCTGCTAATAAATGAATTGCGGTTAACGAAATTGAGGGATTCATTTCTAGGTATGCCCCGCCCCTTTATAGCTAAACCCCATCCGCTTTTTAACATGTTTGAACCAATTTAAAACTTTGAAACATGGCTTCCCAGAATCTACATTTCAAGGTTGCTATGCAACTAATAGGCTGTTGAATATTTAGAAACTAAAGCGGCTGAGCGGCTGAGCGGCTGAGCGGCTGAGCGGCTGCTATATGTCATATCACCATCTTCCCGTAATATTAGTCTCTAATATTCATCAGAATGTTTATTAATTTGACAATTCACCAAAGTCATACAATGCTTATACCTCAGTGACGGGCTTACATCATTCTGATCGTGACGTCATCTTGCAACTGAAGTATGACGTCAGATACTTGAGTTATCGAGCGGATCCCTTCCTTAGACTACACTCGAGTAGCTGATACATATATATATGTTTATAGTCGGGTGAAGAGCAAAATTCCCCCCCCCCCCCTAAAATTGCTATACAGGTTTTTCAACGACTTATGCCAAGATATGATAGTGATTGGTGTACTAAATCTCTACCAGCGCCTGACCATCGGAAACTCATCATTTTCAAGATGTACAGTGTCAACAAGTGTGTAAGTATGACGCTCAACAGGCTGGCGAGAAGCACCACCACCCAACAGGCAGGCGATAAGCACCACCACCCCTCCCCACCCCCACCCCGCCATACCTAGTTTAAGCTGGGGGAGGCGAGCGGGGTGGGGGGGGGCGGGTGTGTGTGTGAGAGAGAGGTTATGTCAGATAATCGTATGGTGCACGTTGTGTTTTGCAGGCTGGCAAATGGGAAGGTTGATTCACTGTTCAGCAATGCCAATCGTGTTCTGTATGTCTTAATGGGAGCAGGACCCCATGGGAAGCGAATCATTAATCCTCAAGTTATCTATAACAATATTGTATATATGTCCGAGCTTGCTATATAGTTTTAAGGTGCCATGTCTGAAAACGGATTTAGCCCGTTTGAAGTCTGCGCAGTTGCAGAGGTTGCGGCAGGTATGTTACGGTGGCCGTATACGGTCTATGCCCTACTTGGGATAGAACCAGTAGACACGATGATTGTGAAGAAGATCTTGACACTATATGGAAGTATATGCAGAAGGCAAGACTCAAAGTAACACCAACTGACCATGCACCAGGTAGCTTTAAAGAAGGAGGGTGCGACTAGTTGTTTTACATGAGCAAAATGGCTCTTTCCACATATAATCTAGCGTCTGCGTAGGAGCTACTCAAGGACCTGTATCCAAGTTAAGATTGAAATCCATAGTGGAGAATAGCATGAATGAGTACTGGACTAGGATGTGACAACGCAGAAATACCCTAATCCGTTATCAGTTCAAGTGGATAGAGTACATCATATTTGGCTGTCCGTACATGATGATTCGAGAGATGTGGCGAGAGTGGCACTTACGGCCAAACTACATATTGGAACGCACAAGCTGCAAGGCAATAGAGCCAGGTTTAACCAGTTTAGGGTTGACCTACGTGTCCACTTTGTGAAGATGGAGCTGAAGACAGGTGTAATTTGATCAGTACATGTCGTACATATTCAGATCTCATGATTAATTATGTGGAAAAGTGTAAGTACATCCCCCAGACTGTGATGGGTCCTGACAGAAAACCCAGCATCCCTGACTGAGCTGACTGATGACAGCTCTACGGTTTCTGCCCATCCTGACATTATTCATATCCGATACGGGTTCTTTCCATTATAACCGTATTCAGAACAATTCCACAGCTGACATTGTCGAGAAGGTGGAAAAGTGTACTAGAGACTTCGTGTACAGAATTCGTGGTCGAAGTTGTCACCTTATGTATCTGAGGGCAACCAGGGCATGATGTACAAGCTTATCACCATGTTGATGTTGAAGAACTACCATGTCTATACTGAGTCACACCTCTCAATGTATCCCTTCTAATCACATACTATATACGTGATATATTTGGCCTGTGTGCCTAATGAAGTATGGAAATGGCTCCTCTACAACTACGTCTACTGCTAGAGAATCAATACTGCGTATCCATGAATAATATATCTATCACTAGCCGCGTTACTAATCAAGCTCACAATACAATAACCATAGACGCCTAATTCATCGCCAACCGTCGAGTGATTGAGACAATGTTATACGTGTAACTACCCCGTGTGATAATCGTAATACAAACTCTCTTTATTTGAAGAATAACGATTCAGTGTTCGTTTGGATTCATAACACTAACTATCTATAAACCCAAGACTACGTTGGTGCGTCTCACTGAAAAGACGGGATTTCCTTAATATTACAGAACAGAACAGATGGCTAACACCGCCCTGCAATGGACATAAGCTGTTAACTGTTAATACTGGTTAGTTGATTTTTGTGTCTACCACTTCAACAAGCTTGATAGTAAACCAAACACTATAATAAACAAAATAAAAAACGATTTATGGCAATATTTTTTGAGTCAAGCTATATATTGACCCACCTATATATTGACCCACCTACCATGCCAGACACTTACCTGCGATCCTAGCACGTCTAAATCTGTGGCTGAGAATCGGACAACCCTACTGACCAACGTCTCATAATCTGCAGCCATCGACGCAACTTGTATGGAGGGAATTACGTCGCATGTAAGTGACGTCATTGACACGATTCCTGGCACTATACCGACTCTACAGATAACGCTATCATCGTTCTGCGCCGTACAACTATGTTAATAGATGACGAAAAGGCATTAGGAAACATAAATAATGGTGACCAATCCTACACACACGCACGCACGAAAACACGCACCCACGCACGCACGCACGCACGCACACCGCTCGCTCATCCACTCACACACTCTACCAGCCAGCCAGCCACCCATCCACAGATCATGAGAATTTCCTACTGCAAACAGTGCACCAAGCACAACCAACACAACCCCAGAGTCCCCAGCGTCTGATGATATCAATCAACCTTAAAGAACACCCCTCACACTGGGCCTGATATAAATCTTAAAAGTACATCCCCTCGCATTGGGCCTGATAAAAACCTTAACTACCACCCTCTCGTACTGGGCCTGACATAAAGCATAAAGAACATCCCCTCGCGTTGGGCCCGACATACACCTTAAAGTATATGCCCTCACACTGGTCCTGACATAAATCTTAAAGAACATCCCCTCGCATTTGGCCTGACATAAAGCTTAAACAATATCCCCTCGCATTGGGCCTGGCAATAAAGCTTAAAGAACATCCCGTCGCACTAGGTCTGACAAAAACCTCAAAGAATATCCCCTCGCGCTGGGCCTGACATAAACCTTAAAGAACATCCCCTCAAACTCGGTCTGACATAAACCTTAAGGAATACACCCTCGCACCGGGCCTGACATAAACCTTAAAGCACTTCCCCTCGCAGTGGATCTGACAAAAACCTTAAAGCACTTCCACTCGCATTAGGTCTGACAAAATCCTTAAAGCACTTCCCCTCGCACTGGGTCTGACAAAAACCTTAAAGAATATCCCCTCACACTGCACCTGACATAAATCTTAAAGAATATCCCCTTGCATTGGGCCTGGCATAAAGCTTAAAGATCATCCCCTCGCACTGGGGCTGACATAAACCTTAAGGAACACCCCCTCACAGTGGGCCTGGCATACACCTTAAAGCACTTCCCGTCGCATTGCGTCTGACAAAAACATTAAAGCACTTCCACTCGCATTGGGTCTGACAAAAACCTTAAAGCACTTCCCCTCGCACTGGGTCTGACAAAAACCTTAAAGAATATCCCCTCACACTGGTCCTGACATAAATCTTAAAGAATATCCCCTTGCATTGGGGCTGACATAAACCTTAAAGAACACCCCCTCGCAGTGGGCCTTGCATAAAGCTTAAAGCACTTCACCTCGCACTGGGTCTTACAAAAACCTTAAAGAACATCCCCTCGCACTGGGCCTGCCATAAACCTTAATGAACATCCCCTCGCACTGAGCCTGCCATAAACATTAAAGCCCTTCCCCTCGCACTGGGCCTGCTACAAACATTAAAGAACACCCCCATCGCATTAGGCCTGCTATAACCCTTAAAGAACACCCCCTCGCTTTGGACCTGCATAAAGCTTAAAGAACATCACCTCGGCCTGGGCGTGACATAAACTTTAAACAAAATCCCCTCGTATTGGGCCAACCTAAACCTTAAAGAACACCCCCCGGCCTGGGCCTGACATAAAGCTTAAAGATCTTCCCCTCACACTAGGTCTGACAAAAATCTTAAAGAACATTCCTTAGCATTGGGCCTGCATAAATCTTAAGGAAAATCAGCTCACACTGGGCCTGCATAAAACTTAAAGAGCACCCCTTGCACCGGGCCTGGCAAAAATCTTAAAGAACACCTCATCGCACTGGGCCTGGCATACATCTTAAAGAACATCCCTTCGCACTGGGCCTGACATAAACCATAAAGAACATCCCCTCGCACTGGGCCTGACATAAATCTTAAAGAACATCCCCTCGCACTGGGCCTGACATAAATCTTGAAGAACATCCATTTGCACTGGGCCTGACATAAACCGTAACGACCATCCTCTCGTACCGAGCCTGACATAAAGCTTAAAGAACATCCCCTCGCATTGTGCCTGACATAAATCTTGAAGAACATCCCTTCGCACTGGGCCTGGCATAAACCTTAACGACCATCCTCTCGTACCGAGCCTGACATAAAGCTTAAAGAACACCCCCTCGCATCGGGCCTGACATAAATCTTGAAGAACATCCCTTCGCACCGGGCCTGGCATAAACCGTAACGACCATCCTCTCGTACCGAGCCTGACATAAAGCTTAAAGAACATCCCCTCGCATTGGGCCTGACATAAATCTTGAAGAACATCCATTCGCACTGGGCCTGACAAAAACCGTAACGACCATCCTCTCGTACCGAGCCTGACATAAAGCTTAAAGAACATCCCCTCGCATTGGGCCTGACATAAAGCTTGAAGAACATCCCTTCGCACTGGGCCTGACATAAATCTTGAAGAACATCCATTCGCACTGGGCCTGACATAAACCGTAACGACCATCCTCTCGTACCGAGCCTGACATAAAGCTTAAAGAACATCCCCTGGCATTGGACCTGACATAAATCTTGAAGAACATCCCTTCGCACTGGGCCTGGCATAAACCTTAACGAACATCCTCTCGTACTGGTCCTGACATAAAGCTTAAAGAACATCCCCTCGCATTGGGCCTGACACAAACCTTAAAGAATATGCCCTCGCATTGGGCCTGACATAAAGCTTAAAGAATATCCCCTCGCATTGGGCCTGACACAAACCTTAAAGAATATGCCCTCGCATTGGGCCTGACATAAAGCTTAAAGAATATCCCCTCGCATTGGGCCTGACATACACCTTAAAGAACATCCCTTCGCACAGGGCCTGACCTAAACCTTAAAGAACACACCCCTCGCACTGGGCCTGACAAAATTTTTAAAGAACATCCCCTCGCATTGGGCCTGGCATAAACCTTAAAGAACACACCCCTCGCACTGGGCCTGACATACATCTTAAAGAACATCCCTTCACACTGGGCCTGACATAAACCTTAAAGAATATGCCCTCGCATTGGGCCTGACACAAAGCTTAAAGAATATCCCCTCGCTTTGGGCCTAGCATAAAGCTTAAAGAACATCCCCTCGCATTGGGCCAACCTAAACCTTAAAGAACATCCCCTCGGCCTGGGCCTGACATAAAGCTTAAAGATCTTCCCCTCACACTAGGTCTGACATAAATCTTAAAGTACATTCCTTCGCATTGGGCCTGCATAAACCTTAAGGAATATCACCCCACACTAGGCCTGCATAAATCTTAAAGAGCACCCCCCCCCCCCTCGCACTGGGCCTGGCATACATCTTAAAGAACACCTCATCGCACTGGGCCTGGCATAAATCTTAAAGAACATCCCCTCGCACTGGGCCTGACATAAATCATAAAGAACATCCCCTCGCACTGGGCCTGACATAAATCTTAAAGAACATCCCCTCGCACTGGGCCTGACATAAATCTTGAAGAAAATCCCTTCGCACTGGGCCTGATATAAACCTTAACGACCATCCTCTCGTACCGAGCCTGACATAAAGCTTAAAGAACATCTCCTCGCATTGGGCCTGACATAAATCTTGAAGGACATCCCCTCGCACTGGGCCTGACATAAAGCTTAAAGAATATCCCCTCGCATTGGGCCTGGCATAAAGCTTAAAAAACATCCCCTCGTATTGGGCCTGACCTAAACCTTAAAGAACATCCCCTCGCACTGGGCCTGACATAAACCTTAAAGAACATCCCTTCGCACAGGGCCTGAGATAAACCTTAAAGAACACACCCCTCACACTGGGCCTGACATAAATCTTAAAAAACATCCCCTTGCATTGGGCCTGGCATACACCTTAAAGAACTCCCCCCCCCCCCTCGCACTGGGCCTGGCATAAATCTTGAAGAACATCCCTTCGCACTGGGCCTGACATGAACCTTAACGACCATCCTCTCGTACTGGGCCTGACGTAAAACTTAAAGAACATTCCCTCGCATTGGGTCTGACATAAACCTTAAAGAATATGCCCTGGCATTGGGCCTGACATAAAGCTTAAAGAATACCCCCTCGCTTTGGGCCTAGCATAAAGCTTAAAGAACATCCCCTCGCATTGGGCCTCACCTAAACCGTAAAGATCATCCCCTCGCACTGGGCCTGCCATAAACCTTAAAGAACATCACTTCGCACAGGGCCTGACATAAACCTTAAAGAACACGCCCTCGCACAGGGCCTGACATAAAACTTAAAGAACATCGCTTCGCACAGGGCCTGACATAAACCTTAAAGAACACGCCCTCGCACAGGGCCTGACATAAACCTTAACGACCATCCTCTCGTACCGGGCCTGACATAGAAAGGGTCTGATTGTAGACATGTTGTGTTTGATCATTACTGTGAAGATACGGTCATTAACACATACTACACTGTAAGCGCAAAACGCTGCCATTAAGAAGGATAGAATGGGTTCATGCAAAGAGTCAATAGCAATCTGAACACCACTCCACATATGTCTAAGCCATTCCATGAAAATGTCAAGCCTTACAGAATTCCGTCAAAATAACTTTGTTATTTCCGTGACTTGAGATGATGTAAAGGGCGTTGCCAGTCAGGGAGTGTATCCAATGAGATTTAAATTTCCCCGAGCAGTCTAATGGTGAGATGGTGTGGTCTGCGTGGAAGCACTGCGTCCACCCTATTATTGCCTAATGCAATTTGTTTACCCTAATGCAGACAGTGGTAAGTTTGTGGTACGGATCAGGTAGAAGCAGTTTGATTGTATTGTTCCGAAGTTCAAGGTCACCACTCCTATATGTTTTGTTCAGCATATTCGATGGTGATGTGCTTCAGCACAAAACACAGCAGCATGGATGTGGGTACATCAGCATCAGTCCATGTTTAAAGGCTTACCCGTTCCCACCAATGATTGCATGTCACCTTGATTCAGAGATGCCCCATCTATAGGGAAAGTATCTTCACTCATATTATATCTGAGCTCTTTGAGTGATTAACACCTGACGATGATCATGTGGCCTTGACTCTATGCCAAAATGATCAGTAGTTTTTGTTATTAGTGCTATTGGCGAGAAGCATATTAGTGTATGGTGATATTAAGTAAGATAGTTGCGTGAGAAATATGGTTAGAAATCTCACAATATGCACGTTAATAAAGAGCTGTTGACTGAAAATTTACTATGAGTTGTACAACAGTTTTAGAATATGATTCTGATTTTTAGTCAAACAGAGTATATAATACAACCGCATTTATTCCAATCCATAGGAATGCATCTCTCAAAACCGTATAAATCGCATTCTAGTATGCTCTGGATCATTTTGATATGCAACAATTTAGCCTGGTCATGAAATTCCAGTCTTTCCCAATATTCGTGATCTGGGATCACTATATTTAAAATGGGCTTCAATGTCCTAGAAAAAAATTGTAATTTCAAAATAAATGAAAAAGGCACACATTTTGGTGCAAAAAAATTTGCAAAAAAATTACAAGAGCTAAAGTTCCTACATAGACCCCGGACTATCGGTGATATCGAAGAAAAGTGTGACACCTCCTTCCAGGAGAGGAGAGTCTAGCAGCAGCTCTCCCTTGCAAAATAGCTAAAGTCTAGATTCTGCCATAGGGCATCTCCCGCATTTACCGAGGAAAGAATATGGAATTTCATTTTCCTAAAAATTAATAAATACAGTAAAAATCGTGATTCTGATCTAATTGGGGCAAGTGATGACCGCCTATATAAGTGCTATTAACTCTTTTCCAACGACGCCGACCAAAACAGGCCTCTGCACTGGTCTTGGGGAATGTCTATTTGCAGGCCAAGAGCAGAGTATTTTTGAAAATCTACCACTGGAATGACTAGCACGATAGCCGAGCCAGTCATTTCAATGGTAAATTGTCAAAAAATACTCTTCTCTTGACCTGCAAATTGACAATTAATAAGCAAATATTTAAATTTTGTGAACAAATTTAGTCATTAAAGGATTCATAGATTTTACATCTCTTGGAAAAGAAGTATTAAATGATAAATGTTACTTACACATATTCTTCCCAGTTAGAAATAACCGATGCTGTATCAGCTCTGGAACTTCCTGTCCTTTCAGATACAATACTTTCAGCTCTGTAATCAGGCTCTCCCATCCACGTGTCATCCGGGGATCTGGGCTGTAGCCGATCCTTCTCATCACACGAATCACCAAAAACAGAGTTTCCATCTGGCATGTTTGGACTGTGAACAATGCTGTACAGATCATCTGTACTGGTTGAACTTCTGTCATCAGGGAATGCCATGCCATACGGATCGCATACGTTGTTAGGGCTCTGTATGTGCCTAGAAACAGCTGATGTCATTTGAATGGCATCGTGCGTGTCCAAGGTGGCTCCCCTTGCAACCGTTCCAACCTCCATGGAAGCCTTAATGGCATCTGAGAGATCCAACATGGTTTGTGAAAACATCCTCTGGAGTTGTTTATTATTCTCATGCTCTTCAGGGGCATCTGATGAGAGAAAGCATCATCATCATCATCATCATCATCATCATCGTAATCGTCATCGTCACCGTCATCGTCACTGTCATGGTCATTGCCATCGTCATCACCACCACCACCACCACCACCACCACCACCACCACCACCACCACCACCACCACCACCATTACCACCACCACAACCACCACCACCACCACCACCACCACCACCGCCACCACCACCACCACCACCACCACCACCATCATCATCATCATCACCATTATCTTCTTCTTCTACTTCTTCTTCTTCTTCTTCGTCGTCGTCGTCGTCGTCGTGGTGGTGGTGGTGGTGGTGGTGGTGGTGGTGGTGGTGGTGGTGGTGGTGGTGGTGGTGGTGGTGGTCGTCGTCGTCGTCGTCGTCGTCGTCGTCGTCGTCGTCGTCGTCGTCGTCATCATCGTCGTCTTCATTGTTGTTAATGTTAATGTCCAATCATTATAACAGCGTAGTGATTCGCGTGTCATTATAGGATATATGTTTACTTATCGAGTCTGTAATGACTCGCTTAACAGTAGTTCATCAAATTTACAAAATTTGTTCCATCTTTATGATATAATAGTACTTTGTTTGAACTCTTATTTAAACATTTTAGCCTCTCAAATATTAAAACATCAATGACAAGAAAATCATCCAGGTAAATTGCTGAATATGTCGAACAAGTTTCACAGGATCCTATTAAATTAAAGTGAAAATATTCAAGAAAATAGTTCTTATATTGTAAATTTAATTTGTTCATATATTTGGTAAAGAGTTCAATAATTATGTTACCTTTGTTGTTTTGTATGTCAGCTAAAAGCTGCTTCTTGATCTCAAGCAACTGGTCCCTGGTTTCCGTCATAGTCTCGCTAATTCTCGCTGTCACTCGCTCACATCTCCTCATGGCGCGCGTGGCTTCACGAAACTGACACTGATACTGTTCAACCTTCGATATAGATGGTGGTCGTGGTGAGACGATGCCAGCAGCACAATCGCCACTACCATATACACATTCTTGTTTCAAGTTACTGAAGATCGTTTTTAGATCTTTAAGAGTTTCCTGTACTGAGAGTGTCGATGATAAAGAAGTGAGGGAGTCTGCGTCCGATGATTGTCTCCGAACCGCCATCAATTCAGTTTTACCTCTGCTATAATCAGACAATGAACTCTCTGTTTCCTCTGTAACTGATACGCTCGGGGTAAGAGCATGATCTCCACCACCCTCGTGCATAGAATCATTTTGGAAGGAATCTAGAGTCTCATCACATTTCGTTGATTCAATAGAACCAGTTTCAGAATTGACACGTGCTCTGTTACCTTTAACCTTATTCTTTCCTTTTACGAATAATGTTTTATCAGTATTCTTTATAGAAGCCACAGAAGGCTGGCGCCTAATGGCGGACTTCTTTTTCTTGTCCTTGCCCTTCTGAAGAACTTGCTGTTTCTCTGGCTGCTCTAAGTAAGTGTTTATTTTTGCAGCTCGTGCTCTATCGTCTCTCATCAGAGCTGGTGCTGAATGACTCTTACCCAGCCCTTCTGGTTGCTCCCCTGAAGTGTCCATTTCACCGCCGTCACAATTATCATGATATGCTGTCTCTGTATTTCCCGTTTTTCGTTGCACGTCACTTTCAGATTTCCTACCAGAAATATTTGCTGTTTCTATGTCTATGGTGCTATTTATGTCAGCAACCTGACAATCATTGACCTCTTCAGCAGCCTTATTGCAATGTTGGTCAGTAGAATGATTAGATTTGTAATCAGTTATTTGATCGTCTTCTTCATGTTGTTCTCTGTCTGAAATATTATTGCGCAAATTCGAGGCTCCGGAATAGTCTGTATGAAACGTATCTTGAGAATATGCATCGTCTTCAGCTTCAATTACTGACGTGGCATCTGTTGTTCTATTTTTATTATCATCATCAGCAATATCATATTCATCGCCATCGTCGTTGTCCGCAGTAGCAGTATCATTATTAAGATCATTATCACTGTAATGGTTATTACTAACGTCATCACCACCATCATCATCGCCATCGTCATCATCATCAACATCATTATTGGAGATATTCTCACTATATGCAGACCCTTCAGTGTCAAAATTATTGACATTTTGGTCACTACATACTGCAGTCACGTGGTTGCTATCACTTGATCGTGTGGACAGTGACGACCTGTCATGGATACCATTCACGTCATCCATTTCCTCTTCTGCCATAGATTGTAAACCATTTCCATCATCAACTTGATCAGATTCACAGACCGAAGAAAGATCGCCATTGTTTAATGTCATCTGATTTTCTTGTTCGCTTCTTTCATTATCCGAGTCAGTTGCATCACCTTCCATTACATCACGTCTTGATAACCGGCCATCACTTTCATCATCATCATCATCATCCTCATCATCATCATCATCATCATCATTATCATCATCGTGATCCTCATCCTCCTCATCATCATCCTCATTATTAACAGAATCTGGTATCTGAAAATTTACCCTCCTTCGTGCTGTCTTAGCCCGAGTCGTTTTGCTATTGTGTTCACTAGAATATGTATGTTCATATCCTTCAGCCATATTTGTAGAGAGATAATAAATGTATCCGACCTTTTGTACTGTCAGACAAATCTTCCTCTCATCTGAAAATAACAAGAGGAATTGACAGAAAATTAGATCTAAACCATGCATAGATAAACAGTTTGTGAAAGTTATATGTTTGATAGAGTTCTCATAAATTGATAAAAGGCAGATTTCAAATAAATCTGGGCTTATTTGTTACTTCTACTTGAACAAGAGAGGTCGAGAACTGTACAGTCTGGAGCTGGTCCAATGGAAAATTATAGCAGCGACCCAGAGTAAGCTTCTGCCATGATGGTGCAGTCCGCGTGGGATGGGAGGTAGGAGGGGCGGTGTTGTTCTCGAGACGTTCCAAATGCTTGGGCTCGGAGGGGGAGAGTAGTGACTTTACAATTCTTCACACGTTCCTGCTGGTTGGTTGGGGGTCATCTTCGACTGGCTTCCTGGCGACTCACTGGATGCTCTATGTCAAGCCTTCTCGATCTGCTTCCTGGCTATTTTCATTGGTCTGTTGTGACCCTCATGCACCGTCTCATATAAAGATAACAAGCAACTAATATGGCAAGGCAGGCAAGCCAAGAGCAACGCATCCAAAGTCCTACCCAGGATAAATCTCCATTGAAAGCGAAATACCAGGCCAGAAAAATACCTGGATAGGATTATTAGTATGAAGCATCGGCACAGCCTTGAAGGCCAAACACAGTTGATAAAAAAAGACTAGACAAACTTAGTTCGAACAAACCAGTTATTCTCCGACAGTTGACCATTGGTGCGGTGGTAGGCCCTAGATACATAGCTTTTTGATCATAACAATATAATTAAGCCTGCGTTAATTTCAACTCAATTCAACTCAATTCAGCTCTATATAAATGTACTTTCATAGTAATTCTTCACTAATTACATTCATATACAGTAAAATTATTATGGAAATAAATTTATATTGAATTGAATTTAACATGTTCTAACATTCCAAATTTTCAATTAAATGTCCTACGTTCGGTATAAATAATCGTATATATAGCTAAATGCAACAATGGGAGTGAAAGTCTCTGATTCTATTCCTAATGTGAAGGAGAGTTAGGCCCGATTTATAAGTCGAACTTCTCTTGTGCGGTGCCAGCTAAATCTGCCTGAAAATGACAGAGTCCACCATAAAAATCAACCAGTCGTCATTGGCGCGGCGCGACAGAAAGTTCGACTTATAAAACAGGCTTTATTTCCGCTATTCTGTTCCGGCTCATTTCATTCAGGGTTTGAAAGCGGGAATTGAGGGGTCTGATCGGTCACTCAAGTATCCGATGTCATAATACGTCACATGTTAGCTGACGTCACAATCACAATGACGTAGTTCCGTCACGAAAGTCGAAAGCTACATCAGCAAATTGAACGAATTATATATCTTTGATGAATTTACAGTTTAATAAACAGTCTGTTGAATATTTTGAAACCATTTCCAGCAACAGCTTCCAGTCAAATTAGTTTCAGAATATTAAACATCTTACCTGTATAATGACCTTGAAATTGGGATTATGGGTGGCTCAGTTTCAAAGTCTCAAATTGATTCTATCACGCGTACGATGTGGCTTGCTCATAGATAGTAATGAGTGATCGTGGCTAGAAATGAGTGATCGTGGCTAGAAATGAGTGATCGTGGCTAGAAATGAGTGATCGTGGCTAGAAATGAGTGATAACGGCTAGAAATGAGTGATCATGGCTAGAAATGAGTGGTCATGGCTAGAAATGAGTTGTCATGGCTAGAAATGAGTTGTCATGGCTAGAAATGAGTGATCGTGGCTAGAAATGAGTGATCGTGGCTAGAAATGAGTGATCGTGGCTAGAAATGAGTGATAACGGCTAGAAATGAGTGATCATGGCTAGAAATGAGTGATCGTGGCTAGAAATGAGTGATCGTGGCTAGAAATGAGTGATCGTAGCTAGAAATGAGTGATAACGGCTAGAAATGAGTGATCATGGCTAGAAATGAGTGGTCATGGCTAGAAATGAGTGGTCATGGCTAGAAATGAGTTGTCATGGCTAGAAATGAGTGATCGTGGCTTGAAATGAGTGATAACGGCTAGAAATGAGTGATCATGGCTAGAAATGAGTGGTCATGGCTAGAAATGAGTGATCATGGCTAGAAATGAGTGGTCATGGCTAGAAATGAGTGATCATGGCTAGAAATGAGTGACCATTGCTATAAATGAGTGACCGCGGCTATAAATGAGTGACCATAGCTAGAAATTAGTGATCGTAGCTAGAAATGAGTGACCATGGCTAGAAATGTGTAATCCTGGCTAGAAATGAGTGACCATGGCTAGAAATGAGTGATCATGGCTAGAAATGAGTGATCATAGCTAGAAATGAGTGATCGTGGATAAAAATTAGTAATAGTGGCTAGAAATCAGTAGTGATGGCTAGAAATGAGTGATCATGGCTAGAAATGAGTGGTCATGGCTAGAAATGAGTGATCGTGGCTAGAAATGAGTGATCGTGGCTAGAAATGAGTGATAACGGTTAGAAATGAGTGATCATGGCTAGAAATGAGTGGTCATGGCTAGAAATGAGTGGTCATGGCTAGAAATGACTGATCATGGCTAGAAATGAGTGGTCGTGCCTAGAAATGAGTGAGCATGGCTAGAAATCAGTGATCATGACTAGAAATGAGTGATCGTGGCTAGAAATGAGTGATTATGGATAGAAATGAGTGGTCGTGCCTAGAAATGACTGATCATGGCTAGAAATGGCTGATCATGGCTAGAAATGAGTGACCATGGCTAGAAATGTGACCATGGCTAGAAATGAGTGATCGTGGCTAGAAATGACTGATCATGGCTAGAAATGACTGATCCTGGCTAGAAATGACTGATCATGGCTAGAAATGACTGATCATGGCTAGAAATCAGTGACCATGTCTAGAAATGTGTGTTCATTGCTAGAAATGAGTGATCATGGCTAGCAATGAGTGATCACGGCTAGAAATGGCTGAGCATAGCTAGAAATGAGTGATCATGGCTAGACATAAGTGACCATGGCTAGAAATGAGTGATCATGGCTAGAAGTAAGTGATCATGGCTAGAAATGAGTGATGATGGCTAGAAATGTGTGATCATGGCTAGAAATGGATGCCTGCATTGGGTTTATGGAGCGAGGACTTGAACCCAAGGTGTACTGTAATCGCACATTTATTTAACCGTCCTTCAGCACATAGACTCTCGAACCATCTATCCCTGTTATAGTACATAATGACGAGTAGTACCACAATGAGGAGAATTGAGAGAATCAGACTAGGAAACATGATAAGCGCGACTTGTGGAATGTTTAGAGAGGCGTGACTGTGTGCGTGCGTGTGTGTGTGCGTGCGTGCATGCATGTGCGCGTGTGCGTGTGGGATGGGGAGGGGAGTGGGGTGTGTAATGGGACGATGGAAATGGCTGTGTTGATGATAGCAGGACGATTCTGACGATGTTTGTGTTGATGTTGGCGATGTTGTTATGACATAATAGATTTACACTGCCATATACGTGTGTAGACTGCTTAGATGTCTGACATGACATAAAAGTGTGTCTTAATTTGCCGTGTAATCAAACCAAAGCTCAAGAAGCTACTTATGGTAGTCAGTAGCCAGTGATTCTCTAGAGGCCGAGTGTGGCTTAGTGGGTTGGTGGATTGGGAATCAAAACGCGTAAACACGAATTGTTTTAAAATGAACAAGATTCTCGACAAAACGGTCACATTTGATTTAATCCTTAATAAATGGCGATATTTGACTAAGAAATTTTAAATATTTGCTTATTGAATGTCCATTCGCAGGCCTAGAAAATACTATTTTGAAAATTTACTACTGGAATGACTGGCTGGGTTATCGAGCCAGTCATTCCAGTGGTACATTTTCAAAAACAGTATTCTCTTGGCCTGTAAAAGGATGTTCCTCAATACTATAGCAGCCGCATGTTTTGGTCGGCTTCGGGGTAAACGGGTTAATTTGTAAATAAAAGATTATCGTAAATTACCGAATTTATCAATATTTTTAACCTAATCTCTAACATTACCCCACCCACCCCCACCCCCGCCCCACCCCCACCCCATTCATCAGCCAGATACACACTAAATAAACGGCGTACTCGCCAGAGGTCATGTCAATATCAGAATATTAATCACTTTTAAATTTCAATTGATTAAACTGTATCAATTCTATTTCTTGAACTTATTTGCTTGCGTGTTAACACGGCTATAACTACTCATTTAAAACCCGTATCACGCGAAGCTCTAGAGCCTGACAACAGCCCAGCAAATATGTGGTAGGTTACTCCACGTCATTCCAGCTAAATAGTGGATTAAACTTTAAATAGTACAGACTCTAAACAGCAAATCTTGTTTGATGCAATTGTTTAAGGAACACTCGACTGAATATTCTGAAATTAATGTGGACTAGGAGTTGTTGGTGTTGCCTGAGGTAGCTCCTAGTCAGATTAGTTTCAGAATATTCAGCAGCTTACCTGTATCGTTACCTCGCAAGCGAGACTCGGGATGTACATGGTTTAAAACATTAAAATAAATGTGAGCAATTTCTCATCGTATTGTCAACCTAATGAAACATAAAGCATCCAAACTTGCGTATTGACACGTTGTATTTTCGTAGCCACAAAATGGTGGGTGTTTAAGACATGCTGCTAGAAGACCATCTGTGTTAAAGAATCACCATTCCATGTTCACGATTCATATATAAATTGCCATGCACTTAGTAATCGTCTCTATAGGATCCAGGCTTTATGGACCACGAGTTATGTGAATGTTTTAAAAACCTTTAAAACTCACATTTGGTTTTTTAAATTAAGCTTTCTCATAGAAAATGTTCATTTACAGACAAAGAGAGTTATTTTTGAAATTTTACCACTTGAATGACTGGATCCAGTAATTCCAGTGGGAAATTAAAAAAATCTTTTCTTGGTCTGCAAATGACCATTTATCAAGATCACTGCAGAAGCCGTGTTTAGCCGGCTTGAGTGCTAGAGGGTTAACGTTTGTTTTAAACTGTGTTAAGTCGTGAAGCAGTTCTTTGTGTATCGGCCTACATGTTCACGTTCACGTTTTATTCACGCAGGATTTACATAAAGCACATAAGGGAAAGTATTTTACAATTCATATTCTGGCGGTAGATATAAATTACATATTTCATATTTGTTAGTATTATAACATTATTAAGATGTAACAGAGCATCAGTATTTGTCATTAACTCTATGCGCAGTTAGTTATCACATTAATAGCATTGTTTAAGATTAAGTAAAATGGAGATATACGCGGACAATTTAATGATAGCAGGCATACTTTTATGAGGTTAAAAATCACGAGTTATAGCTTTTTCCTCGCATTGATAAGGTATATACAGAGGTTGATTAACACAAGCCTTTGCTTATTGAAAGGGGCCCTTTTGTTTTTTCTATTTTGTAATTGGCAGTGTAGTACTCAGGGATATATTTCTGTCTTTCTGTATTATATTTTATTTGGGACATGCAAAAAAAGAAAGGGTAATTCATCCTCTATGCAGTTACGTATATATCACAGACGTTCCCTTCTTTCTGTTGCCGCCCACCTCCCAGCTCTATAGCCATGTGTTGTGTTCTTCTGAAGAAAGCTATATACATACACAATTACACATATACGGTATTACGTCATTAACCCTTTCACCCTCGAATTGTTCAAGAAAATTTAAATTTTCTAATTAGAAAATGTCCATTTGCAGACCAAGAGAAGAATATTTTTGAAAATTTACCACTGGAATGAATGGCTATCGGTCATGCCAGTGGTAAATTTTCAAAAATAGTCTTCTCTTGGTCTGCATATGGACATTTCTTAAGACCACTACAGAAACCGTGTTTGGCTGATATGAGTGTTAAAGGGCTAATGGTCAAGATTGGTCAATACAATATAGATATTATCTGTGTCTGTTACCATCTGCTGGTTAGTAAAAGGCCGTTTTTTGACAAATGTATCACTGGAATGAGTGGCTTTGCCATCGAACCAGCTATTCCACCCGTAAGTGTAAAAAAAAATCCCGTTTTATCGGGGTCTGCAAAGGGAAATTTCTCAAGACCACTGCATAGTCTATTTCTGGCGGACCTGGTCAAGATATATATATCTATAAAACGGAATTTTTACACACACGTTAATTCAAAATATATATATATATATGTGTTTAATTGTGTACGCTACAGGCGGGTGTTCATTCTGATTTTCTAATGTGTGAAGCTTTCAAAATGTGTATTTGTGGATTGGTTGTTAGCGGAGATATTTCCAGGTCACTGTAATCGTATTCTCTGTCAAACAATCATGGATAGGCCTACAGTCGCTTCAGTTATAAACAGACACATCATCTAGGTGTTATCAGACATTATTTAGACGAGTTTCAATACAAATTCCACAGAATGGAAACTGAACAAATGGTAAATAATCGAGCAATAGCCGAGTCAAGATAATATGAATATTCCAGGAAATATGAACTCAAATGCTAATCAGTGGATGGATCCAGTTTATCGATCAATCATATGACGTCATAATCAACTACTTCATGTGTAGGTTGATATCATAATCAATTACGTCAATGAATGACGCGATTTAGTCAGTCTCAAACGCTTAATACCATGCCAAGTTGTACGAATTGTATGTCTTCACTATTTAATAAATATTATGTTGAATATTTTGAAACTAATTTGACTGGGCGCTGTTACAGTCAAATTAGTTATAAAATATTCTATTGATCCCAACACGGGAAGGGCAACTAGTGGATGGAGCTTAGCTAGAGATGGGCCGGGCGTAGCCTAAACTGGAGGAAATTGAAAGAAAAATATAAACTATAACGTCATCAGTTTCTTATGTATTCTTGAAAACAGATGACGTCATACAAGGTGATGCGTGCCTTGACATTCCTAATGTAGGGACCCGATCTGTCTTCCATGTATCTCCGGCCAATCAAAATACGTCGTGTTAGCTGCCGTCACAATCAAAATGATGTAGGTCCATTACGAAAGTGGTAATGGTCCGTCACAAGTGCCTGAATTTTATAAATTTATAATTCAAAGAACTTTCGGTTGAATATTTTGAATCTATTTTTACTGGGAACTGTTTCTGCCAACGTGGGCAGTCCGAGTCAACTTAGTTTCAGAATATTCAATAGCTTAGGGCCCACCCTTGGAATTTTTATTCTGTGAATTCAGGTTTCAAAGTTTCATTATTATTATTATTATTATTATTATTATTATTATTATTATTATTATTATTATTATTATTATTATTATTACAACAACAGAACCTGAGTGAGAAATTAAAATTATTTGGATATTGTGCTGATGGAACAATTGATAACGATGACGATGTCGACAGCGATGGTGACAAAATTAACAACATTGTCAAACCAGAAGATCGCCTCTACATTATCAACAGGACTGGAGACGGCGAAGTGCGTTCTACAAGCATCACACCGGGAACAGATCAGATTGAAAATTACTGCTTTCACAAAGAACATTGGAAAGCTACTAAAGACGTGCTCAATTTTGGAGTGGTTGCTATAGATATTGACATATATGTGATGGGCGGGTTTGACAGGAGACGCGCGCAGTATCTGGACATGTTGTGGAGGTGAGTCGTACTACTGAAGTCATTTACAAGTCATCTAAAATACGGGTGGGTGGGGGTGATTGGGGGGGGGATCCATTTCTAACTATGCCACTCCACTTTCTAGCTAAGCTCCATCCACGTTTTGAGCGTGTTCGGATTGACTTATATACATTGAACCATGAATTATCAGAATCACATTTTCAAGGTAACTATACAGGTTAACTGTTGGATATTTTGAAACTAATTTACAGAGCCGAGTCAAATTCGTTTCAGAATATTCAAATAGAATATTTAATAAACAGTAGATAAAGATACAGACTTTTCAATGTTCATGACGGAGCTAGATACATCATTCATTATGTTTGTGACGTCAGCATTCATGTGAGTGTAATTAATTATGACGTCGTATACTTGAGTGACAGATCAGATCTCGCCATTGCCATGCATTCTGAGTGAGTCAATGTGGAACTGAAGCGTTTAGGTGTGATTCCTTATGTGTAGTCGGTGTATGAGGGGGTGGGGGTGTATTGGGTCACCAAATGTGTAATTGTCTCCAGATTATATTGGCTTCCCTTACAACTGTCTGCAGATGTACTTGTCCATTTTTTCTATGGGTGTTGTGGTACAGGTCAGGTCCTCCAATGTCACATACAGTTTTGGATGTGAGGTTGAAATCGGCTTCCAAAGACCATCGCCCTTATGTCTGCATAACTGGGGCAACGTTCTGATTCTTTGGAATCTACTGAATCTAGATGGTGTGTTGGTATCTGCGCGTGACATGGTTTATGGCCTGCCCGTATACCTTTATTTGGATGGTGGAGGAACGATAGTGTCTTGATCTTGAATAACAGATTGGATCTTGCTTTCCTGATCTAAAGTTTCCATAAAGGCAAGCCTTCCTTTCACAGTTTCAGACTATTTGTCTGACCGACCAGCGCAAATTTCAAGCAGATGATCTTGAAAGTCATTCATTCGCACTGTGATTAATTGGAATTCTTTTTTCTTGCCTACATATTTGTCTGTCATCCCACAAAATAAATAATTATCTTTATACGAACATGATAAACCTGTAGAACGTCGACTACAACAAGTTGCTTCAGATTCGGGCATATCCCAAGTTCGTTCAATTTCCTTTGAAATGTTAAATTTCATTGCGATTAATGTATTTACGCCGACACTCTGCATGCACCACTTGGCCGGGGAAGACAAATATATATTTTAAGTTGCGATCTTCATTTGCTTTCAGGATACTATCGCATCCTTTCTGGCCCAAAGTAAGAGTTGAAGTTCTATTTTCAAGATGCTGGTCAGAGAGAGTATGCACTCTGCCATCTTATTATGTGCGCGTGCGTACGTGCGTGCGAGAGAGAGAGAGAGAGAGAGAGAGAGAGAGAGAGAGAGAGAGAAAGAGAGAGAGAGAGAGCGCGAAAGCGAGCGCGCGTGCGTGCGTGCGTGCGTGCGTGCGTGGGTGGGTGCGTGCGTGTGTGTGTGGGTGGTGGGAAGGATGGAAGTTAAATTTCCTTCAGTTGAGTTAGTATTTATGAAATGAACAGGTGAGGCATTTACCAGAATCATGGGCATTTATAACATAAATAATAGATGTGAAGTTTGTATATGTAGCAGGATGTAAAAACATGTGCGAGTATTCATTAGCAGACGATATAAACATTGTCGTTATAATGCACAGCCGAATATAATACTCGTTATGCAGTTAATATGACCATTTGTAAGTGTACACCGAACGTTCAGAAAAAATCTGCGTTGCCTTTTCCAATACATATCGATTTTGGAACGTATGCATAAAGCCTGCTGTATTTTCATGAGATTAGGCTTTAAATGTTTGACTAATATGTCTACTGAATTCAGATGTGTAGCTATTATATATATATATATATATATATATATATATATATATATATATATATATATATATATATATATATATATATATATATATATATATATATATATATATATATATATATATATATATATATATATATATATATATATATATATATATATATATATACACACACTGGTAGTTGGAGTGTTGTTGCTTATGGACTATAGGCGGACATGGTGAAAAGGCGTTTCTTTTGGTCTTAGCTCAATTTATACCAAAGATATGATATATTTGAATCAGGATACTAGACTCCAAAAACCATAGGTTCCTATATTTTGACCATGAAAAACTCCATGTTCCACCAAATATATAAAATTACATTTTTGATATATCATATAGATACGTCTAGTGGACAAAACCCCCATAAAATGATTACTATTGCAATTTGTCCTGGGTCCGCCATTTTTGGCCTTGGATTGACTGGACTATTAATATGTGGTGACCATCTTGACATATTTTAAAACTCCTTCATACCTAGTGTTATCCAATTGTGGAATAACATAGCTAGATACAACGCTAAAATCAGCGCATCAGTTTCGGTTTTCAAAACAAATCTTATAATTCATTTGGTAAAAGACGCGAAAATATCGTAACATTCAAACTAAGAAAGAACTGCAGCCAACTAAACAATGATCTGTACAGATATCACCTACTTGAACACCCCAACTGCTCTTACTGTCAAAGCCCAGAAACCTCTTATCATTACTTTTCTGAATGTCCAAGATGGACAAATGAAAGACGCGATTTTTCATTATGATGGACACGTGTCCAAGATGGACAAATGAAAGACGCGATTTTTCATTATGATGGACAAATGTCCAAGATGGACAAATGAAAGACGCGATTTATGAAGATTTACTATGAAAAGTACATAACTTTATAAGAAAAACAAATAGGTCTAAACATTATTGAAAGTATATTTATTCGTATAATCTGTCTATCTGTAAACCCGTCCAATGCGAATATTCTGTATTTGTGTATGGATGGTGATGGTGATGCTGATGTGGTTATACAGCACACTGACATGCTTGTGATGAGTATGATAACATTATTGACTGATGTGGTAAATTTGCTCTCTCTCTCTCTCTCTCTCTCTCTCTCTCTCTCTCTCTCTCTCTCTCGGGAGCGGGCTAAAATAAGTTGTTAGAACTTGTGTTCAATCCCAATTTCAATTTTCAATTTCGAGTTTTCAGTAATTTCTTCAGAAGTGTACGAAACATATATACATGAAATATACATACAATGGCGGTTACATATGCTATATACATAATTAAATCGTATAGGTGTTTATGTTTTTCGATGATATAAATAAAAGTGATGACAGTAGTGGTCGTAAACTGATGATGATGATGATGATGATGACGGTGTGAATGCTGTTTAGTTACTACTACTACTACTACTACTACTACTACTACTACTACTACTACTACTACTACTACTACTACTACTACTACTACTACTACTACTACTACTACTACTACTACTACTACTACTACTACTACTACAACCGCCACTCGCCGAGACGTGCATTAGATATTGGTCGAGTTTTAAATCTTCTTTGTAAACCCTATATGTGATGCATAATCTGCTATTGAATATACTGATCAGAAAGCTGTTGATTTAATACTGATTTTAGTCAGTCTGTATGGCACGGGTCTTGATTTGCCCATATCATCGACAGGCCGGTATTATCTAACACTTTTTTTAATACGCAGCATCCATGGCCACTGATATGTGTTATTTGATAAAAGATTATGTAGTAATCTATACAGTTTATATGAAATTTTAGATTCCCTTCCTGTTATTAATTTGTACAGATGTTAGAATAAAACTAGTTTTAAAAAAATGTTGTGACGAGTTCACAAGTCGGCAGATGATTATCTCCTCCTTTTGAGTTAGTGGGAGGAATAACCCGGGCTGTCGACAGGGTGAGAGATACGTCATTAATATACAGAACGATCCATCTCTAGCAATGCCACACCCATTTCTAGTTACGCCTTGCCCACGGTTTGCGTAATTTGAGATACATTTTATATACTTTGAGTCCCGAATTCTGAATCAAATTTTCAAGGTAATTATATATGTAACCTGTTGAATATTTTGAAACTAAATTGACTGACTGTTGTTGCTGCTGCTGCTGCCTATGGCAGCAACTGCGCCAAGTCAAATTATTTTCAAAATATTCAATAGAATGTTTATGAAATGGTAACGGTAATTAATGCGTAAACATGACAGACTTCAATGTTCATGACAGACCTTGATAGGTGAATATGTATTGTGACGTCAGACTATCTATGACGTAATTGAATATGACGTCATATATTTGATTGACAGATATGATCTCTCCATTGGAGGCCTATTGATTGTAGATTCCCTGCGGGGCTGTTCATCTACACAGGTCAAACCAGCTTCTTGTTGTATGCCGTTTCCTCCTTGCTGGGCGAAGGTATCAGTTTGATTATTTCCATATATGTATGTACTATGTAGTGGTCTAGGGGAGCCATTGGAGAACGTTCTGTCTTGCCGCTCTTTCCTAGTTGAGTTAGGTATGACATTAACATGTGCTGTTGTCAGTTCTCCTGTACATTTAAGACAGATTTCTCACAATGTGCATGTAATTGATATTGCCCGTGTACATAATTTTTGTTGCATCTTCTAGAGCTTTTGTTTCTAGTTTATAATTTTTGGAATACTTTGCTGTTGGAATAGACTACCGTACTCGGCGCGTTCTTCATGTATCCATATGAGCATGCATCCACTTTTCTTTTGTAGGCCGTGTTCTCACTAGAGACATCATCAGGAATAACGACATACTGAAGTATGGCGTTATTCCTGATTAATTCTCTAGTGAGAACATGGCTTTATTTTCGATTATCTGCAAGGTTCGGTTTTGCAGCTCATGGCGAGATTGTGGGTATCTTGAAATGAGCCCTACTTATGTTTTTTTATGATGACGGTAGTGTTCTTCTGTTTGAAAATTTTGGCATTGGGAGTGTGTGACTAGACATGACCATCCGTAGTCATCTTTCTAGAGGTGGGTGCGCAAATTGGGGAGGGTCTGTGAGGTTGCGTCCCCTTTGCTCCATTCGGGAGGGAATGGGTTTGGGGTAACACTCCTTAAATTCTGTGTGGTGAAACATTATTAATCTGTAGACAAGTGAATTGTTAGATTGTTACATTACTAGATTTAGTATGATAACTCATGTTCATTTTTTTCTGTACAAGACAACAACAGCTTTCAGCAACATCGCTTCCAAAATGAGTAACGGTTGTTATTAAACTGGCTCGCTAAAAATTGTATTTCAGACATCACGGTGATATGGGTTAATTAACTCAAAGATAAGTCTACACCAGAATGTCAGCTCTCAATGGACAGTTAGTTATACTATGCATTCGCAGTTCCAGGGGTGGTGGAGGGTGCAAATGCCCCCTCTGGCCTGTGGATACACATGTGGTTATGAATTCGTCTGTAGATCGGGTCTAGGCTGGATTGTAATTCTTTAGCTGACAGAAGAAGGCTGCTTGACCTGTTTACATTACTCCTTTCAAGTATCGTATGTATTTGATTGAATTCTTACTGTGACACCTCAGGAAGTTTGAAAACTGGATAACGGTCTTTGTCTTCTTTCCATCTTCCAGGACGGGGTGGGTGGGTTTCCATTGAGTTGTAGGTGTTGAGTGAGAGTCAACCTGTTATATTCGGTAGGTTTCAATTTTGATCTTAATAACGCCTGTCTGGAATTTTCTCTTTGATGCTGTGCTCCGAGCAAACACGTCGCATTCAAATGTTAGGGACGTAAATACGGCCTACTAAATGTATGCATTTTAATCGATTAGATTCTTTAACCTAAGATGTAAACATTGACATATAAATAGTTTAACTCAAGCAAAATCTATTTGGCAATAGAGCCTAATTCACTCCTATCTACGTTTGTGATACCAATCGTCAGGTTAGCCTCCATAATTTCCATGTTTAGACGAATTTCTTCTAAGCTATAATGTAATTATTACGGGTATATTTGAAAACATCTTTCATGTTGACATGGGATGGCGAGAAAAGTCAATACTATTCATTTATTTAAGACACCTAGTAAATATTGAGCTTTTGACTTTCTTACAGATATTGTCCATCGATAGACAAGTGGCAGGTCAGAAAACCAATGTTACGACCTCGCGCCAGATTTGCCACAGTGGTTTATCGAGGCAAAATCATTGTGTTAGGTAAGCTTAGGATATATTTCTAGCCAGATCCCGCCTATTTCTAGCTGAGGTCCGCCCACATCGCGTGCGCCTTTGAAATTTGAATCGATTTTAACGCTACGAATCACGCATTCCCAGAACCTCAATTTCAAGGTAACTATATACAGGTAAGTTTGTTAATATTTTGAAACTAATTTGACTGGGAGATGTTGCTGCCTTAGCAACTTTGACTTAGTTTCAAAATGTTCAACACGTTTTATTAAAATGTAAATTCACCAAAGAAATCAAATTCATACGGTTAATTACTGTGATACCGGCGGATCTTTGACCCTTTCGTGATTTCTTTGCACATCGTTGTCTAACAAGTGCCGTTATGACGTCAGAGTGACAGATCTGATCCCTCCATAAACGGAGATCGTGCGAGTTAAGCTAATACGTGTCATGTTGAACCATTGCGAAGAGAGTTTAGCTTATAAGCAAATCTGAAGATAAAATATGATGCAAACTCATTCTGTCAACTCAAATCAGATGTGAGACTGGGTCGCGTATTAGGATTAGGATTAGCTTTCATATATATATATATATATATATATATATATATATATATATATATATATATATATATATATATATATATATATATATATATATATATATATATATATATATATATATATATTCATTCTGCAAACCATCTTTCTCCCAAAGGACACACCAAGAGAAGACTATTTTGGGGATTTACCACTGGAATGACTGGCTCGGTTATCGAGCCAGTCATTCCAGTGGTACAATTTCAAAATTCGTCTTCTCTTAGTCCGCAAATGGACATTCCTCAAGACCACTGCAGAAGCCGTTTTGGCGGATATGATTGCTAAAGGGTTAATGGTTATCTTAAGACACTGCTGCTTCATTCATGGTGAAATTAAAACGCCTTCCCAGACAGCGACATCTGTCGGGGACACTAAGTTGATAATAACAGAAGTCCATAATATACAATATTGACTTCCGGTAATACATATGACCCTAGTTCTCTTTCCACATAGTATTGAAAAGCATGATGCCTACTCGCAGCGGTGAAAGTGAAAGGCTTTGCCGTTCCTGGAATATTCAAGCTTCATATATGTTTGCGAAAGTTACCTGCTGGCAAGGTGGCTAAATTTTGGAATTTTTGGACCGGTCTGCTGTCAAATCATGGCATATACCAAAATGATCCTTGATCCATGTAGAATACCATCTCACTAGACATCCTTGCGGATTTGGATGTTAAATGTCGCTTTGATCTTGAAATGTAGGTCAAGGTCACAATTGTAAAGGATAAGGTATCTAAGCGCCATTCTTTAACGTGTCAGATCAAATGCATTATGGAAAATATTATTAAGTTCAAATTCAAGCTAGTGCAATGCATTTTGCATAGATTAAGATAAAAATTAAAATATTGTAAAGAAATATACATAATGTTAATGGATACTAAACAAATACATGTTGAAGATTTTGGTTTTAATGTTACTGTCATAGACAAATCCATAGATTACGTTTGATACTTGTGCATGTCCTTGTTTTAAATTGCCACGAAACGAGGGATTCCGCTACATGTACCTACAAGTACAAGCAAGGGGGAATGAATATGAACAGCAACATATTGCAGCAGGTGGTTGCAAAAGACAGCACAGTATCCAAATCAAAAACTGATTTTGAGTAATGTCAAAGTCAACGCAAAACTAAACCTCTATAATATTAAATTGACAGATGCAATTAAAACGACAATGTATTTCTGAGAAGATGACACAACAACGCGCTTTGCATGTGATATACATTGTGACACGTGGGTAGAAAACAAAATACCAAGCTATTAAAGTGGCATCCCAGGCATTGAAATGCATTCACACAAGAAACACTATATAAGCTTGTGGCAAAGAGGCAGACATACCAATATCGCATAAACTATAACCCATCTACGGAATGTGAAGAGTCTGCAATGTACCTATAGCTTGAACAGTGAAACCAAAATTCGATTGCAGTGAGATGTGTGCTATGTGTGGGAAGCCTCGATACCAGAGCATGTTCTAAAACAGTTTGTAGGATATAACATAATGTCAACTTAGCTTTTTAACAAGCTAGGCAGCATGCACGCTGACATAGATGAAGAGCAATTACTCATGCATCTTTGATGACAGTGTCAATTATATACCAAAAGCCATCTTTTGGTTATCATTCTTTACAATGGCTAATAATGCACAGTAATTCTTATTCTATGAGCAGGACTCAAAGTGGAAAGGTCATCTTTCTGAAGTTACCAACATGCCGCATGTTAAACACCCCTCCAGGAAAGAATTGACAGAGATTCAGGCCATGGAAAGAAAACTGTACAGCTGAACACGGTTCAGACTCCGTAAAGGAAGAGTAAAGAGGTCGCCAAAGCAATTTTAGAAAGGCACAGTGGCGGATTACGCCTTGCTAGGGCCGGGGGTAAAGAATATTTGTGGAGTTGGTGGAAGCGAAAGGCAAACCAAAAGGGGGTCCGGGGGACCTTCCCTTGAAATCTAGATGCTTGTAGATGGCATTTCCTGCATTTCCAGAGGTAAATATGGACCATCATTTGGCTGTTAAATTATTCTATTTTTAGCCATTTAATTTCATTTTTTTGTTCACTCAATTTTTTTAGCCGTTCAGTTGTGAAAACAGGACTGGATAAAAAAACTGAATGAACAAAAAAAAAGGAAATTAATTAGCTAAAAATAGAATAATTCAACAGCCAATTGAGGGGCCATATTTACCTCTGGAAGTGCATGGTGTGCCATCTGAGAGCATCTAGAAGATAAATACAATCATGAACATCAGAAAAGTCTCAAAACAAATGAAACACTCTTTAATAAGAATAACACTGAAACAATATATAATGGACAGATAAAACAATAAAACATCCCACCCACCCTACCCATCCCCCACCTCCCTTGCCCTACTACAGGGGCACATGTGGTTACATGGTCATACTGTCATAAGGTTATATGGTACATATTCCATACAAAGAATAACTTAAAATGACTAGCTTTTCATGTGAGCTTGAGGAACGCCGAATGACCACTCGCCACTACAGTTTGTTATCACTCATCATCAGAAAACTCAAACAAAAAAGGAACACATTACTAAAGAATAATACTGAAACAATATATAATAGACAATAAGACGAACATTGTGGCCGGAATTCAATAAGGAGGTTTAAACACCGGTTTATCCTAAACCTGGTAACAAATCACAAAGTAATTGCAAGGTTGGTTGTATAGATAGGGCGATAAACCCCAATCTTCATCGGTTGAGGGCTAGGCCACGCCCCCAAGCAAGGCCAAATATGGTCATTCCTTCTAAGTGGGCGGGGTATCAAAGCACCCCTCCAACTTCTGAAAGGTGCCCATACTTCGGCATTCAGACAACCCACCCTGAAGGGTGTGTGGTCTGGGCATCAACTAATACAATTTTGGGGTTATCACCCTATCTATAATACTACCCTTGCAATCACTGTGATTTGTTACCAGGTTTATGTTAAACCGGGTTTAAACCTCCTTATTGAATTCCGGCCAGTAAGTCTGTAATGGAATTTCCATTCCATTACAGTGTTCATCTTCTGAGACGGATCCAGAAATTATTGAAGGGATGGTCCTTGGGATAGGCCTGGGAGGGCCTCTCAGAGGGGTTGTCCTCCTCCCAAAAAGAGGGGTAGTGGATTTTGGGGTGGGGTAAGGTGCTCCCCAGAGAAATTGTGTGAGTTTAAAACTGTTGAGATGCGATTTCCAACCTTCTGAGTGAAAATATTGATTTTATTGTCCCTTTAGTTTAGAACATTCTTGGAAAGATAATCAAGCAGTCAAATGAAAAAGGAGTAGACCTATCTATGGTAAGATAGATAATAAGATTATGAACATGCATTAATCTATCATTCTATTCACCTTATGTAGTTTCTCTTTTTACAAACGAAAATAGCTCTCTGGGCATCATGTCCAGACAGCTATATTCTCGTTTGTAAAAAGAAAATCTGCATAAAACACATTATTTACTCAAAAAAGATTTTTGATGGGGAAAAATTGGGGGCTGGTCAAGATCTGGGGCCGGGGGCAAATGCCCCCCCCCTGCTCCTATTCTAATCCGCTACTGTAAAGGCACAGCTATCACATATGAAACACGAATGGCACAGATTGAATGTAATAAGTTTCCCCGTTCGCACTTCGCAAACAGCAGTCAGATGCACAGTCATGGATTAAAATGAAATCTTTTTAAAACACTTTTGAGAAAAGCCGAATCGCATGTGTTGCATTATTTGCCCAATGAAGCCTGTGAAGCAGTTGTTGTGATATATGCTATTCATTTAATTTGTAAATGTTCATTCCATAAGGACAAAATGTATGACACAATCTCGAACAGGTATACATCTAATCTTCTAACAGCCATTCCACGTAAAACAACAAGAATACATTTCAGTAGTGACTGGTATGAAAGGATCAGTTTGAAGTGGAGGTTTTCGGCTCAATAAATCCAGATGATTTCTTTTCAGTTTCCATAAACATGGACAACCGTCAACAATACTTGATCTACTGAGTATATGTACTCAGATATTATGTTGCTCAGTGATAAGACTAACACCAGTAATGTGTGTAATTTCGATGTTAGGCCCATGGCTAATGTCTAGACATGAGGAGGCGGATCAGTGTCTCATTCGTCATAAACTTTATACTGCAAGGGAAGAACATGCGGGGAGAATTTTGATATGCAGCAATGCTACTGATGTTATATGCATGGCCCCCGACTACACGTTATCTGGAAGCTTACCAAAGGTGTGAGTGTGTACAGACCAAGACCACTCTCCTGCAATTCATGAGATATCACATAGCCCCCCGTCTTGAATTATGTAACCTGAAAATGCTCCCGACAATTCGAACATGTCGAACAGCATTTGATGAGGATTTGAAGCGTGCTCAATATGCCACACTTAGTGATAAATGTGCCCACATATCACAATCAGATCTACCACAGTTTTTGTTTACTGAGTATGGTTTGAATCTCCGAAAGGACAAAACTGTTCCTGTTGCGACAGATTCAGATGCATGGCCAGCAAAGAGTGGGAAAGACATTCGCTTGTAAGTGTGCCAAAATCTGCAACGTAAACTGTTCTTGTAAATGAAACTTGGTATTCCCGGCTATTATGCAAGCATGTAGGGTTACACAGGATCCATTGTGAAATGTTGCCATGCACGGGTAATGGAAACACATGTCAATGACTCCGATTGCAGTGATTAATTTGTTAAGTTGTTCCAACTTGCATATAGATTTTTCGCACGTGCAATATGTTGTGAAACAGTTGCAAATGTTAGGATTGAGACTGTTGATATAACTCTGTTTTAATTTGTGCAAATATTCTGGGAATGTCAATGTATCGCGAGTGCTTTTATGTTAAATAATGAGTTTTCCACTAGAGTCAATGTAAAATATGTGCCATTCTTGGCTACATTGTGTGCAAGTGTAGCCCGTCTATTGGGAAACCTAGTCATGCCATAATAACTAAGACCTGTTGTAATGAATTCGATTAGAGCGATGGTATTATTTTTATTTCATCCTTCCTTGAGATTTTGTACATGTATGAATTGTGTTATGCGGACTTGTGCTTATGCCATAACAAATGGAAGGATTGAAGCTGTTGAAAATACATTTATGTTCTAGTTTGTGCAAATAATTCGCGAAAAAGTAAATAAATCGCGTGGAAATATGAAATTTATGTTGATTGCAATTAGTTCGACGTAAAGGCATTTTAAAATTCTGAATACTTACCCCCTTTAACCGCTTCTTTCCTGAAATCTCAGAATTTGACTTCACTTGAACTATACAGCTAAGACATTGAATATTTTAACTAGTTTTACGCTGTTACTGATTTTGCTTTGCCAGAAATGTCCAGCTCATACGTGTGTCAAAATATTCACCATAGCAGTTTATATATTGCAAAGAATACGCTGTATCTAGCCTAAAGGCTTACCAGAGTCAATCTGAGTATTAGCCTAATATCTCTAAGTCACCATAGAAGATATTATTATTCAGTGGGTATGATATGTCTAACATGACAAGTCTCTGAAATAATACTAAATTGATTTGTTTACAATCGTTACCTTGTTCATTGTGACCGTACACACCCAGGTACGCATGGATGTATAGTAGGATGCCATTCCCCATTCCTCAAGGATCATTTTGGTATATGACATCCTACGACAGCAGATCGGTCCCAAAAAGCTCTACTTGCTCCCCAGGTAAGTGGTCAAAAATGAAATAGACCACGATAAGAAAGTAAATAGTTATATCGTATTAAGTACTTACCGTTACGTTAGTAAAAGCCTCTTAAAAACGGTGAAAAGCGGCATAGGCCTATATAGTACCAAAAGATATAGTTAGAATCGTGCCTAATGATCCTCTATTACTAAGTTAGTTGTTTGATAGAATGTTGCTGCAGTCCAAACGGAAACTAAGAGTCTTTCTTAATTTATATCCGCGTGTTCATCACGCGACCTCGCTAGCGCGTTTAACCATTTTCATCACCGATCTCGCCGAATTCATGACACTTCGTTTCAAGTGAGCTAAAAGAGTTTGAAAACAATTTCACTGAAGGTAGTTGACAGCAACAAGTTTCAGTCAATTGGTTTTCAAAAGTAATCCTAAGAATTGTAACTAAAGCGCATAGGGAACCTCGTCTGCTAGAATATATGCATATAGGTCTACACTAATTGCATGGCAGGTTAATGGTGATTATAGCAAACGAGCGGCAATTTAATTGGAAACTTTGTTCTATAATGAGCCAGACAGTAATAGCATTACCAAAACCGATGTACTGTGCCTATGCCATTGTTACATATTCTTATAATTGCCAAATAGACTGGATATCTGCTACGTAGGTTATTATTAAAAGACAATTTGACTGGATACTGCTGCTGTATCAACAACGTTCAATCAAATTATTTACAATTTTCGTTTGATTAACTGTAATGAAGCACAATTGCAATACATTTAGTCGCCTGCATTTCTTATTTGTATGGGTTGGTTTAGTAGATGGGTTAAATTGCCTCCTGCTCATAGAACCCATACTCTTTTCGTCGATTACACACCATTTACTATACGTTATGGATACATATGCATCTGAAAAAAATATTTTTAACAACCTGAGTGAAGGCTGTTGCTTTGCAATGTACATTAACAATACTTTTCAATCAAATTACTCTTATTAAAAATTCAGGCCTCGTGTTCTAAATACGACGTCTTGGAATTCAAGATGAAAGTCGGTAAGTATCCACGCAGTAGGGATATTGTTGTCTTGTTGCAACTTCGATCAATCTCGGTCCCTGTGGTCGTCTGCTCAGGATACTGGCGCTATTTATTGATCAGTAATTAGCGTGACGTTATGTCGTCTGCTGCTATGAAATGCCCGCTGCAGTAGCGATATCTTCTTGTCATAACTAATGAAGTTAATTAAGCCGAACCTGAACTGAAAGCGTCATAAATACTTAGCAAGAGTGGTACGTTGTTCGCATAAAAGTACAGCGAGCGCACTGGCTTCAGAGCACCATCAAGATGGGATGCGCCAAAAGTGGTCACCAACAAAAGATAAACAGTTAGTCGCCCTAATAACGCAGGTTACAGGGCCAGGACTGGGCCAATACGGCCCAGTAACGTGAATTATCATGATGCTTGTTATAGAACACCATTGACCATAATATTGAACTTCTCTACTGGAATGGACCTTTCCAGTTTTGGCTATGCCCCGCCCATCACTAGCTAAGCTCCACCCACACCTCGCTCGTGTTGGGATCGATCGATCCATGAACCTCTTAACTATAAATTTCCAGAAAACTATACAGGGAAACTTGTTGAATATTTTGAAACTAATTTGACTGGGTGCTGTTGCTGCCTAAGGCAGCAACGGTGCCCAGTCAAATTAGTTTCAAAATATTCGAGAATGTTTATTAAATGGTAAATACATACCATTCATACAACGTGTCGGACTATTAAACGTTAAATACGGACTATATCGAATCACTCGGCATGACGTTATAGTTATGACGTCATTTTACACGTCACGTAGTTTATTATGACGTCATATGATGGGTGGGTAAACTTGTAAAGGTGCATTACATCTTTAACAATTAAAAATTCAGTGTCTCAATTTCAAGACAAACATACAGGGACATTTTATGCCCTCGCGTCAGCACGTGACTTAACCAGGGCTTCCTGTTGCAGGTGCGTTAATTAATATTTATCTAGAGAAGTTTCAGAGAATATGGAGAGCTTGTGGAATCACCAACGATAAGGTAGACAAACATGTCATGGAGGGTCTAATAGTCTTAGACCTACTTTGCTTGTAAATTTAAGGCAATAGCTTGAAGTTGGCCTGTCCTAGGGAGGGTGAATAACACAATACAGATTATCAGGAAAATAATTATAGGCAGGACCTTTAATTACCTACATCAAAAAGAGTTTTCTTCATAGGCGGTGAATCTTTAAATGGAGAAATCATTAACTGCTGTGAGATGTATCATTTAGAAGAAGATACCTGGACGGAAATTGATTCCCTTCCAGAGCCCAGAGCCGACCACGCATGCGCAATTCTTGATGACCAGCTCTATTGTTCCGGTGGTGTTTTTGAAGGCAAGATCCATAATAATATTTGGTAAAGAATTTTTGCTATAAATGCATTTTTTTAAATTCATAAACAAAAACTAATTTGCAGATAAAGATACTAGTTTAATGACGCAGGCCACTGGGGCCGTACTGGGCCAACACCGGGCCAAAGCAGCCTAATATTGGTCCAGTACCCTGTACAGTAATTTCTTTGCTAATTTTCCACAAACTATTCCTCTCTTGATTGGCAAATTGACATTTTAACCCTTTCACGACGAAGCCGGCCAAAACCGACCTCTGTAGTAGTCTTGGGGAATGTCCATAGGCTATGCAGGCCAAGGGAAGACTATTTATGAAAATTTACCACTGGAATGATTGGCTCGATAACCGAGCCAGTCATAATTTGTCAAAAATAGTCTTCTCTTGGCCTGAAAATGGACATTCAATAAGAAAATCTTTTATTTTTTTTGGTATAAATTTAGCCATTAAATGGTTAAACCTCTTTAAATTGCGTTCTGTTGGAATTAACTATTAACTGCGTACTATGGATACCTCAAGGTCAAGGTCTACTCTCTGCACGAACATACAGTACAGCTCATAAATAAGTTAACGTGTTGCCAAAGCAAACACATAAACATGTTAATTAGTGCAATATTGGACAAGATGTAAGAAATGTTCTGTTGAATATTTTGAGCACAATTGGATTGGAAGACATTGCTGCCTTAGGCAACAATGTCTTCCAATCTAAATAGGTTCAAAATATTCAACAGTACATTTTATTTTTGTTTTAGATACATGTTAAGTTATTTCTGAGCTGTATTTCACTCTCGTCTAGTGCTAACCATTTAACCCTTGACAGTCCAGGGTCTCAACTCTCAAAGCGACTATGCAGGACAGTTGTTGACTATTTTGAAACTAATTTCACACGAACATGGTGCTGCCATAGGCTATAGGCAGAAACAACTCCTGGTCAAATTAGTGTCAATTCCTTACATCATAAAGACTTTACGGTTACTGATATGATGATGTTAAACTCCTAGATGCGAGATACTCTCTGAAAAGGTAAACTAATCACGCCTTGGGTCTGTAGTTATCTCTCAAAGCTTGAATTAACTGAAGATACAGTAATCAATAGAACTAATTTGCAATTTTAATTTTATAAAACAAATAAATTTGTAGTAAATAACTAAAATACCTTAGACGTCATAGGTAATGATTAAATTGGTAGGCATATTAAAAGTTCATTTTCAACCATGTTTGGCAGGGTCACTGGTACAATGGGACGGTCGGAATTGAACTGGAACCAAGACCACAATGCATTGCAACTTGCGAAGTGCTTGAGTCGCCATTGTATGGTGACTCTTAATGATAGTTTATTTATAATTGGAGGTAAGTTTGCATGCATGCTGAATGCTTGCCCGTATCTATCTACGTGATATAGGGTAACTTGAGCTAGAAATTGCCAGCTAACACCATTTCTCCCCCCCCCCCTTCCCCTCAGCATGATAAGACTATTTATGTCAATTCTCCAGCAAACCTAATGATTGAAAAAACCCACGAAAGGAGCGTACCTGGCTTCCCGATTAAAGGAAAAAGCGCCCCAAGTGCTCACACATTTAAAGCTCATGGGGGTTTCCACAATTGAATTATTGTGCGGTGCACTTGAGGAATGGTTTGGCAGACAAGACGAACCTGAAACATTCTGATATGTGCGATCCGCTGGGAGCCAAAAGAGTCACTCCAAAAACTTGTTACTCATGCAAATGCCTGACTCATGAGCTTACGGCTGTCTCGATAACGACCCAATGCCGCTCTCCAAATATAAAATTATCTTTACGAGGACATGATGTTAGACGGAAACTATGTCCAATCGAAGAAATGAATCCACATATATCTAGACCCTCACCGAATGATGGTAATAACAGCAATAAATGTGGTAACAACGGCAACAACAACCACAGTGGTCACCATAATATTTGGAATAAGAGCCGCAACAGCAACGATAAGAACAATAACAACAACTCTGCAAAGCTCAATGGGAAGGGAAGATAAAAAAGAATGACAGGACCAAAGGACAGGAGCCGCATAATTCGAGGGAAACATGTAAAGGCGCTGCCGACGATCCAGCAGCCCGCAGTGACAGAACCAACACAATGACCCACCAAACGACTTCTTTGGATACAAGTACGTTTATTGCTGAATAGCGAGTGTAAACACTTCCATGTCTGTAACATTCACAAGCACGCACAAGCCAACACATAGATTTGGATCTGCCATGGCCGGCTAATAATGGTAACAATGAATCAATGGGCACACATTCAATGTTGGGTGCACATTGCTTTCTTGCTTGATTTCTGTTCCACAGGTATCTCAATGAAAGGTGACCGGTTCGGAAACTGCAGTTTTAGTTCAAGCAGATGTGTGTTTTCATCTAAACCTCACTGTACCGAATCTGCTTCAGAAGTCGCCAGACATTGCAAACCATGCTTACGGGCAATGACCTTTAGACGCCACAGTGCTGCTGCAGTCATATTGGGTACATTGACAACACAGATTTAAATATCATGATCATTGCAACTTTGCAACATGTGATGCTAACTTATTTGAATATTAGGACATTCCATTGCCTCGCCCCCTAACACAGTTCCTGCCTCCAAGAACTGACGTCATGCACCCGGGTCAAGGGGACGCGACCAAATATGCAAATGAGATGACATCACATGTAACAGTATTGCAGAGAACAAATTAGGTTGCTGGGTTTACTGGTATCTATATCTAATCTTGCTAACCTTTTCTTACCGATACCTATTATCATTAATATAATGTTCTCACATCTCCTTTCTCGATCACTTTTCGCAATGTCCTTTTTGTTTTTACAAAAATATTGTACATGTACTCTTAAAGTAACAAGTTTTGCCCAATTTATTCTATTATCTTCACCGCTGCCGGGCATCACTAGGCTGTACTAGACGTTGCTTAGTATACAAGAGCACGCTCATGAATTTTGCCCAATTTATTCTATCATCTTCACCGCTGTCGGGCATTATTAGGCTGTACTAGACGTTGTTTAGTGTACAAGAGCACGCTCATGAGATTTCTCAGGTAGGAATCATTCACAAGAGTCAGTTTGCTATTTTAGTTTAGGGATGATGGTTGTAGAGGATTGTGCTGCATATACAAGCATTAAATGCCGTATTATTTGTTATTTTCTGTTACTAAATATGCATTTCAGACATTTCCCCTTTACCGTATCAATCAGATTTCCGAAATGTTTGTTGTAGTAGTAGTAGTAGTAGTAGTAGTAGTAGTAGTAGTAGTAGTAGTAGTAGTAGTAGTAGTAGTAGTAGTAGTAATCGAAGTGAACGCGCGCGTTCATTTAGCTCTGCAATTGCTGCCCGAATTTGCTAGTTTATAGCGCGATTTTGTAGATACATTTTATACATATATTTCGTATTAGTATTTCCTTTCAAACTTTATGTTTAATTTGTAAATTCTTGTCTTGGTTGGAGCGCATTTTGTGTCTCCATTTGCTAAACGCATTCCTCTTAGCTGGCGGATTCCGCCATTTAATAGGACACCTCTTACTGTGGTCAATGCAATACATTTCTTCCCGCGCCAGTATGCTATTTCTATAGTTCGTTGGCTAGCGCATTATATTTTGGCAAGATCGCTTGAGTGAGTTGATTTTATTCCTTTGTCATTTGTAAGCGCAAGCCTAGTACTTTGATTATATAAGTCTGTATAGTCAGTTGGCTGTCCCCGGTCAACTCGAACAGACTATCTAATATATGACTGTAATATGATAGTATGCATTAGGAAACCACTTTAATCAGTTAGGTGTTAGTGAATCACTTAGAAAGTGGTTCAAACTAACAAATATACGACTGTACTATCTATTCGTATATTTGTTGGTAGGTGTTTATTTAGTGTTTAGCTCTTTCCCTGACGTCTTGGTATTATATATTTGTATTACCCCTTATATATTGTAGTAGTATGGGTTTCCTCTTTTATTGAAACACCATGGCGACCTCCTACAAGCGTACCCTGAGTCTTAAAATCACGACAAATGCTTGGGGTGTTTCGGCAATTGAGGTGTATCATGGGTCTCATTAACGTTTCCGAATCTGTATGGAATGTCACCGTAGTTAATGAAAGTGTGAAGGAAAAGTTGCTCGACGGGGTCCTTGTCGTGAAGGGTGAGGTGTGCAATGTGGAGGAAATAGATTCTGATCGTCTATTAGTCAAGATGAAGGTTCCATTAGAGATCCCAGATGAACGGGTTCTCAATAAATTGATCAAGTATGGCAAAGTGGACAAAGTAGAACACGAGACCTATCCATTTGATCGAACCTTAGAAAATGGCATCAGAAGAATTTGGTTCGAAAAGGTAGAACAACCTCTCCCAAGTAAGGTCACGATATATGGTCGATTTATCTTGCCATTATGGTACAGGGGGCAAATCAAAGAGTGTAGAATCTGCTTAAGCACAGAACATCTTGCAACAGATTGTCCTAACAAAAACAAATGTCTAGTGTGTGGATCATCTGATCATTTTAAGTGGCGATGCCCGCAGAACAAATATGTCAAAAAGGGTAGCTGATAAAAGTGCAGAGCAAGTTGTCTCTAAAGAGAATGTCATAGAACCGGTAGCTGCTGAGATTGTAGCTGAAATCCATGTTAATGGGAAGCACGTTGCTAAAGAAAATGTCATCGAACCAGTAGTTGCTGAGATTGTAGCTGAAGTCCATGTTAATGAGAAGCATGGTGAAAAAACTAAGAATCCAATCGCTGTAGCTGCAGGCGATGAAATAGAGGTTCTAGATGAGGGGCTAAGTCTTACTCCAGTAACAAGTCAATCCAAGTCTGATGTCAGAGAGGCTAATTCCACACAAGTTGAAGATGATGATCAATACCCTCTGGAAGAGAGTTTTAATTTAGGACAAGTAAAATTCAGGTCGCAAGATACTGAAACTAACTTTGATTTTCCACTGAGTACTCTCAATCTAGACGATTTAAATAATATAGAGAAAGTAATTGGTCTCTCGGATCGATTGAGTGGAACAAAGCGACAGAAAGATGGAGAGAGTTCTGAATCAGAAATAGAGGAAAGTGATATAGAAGACGATAATATGTCAGTCGCTGAATCCGATATATCCATTCAAACACAGAGTTCTAAATCACCCGATGAAATGGTCATGTACAGGTCAGAGGCAGGAGAGGTGTTAGTTCCATATGTGACGGCAAAAGGGGTTAGATATAGGCATCTGCGTCATGATTCAGATATATTAAAATATATGCATTTGGAAAAAGCTGAGCTAAGTAGTGCAGCGTTTGCGAGTAAAATAGGTAAATGGTCTAAGAGAGGGTCGAAAAAACCTAAATCTAGTTAGCTTAATAATGGCGGTTATACACATCATCATATTACTTTTTATACTAATTTGCACACTCAATTGTAGAGGCGTAAATAGTGACATAAAGCAACGTCACTTACTAGAGACTCTGAAAAATGAGCAGATTGACATTGCTTTGTACAGGAAACAAAAACTCAGAAGTCAGAATCATACGATAATTTAGAAAAGATTTCTGGATCCAGAATATTCTATTCATTATCTCAAGATAATAGTGCAGGCGTAGCAATTGTTATACTCCCTCGTTGTTCAGCCTATGTAAATATAATCTCTTCAGTATCATGTGCAATTGGTCGCTGGGTGAGAGTCACGCTAGATATACAACAAACACGTTTCACGTTGCTGTGTATATATGCACCTGCATCTCATCAACTACGTCGTAATTTTTTTAATGAGATGTCTACAACAGCACTAGATAACATCACTGAAAACTTAGTAATGGTTGGTGACTTTAATTGTGTCGTATACAAAGAAAATGACAGGAATGCAACTTCAACTTATACTGATACATCACATAGACTCTTAAAAGTATTATGTGATAATGAAAATTTAGTTGACACCTATAGAATATCAAAACCTCATGGTAAAGATCTCACATGTTTTTCGGCAGATGGTAAAGTTGGTTCAAGGATCGACAGAATTTATGTGAATAGTTTGTTGACTGGGTACTGGAGAGATGTTAATATTAAGCCAGTCGCATTCTCAGATCATAACATGGTTTGTGTAACCTTTGCCAATGTTGATTGGGTAACAAAAGGGGTTGGAAATTAAACACAACACTGTTGGGAGAAGAATTTTATAAGAATAATATAGAGAGTTGTTGGCAACATTGGATTAATAAGAAAGCATCATATAAGAGCACATTGCAATGGTGGGAGGATGTAAAACTGGATTTAAAGTATGTTTCCCGAAAGTATGCTATTAGAAAAGCATGGGAAATACGCAAACGCAAGAAAACACTTCATCGATCACTGATGAAAATTAATGCTAAAGTAAATAATGGTGAAGATAATTATTATGAATTACTGGTTAAAATTAAAATTAAAATAAGAAATATAGAACAATATGAGTTTGACGGTGCAAAAATTAGAGCAAGGGCCCAGATGTACGCAGAAGGGGAAAAGCCAACCCGATATTTTTGCACATTAGAAAAAGCACGGGCAATAGATAAGGTGATGTGCTCATTAAACATGCCGGATGGTTCAACCGTCTTTACCAACAATGAAATGAGTACTATTGTATGCAATTACTATGAGTCATTGTACAAGTCAGAGGGAATTGATGAAGATGCAAAATTGGATTTGTTAGCAAATATAGACAAAAAGGTGTCAGACACAGGCAATGAATTTTGTGATCAACCCTTAACACTAGAAGATTTAACTAAATCCCTTAAAGGTATGAAACTAGAAAAATCACCGGGGTGTGATGGCCTTCCAGTTGAATTTTATCAAACGTTCTGGCACCTTGTAGGTTCAATAATGGAAGAATTAGCTACTGAAATTTTTTAGAAAGGTCATTTACCACTAACTATGGCTAGGGTATACGTAAGGCTAATATATAAACTAAATGACAGACGTCTAATTCAGAATTACAGACCAATTTCTCTACTATGTGTAGACCACAAAATAATATCCAGAGCACTAACATTGAAACTAGGTAGAGTTTTAGGTGAAATCATTGGAACAGAGCAGACATGTGCTGTACCTAGGAGGACAATTTTAACCAATACCATGTTAATAAGAGACCTTATACAATTGGTTGAGAAGGATAGTATTCCTTCAGCTGTGATTGCCTTGGACAACAAAAAGGCATTTGACCGTGTGGAATGGGATTTTCTTTTTAATTCTTTGCAATCGTTTGGGTTAGGATCAAACTTTATTAAATGGGTTAAGATTTTATATACGGATATCAAGAGCAGCTATTTAGTGAACAATCAATTATCCAGAGAAATTGTCTCAGAACGTGGTGTTAGACAGGGGTGTTCCCTATCGCCATTATTATTTGTTATTGTGATGGAATCTCTTGGCATAGCATTGAGGCAAAATAATAACTTTAAAGGCATATGTATTCGTGGCATAGAAAGACCACTTAAGCTGTCACAATATGCTGATGACACAACTGTGTTTGTTAGTTCAAACAATGATTTTGCAATTTTAAACCACGTACTAGAAAAGTTCCAAAATGCATCTGGTTTGAAAATCAATAAAGGAAAATCCAAAAGATTATTTTTGGGGCCATGGAAAGAGCGGAATGACCAGCCACTTGAAATCAATTGGTCTAATGATACCATTAGGATTTTAGGCATCTATTTTAGCAGGAAACCGAATACTACACAAAATTGGAATGGCCGAGTATCTAAGCTTAAGAGAATATTAGCAAATTGGAAGCGTCGTCGTCTTTCAATTTTTGGTATGTATGTATATAGGTATTTCTATAGCGCCGATTCCAAAATTAAAATTTTAAGAAAAAAGATGCGTTTTTAGAAGAGACTTAAAAGGTTCAAGTTTATCACAGTTCCGAATGTGTGCCGGGAGGTTGTTCCAGAGTTTTGGGCCAGCTTTGGAAAAGGCTCGTTGTCCAGCCATTAAATTACCAGGTGGAACTACACACAACAGTTGCTCGCTTGATCGCAGGGATCTTGGTGCTATTCTATTCATTATCAACGAACAGAGGTATAGTGGTGCACGTCCATGCAGGCATTTAAAGACTAGAAGTGCAATTTTGTAGTTGATTCGCTCTTTAACGGGTAGCCAGTGAAGCTGTTTAAGTACAGGGGTTATGTGGTCATGACGGTGAGAATGTGTTACTAGTCTAGCTGCTACGTTTTGTGCTCTCTGAAGTCTGTGTAGTTGTTCGTTGGTGATGCCAGCTAGCAGTGATTTGCCGTAATCTAGTTTAGATGTGATGGTGGTATGGACAAGTGACCTAATTGCATCCCCGCTAAGTAATTTCCGTATTCTATTAATGTCTCTAAAGTTCCGAAATAGTGATTGACAAACTGATGTTATGTACTTGTCCATTGACATCGCATCATCAAAGATTACCCCGATGTTGCGAGCATTAGAATTAAATTTGATGTTATTCTGTCCAATTTGAAGTTGCTCGATGTCAATTTTTTACCTGAGTTGACGTGACGAAATTAGCAGGATTTCAGTCTTATTGTCGTTGAGCTGTAGGAGATTGTTGAGCATCCAGAGCTTCACCTCGCGAATGCTATGTTCTAAGATCTCACGAGCGTTTGTTTGATTGCTATGATGGAAGGCCAAATACAATTGGGTATAATCAGCATATAGATGATAAGCAATTTCCTGACTTCGTAATAAGCAACCGAGAGGTGCTGTGTAGATCGTAAAAAGCAGAGGGCCTAAAACCGACCCCTGTGGCACGCCAGACAATAGTTCACGATAAGATGATTTGTTGTCTTTTACGATGATAGTCTGATAGCGACCAGTGAGATAGGATTTGAACCAGGACAGCGCGGTGCCAGTTATGCCTAGTTCCTGCAGACGTGACAGCATGAGATTATGGTCGATGGTATCGAATGCAGCAGACAAGTCTAGCAACACAAGTAAAACGTACTTACGATCATCCATGGCACATAGTATGTCATTCTGCACTCGCAGTAGTGCTGTTTCTGTACTATGTAACTTCCGGTATGCACTCTGGTAAGGTTCGAGAAGATTGTTAGCTTCCAGGTAACTATTTAGACGATCAGCGACAATCCTTTCTAACATTTTTTAGATATGTGATAGATTGGACACTGGATGGTAGTTTGTAAGCACATCAGAGTCTAGAGATGGTTTCTTCAGTAGTGGCATTACATTTGCAGATTTAAAGTCATCAGGCACAGTTCCAGTTATCAATGAAATGTTGATGATTTTATTTACGACAGGCAGCAGTTCATGGCTGGTAGAGTGTTTGTTGTCAACAACTTGGTATTATCTGGGCTATGGTATACAGCATCTGTTGTACACATACCAAAACATGTAGAAAAGGAGGTTAATGAGTTGATATTGTCATTCAAATGGGAAGAAAAGAATCATTTAGTTTCCCATCGTGTTCTCAATAATGCTAAGTTAGAAGGAGGACTTGATTTAATTGATATTAAAGTGAAATGTGTTTCTTTAAGGTTAAAATTTTGGAATGATCTTATTACATCAGATGAGACGTGGGCATGTGTTTCACGAGCTCTCATGGAGAGAATTGTAGAACCATTTCTGGCGGAGCATGTTTTTACCTCAAAGAAGCCACCTCCAAATAGCCAAATGATACCAGATGTATTTAAAGATCAAGTTAAGGAGTTAGAAATATTTGTCAGATACATGCCTCCACCTACGTGCTGGAGGGAAGTACTAGAACAGCAATTGTGGGGCAATAGTAATATATGTTATAACAATGCAGTACTTTATCTACCGTCCTTTGCAAAATATGGTCTTCAACATTTATCTGATATGATACACCCTCAAACACGTAAATGGATTTCAATGCAAGAAGTAGCTAGAAAAACCACATATGAGGCATATAGATGTCCAGCGGTTGCTAAATAAAATAAAACATGCTGTACCAATTGAATGGTTTCGTCTGCCAAATGTAAATAATAATAGTTTGACTCCACAACCTGCATTAGTTCTTGATGATGAGATGTTAAAATACAAGATGAGATCCAAGGAATGGTACCACATTATGAGACGAAAACAAGTAACACCTCCCATAGCAATTAGGAGACGGGATGACTCAAGCCATAAACCATCCATTTGGAAAAATTTATAGAAAATCTTACATTCTCCATACTTACCAAATATGGCTCGTGATTTATTGTGGCGATTACTACATCGACGGCTATGGGTGGGACACTTGACATACAAGTGCAATATTATGACTTCTGATAGGTGTTACTTATGTCAAACAGACGAGGAAACAATCGAGCATTTATTTGCGGAATGTCCAATATCGTCACAATTTTGTAACTATATCAGCCAAATCTTGGCACAATTTGGAGCGAAGCCCATTGTTCTAGAAATGCATGTAGTCTTATTTAGAGAATTTGGATCAAGCGGTGTAAATGTCATAAAGTCTGAAAGGACTATTTTAATAACAATGCTAACCATAGGTGCTTGGGCCATTTGGAAACATCGGTGTGCATAGGCGAAAATCCATCTATGGGCAATCACAATAGAGCAATAAAGGCAATATTTCGTTCATTGCTGCTGAATCATATTCCTTGCGAATATTTTAGATTAAAGCAGATTGTAAAGAAAAAGTATTCAAGGACATATGGTGCAAAACAAACATAGTTTCAATAGAGTTGGGAACTGTAAAAATAAATGAGCCTGCACTAGCTTAAATCATTTAATTACTACAGCTGATTTATCTGTGTCTTTTAATTAATCTGTGTCCTGTAATTCATTTTAGTCTGCACTTTGATATTGTTATGTTTAATAATTTATGTTAACAAATAAACAGACTGGGGTAATTTAATAATCAATCGATAAAGTAAGTTGCCATTGAATTATAAAATCGTCCCAGATAATTTTAGAAACTTGCACAGGGTTTTATAGGGTTATTTGTTCCCGGGTAATTTACAAAACCTTACAACAAAGTAAATCAAAAATGTAAACAAGAGCGCCATCTATTTCCATCTATTTTTCTGTAATTTTCCTGTTGACTATATATGTTATGCTACCCAAATGCTACTACGCCCGCTGATCTTTAAAGAATCAGCCCACTGGCATCAATGATTGACTTATTTGTCACTTATTGACGAGTCACTTTTCATTTGTTGAATAGTTGCACTCGCCACACGGGCCTACTACCACACATGTATTGAATGGTAATTTACAAAACCTTACAATAAAGTAAATTGAAAATGTAAACAAGAGCGCCATCTATTTTTCTGTAATTTTTCTGCCGACTATATGTATTATACCACCCAGATGCTACTACGCCCGCTGATCTTTAAAGAATCAGCCCACTGGCGTCAATGACTGACTTATTTGTCATTGATTGACGAGTCACTTTTCATTTGTTGAATATTTGCACTCGCCACACGGGTCTACTATTACACCTGGGTTGAATAGTAATGCCTTTGTTAAGTTTTGTTTTGCTATCGGATCTTTATCAGCCTATTGTTTTGTATCTATACTATTTAAGCCATATGTATTTATAGATTGTATTAATGCTCATTATTTATCTTTTGTTTTGGTGTAATATTGATCAGGCTTACTAGTTCACCAGCTTTTTTCTGGGGGTTTGCAAGCCTTTTTAAAGGAGTTCCTCCGTGAAGTTTGTCCGACTGTGTCAGCGTCGTCTTTTCAAAGTAGTAGTAGTAGCAGCAGCAGCAGCAGCAGCAGCAGCAGCAGTAGTAGTAGTAGTAGTAGTAGTAGTAGTAGTAGTAGTAGTAGTAGCAGCAGCAGTAGTTTTAAGCAGCAGCAGCAGCAGCAGTAGTAGCAGCAGCAGTGGTAGTAGTAGCAGCAGTAGTAGCAGCAGCAGCAGTAGTAGTAGTAGCAGCATTAGATTTAAGCAGCAGCAACATCAGCAGTAGTAGCAGTAGTAGCAGCAGCTGTAGTAGTAGTAGTAGCAGCAGTAGTTTTAAGCAGCAGCAGCAGCAGCAATAGTAGCAGCAGCAGTAGTAGTAGTAGCAGTAGTAGCAGCAGTAGTAGCAGCAGCAGTGGTAGTAGCAGCACCACCAGCAGCAGCAGCAGTAGCAGTAGTAGTAGTAGCAGCAGCATTAGTAGTAGCAGCAGCAGCAGCAGCAGCAGCAGCAGTAATAGTAATAGTAATAGTAATAGGTAGTAGGTAGTAGTAGTAGTAGTAGTAGTAGTAGTAGTAGTAGTAGTAGTAGTAGTAGTAGTGGTAGTAGTAGTAGCAGCAGTAGCTTTAAGTAGCAGCAGTAGTAGTTTTAAATGTATTTATTTACTAGGTAAGCGAATCTACGTATTTGGTGGAACAAATCTTGATAGTGAAGAATCTGTGAAGTGCATAGAATATTACGACCTGGAGACAAAGAGATGGACACATGATTTTATATTCAGGAAAGGTATGGATTCTTTCGACAAGTGTATGCAGTTGTATCTAAGCAATGTCTTAGCAACTCTTTAACGTTCTACCTGGACAAAAATCGGCTTCCGTAATTGGCTTAAAGGTGCATATTCACACCAGAATGCTTGAAATTAAAATTGTTAAAATTGTATTCTTTTATAGGCTTAAATTATGCGTCTATATGTAATGAAACGAAATCAACCTTAGCATATGATGATTTCATTATGTATAAATTAATATAATTTTTTAAGTTGCGAAATTGAAATAGAGGCTTGTGCCTCTATTTCAATTTCGCAATTTAAAAAATTATATTAATTTATATGGAATGAAATCATCATATGCTAAGATTTATTTCGTTTCATTACATATAGGTTCACAGTTTACGCCTCTAAAAGTGTATAATTTAAACAATTTTATTTTCAGTAATTTTGCTGTGAGTATGCACCTTTAATAAATGTCCATTTGCAGACCAAGAAAAGCACATTTTTGAAACATTTACCACCTGAATGACTGACTCGATTTAAGCGAGCCATTCATTCCGGTGGAAACTCTTCAACACTAGGAACAAGGCGCCTGTATCGCTCACCTGGAAGTGCTTATAAGCGATGGCGTTTCTAGTTGAAATGCCTATGTTCTAAGTAGGACCCTAAAGTTTAGCCACAACTGCAGAACAAGGGTATGTCCTATGTCCTACCAAATTAGTTAAATCAGTCTAGTGGTTCTTAAGAAGACATTTAAAAATTACTATTGCTTTAGTATGGGAAGTTTTGGCGGGGAAATGATCCAAGGTGGCCGCCAAACCCGACAGTATCGAAAGTGGCAAATTTGAAATCAGTATACCTAAAACCTATATAAATCCATAATCGGTTTAAAAATCTATTAAAAAAAAAAAATCCAATATGGACGACAAACACACTACACTTTTATTGGTCCACAGCAGCCATGTTTTTGACACATCAACTTCCCTTGAACAAACTTTAATGGCCTTAGTGCCTAATTATATTTCCCAAATTCTGGCCAGATTCATTCCACCATTCTGGAGAAGTCGTTGTCTCCCGAACTAGGTCATCCAAAATGTCTGCCGAAGCATTTGACTAATCAGGTTTGTTTGAACAAGCGTGGTTCAGCTGTTTCCCTATGTGTTTTATGAGTTTGGAATCAATCCCCCCAACAGTTTTGGTGAGGATTTTTAAAGATGTTTCTAAAAATCAGCCAAAATCCAGGAATGGCTGCCCGCCAAATTGGCTTCCTTTGAACATACATGGATCGCTATTCCCTTAGGGTGTTTCCTTTCAGATACAATCGAAAGCAGCCAATTGGCGAGAAGACACATTATTTCTCCTATTGCTTTAGTATAGGATCTTTAGGCAGTGAAACGATCCAAGATAGCCGCCAAACTGTTTATCCGACAGCGGTAAATTTGAAATCAGCATCCCCAAAAACCTACATAAAACCAATTTCGGCATGAAAATCCATAAAATACAAAATCCAATATGGCCGCCAAGCACACTACATTTTGACTGATCAACGACGGACATGTTTTTACGTATCAACTTCCCTTGAACAAACCTTAATAGCCCTTAATATTTTTGCCTGATCCATTCAGCGGTTCTGGATAAGTTGTTTTCGTCAAAGGTAGGCCATCTAAGATGGCTGCCAAAGCATTAGGCCAATCAAGTTTGCTTGAACAGGCTGGGTTCAACTCTTGCCCTAGATGATGTTTCATGAGCTTTGAAATGATCCGCCAAGCGGTTTCGGAGATTTTTAAAGACGTTTCTACAATTCGGCCAAAATCTAAGATGACCTACAGACAACTTAGCTGATCGGATTCCTTTAAACAAACGTTGATCACTAGGTAGATTTTGTACCAAATATAATTAAAATCGGCCCGTGATACTTGAGAAGTCATTTAAAGAAACAGCTGACGGACAGATGATGGACGCGCAACAGAAAGAGGGATGAATGGGGTCGCCACAACCTAAGCTCACTTGGCCATTCAGCTAAAATGGTCTTCTCTTGGTCTTCAAATGGACATTTTCTGAGAAAATTTTAATTTTCTTGAACAAATTTGAGGGTCAATGGTTTTTCACTCATGATTCTGATGTCATAATCGATTACGTCATCTGTTAGGTGACGTCACAATTAAAATTACATAGGTCCATCATGACGAGTAAAAGTCCCGCAGTAATTGTCTGAATGGATGTCTTTGCTTAATAGGCAACGTACTAAACATTCTGTTGAATATTTTGAAACTAATACACCTTTACCACATTGACGTCATTACGCCAAATCAAGTAGACAATAGGGGATATTTTAAAATCGCAATAAACTTAAATTTTACAAAAATATAAAAATGAATACAGAAATGTATAGGAAATTGGCTTAGCTTTTCAATAATATTAAGAAATTAGTTCTTCAAATAAACTACTTAAAGTGCGTTGTATTGGATTCCAATAGTAAAGTAATGCTGTTTGCGTGTCAGCTCTATCCATTACCACCCAGAAGTGGTATGCGCAATGTATTCTGAGAAGGTATTTTCCCAAACATCCTACAGCTGCAATCAGTACTTCTTCGTATTTGACCACTGTGTCTTCTCCTCAGCCCAAATCTTTAGCTTCCTGGAGTCCATTCTTGATCCGAGTGTACCGAGTCCTGCTTTCTTAAGGTCACACCGTAGCACGCTTAACATATTTATGCAATGACGTCCTCTCTGGGCTTTTTATTTGCCGGCTCCCAGTAGGGCGAAATCCAAGGTTCTCTATGCTGGCGTGTCTCCTAACATCCTTAGCACATGGCCGAACATGGACCAATTCTTAGCACATGGCCAAACATGAACCATTTGATGGGTGACTTTTGCAGATAGCAGCGGTGAATTGTTGTAAATTATGCCGACTGGCCATCGGTGTCCAGTGATGGTGTGTAGGTGTTTGCGGTGGCAGGCATGTTTGTCTAGAGCTGCATTTGGAGCTGCCAATCTGTTACAGTTATACAGCATCAAGGATACGCAGATAGCCTTTTATACACAGTCTTTTTCTAAGGCCACTTTGATCTGCGAAACCATAGCTTCCAGGACTGGAAAGCTGTTTCCCATGACACAGCGTGCAGAAATGTCAGCAGTACTGCAAAGCAGTGAGCTCAGGATTTTACTTTTCCTCCATGGTTCACTGCCACGAATTGGATCGTCATTATCTTTAATTTCATGCTTTGTAGATAGGTATATGTGGGTGAACTCTGTTTTGGACTCATTTATAATGCGAACCTCCATTTACAGTTTACTTGAAGCTATTTAGAGTAGTTCATGAAGGGGGTTTCCTTTCCTCGTCTATGAAGTCGACATATTCCATCTCTAACGGCATACCCAGTGTGGATACGGGAAGGGGGGGGGGTCTTGTGGAATTTTCCCGCATGCATTTCAAAGAAGCAGCAAGGTAACAGGTGGAGCCGATTGATGTATCAAACTTTGCATACTTCACTGACTTGACTCGTATTTTCAGCCTGGTCTCTCTTAAGTAATAGGCTCACTAGTCGCAGCTCATCTTCATTGCAACTGGCCTGGCATAATGCATCTTATATTTTTGAGCGAGTAATTGTGCCGAAGTCTCGTGACATGTAAATGCCCGTTTTGAAGAAATCCCAGTGTTTTGGACATGACTACTGACACAAGCATGCGTTGAGCCCATAGTCTGCGCAGCTGCATCCAAGTTTAAAGCCACTTTGACATGATTCTGTGAAGTCATCGATCTTGTTTCGTATGCGGCATAGAGTAACATTTGATATGATTTTCCATATGCTGTTGAGGAGGACAATGGGCCGCAGATTGGCTGGGGGCTGGGTGGCTTCTTGGACTTGGATGGCAGGATACGGGTGCCTTGGCCTACAACCATTTCAATATTTTGGTTAGGGCTTAGTTTGGATCGGAGCTGACAGCGAAGTTAGCTATCTGCTCCCCGAGGGCCTTATTGTATAACATTTGAGTGAGTGTCCCTAATCATCTTGGGTAGGTTGTAGGTTACTCTACCGTCTTGCCTGGTATGGCATGTGTACATTAGGTAGAGATGGTTCATCTTAAGGCACGTTATGACTGGCTTTAATTCCAGAATTGAGGTCTGCACCTCAACGAGAACGAGGATCCCAAAGTAGGGGCTTTGCTTGTTTTGCATATTATGAAGTCTATTTTGTTGAAGGCTGCTGTTGGGGCTTTGCGATCAGCAATGTGTGCTGTCCATATTGTCCGGTGATGCCATGGTGGTTTGAAAGCCATATTTGTTGCAAATAGGCCATTGGAACTAAGGAATGCAATCAGTGGATCTCTATTGCTGTTGTGTGTGCCCTCTCTGTACCACCCCATTCACAAGGCCTGAGTTTTTGTCCGTATTGCAGTTTACCCAGCTTCGAGTCGAAACCGTCACACCGGAACAGTTGCCATATGGCTGTAATGGCGGAGTTCAGTTCTTAATAGAAGGAATTTCATATTGATGGATTTCCTTTGGCTTTTTTCAGTTGTGTCAAATGTGTTGACTATACTTCGCGTTTTCATGTTGGTATTGCCAGGTCGATGAATGCAACGCGATCATTGGCATGTCCAAAACTAATAACATGGTCCAAGCGCCTTGTCGACCTACAAATCCTAAACCCTGGTATGTGGCCTGTTTTGCTATACATGAGTACTAGCATGTGGCCTGTCTGAAGTTACTACTCCGAGTGGCAGCTACTTTAGTCTCTTGAATGCATGTAATAGCGATCTTATGGTGTCCACAGTCGGCAACTCACCTTTCCAGAGTACCCACCCATCATATGACGTCATAATGAACTGCGTGGTGTGTGCAATGACATCATAATGGATGACGTCATGAATGACGTCGATAAGTACGTCACGAACGCATATTTGATGACGGTCTATGGGCTGTTGTACAAATTGTTTGCTTTTACTATTTAATAAATATTCTATTGAATGTTTTGAAACTAATTTGACTGGGCGCTGTTGTTGCCTATGGCAGCAACAGCACCCAGTCTAATTAGTTACAAAATATTCAACAGCTTCCCTGTATAGTTTTCAGGAAATTGATAGCTAGGGCATTCGGGGATCGATCAATCCAAACACGGCGAGGTGTGGGTGGAGCTTAGCTAGTGATGGGCGGGGCATAGCTAAAAATGGAAAGGTCCACTATGTTTTGCCTCTTCGATGTTGCAGTCAGACCACATACATCCCATGTAGCTATGGTAAGCTCCTGGGAAGTTCGCGTTGTCTGAGGATATCGACCACAGTTTCTAGTTTGAAGGTTAGACATAATGAGGTGCTTCTGTATCTGGATGTCAGCCTGCAAGCCTTGATAATAGGTAGTTACCTGATGGCACATACACTTTCTATTTGAATGGCATTGTTTTCTATTGTATGTAACATTACCTGATGAAACAGGTTTTAGATATGCATGCACATTTTGACACAATGTATGTCATATGGTTATGATATTCCAATATTCTTTAGTTGAGTACTGATACTAATCTATGCATCCAAACATCATTTCCAAATACAAGTCAGCTCATCAGCTTCGCAAATTAGATGTTGAATTAAATATTGGAACGAGCAAACAAAACTTCATTTCAGAATGACACATAGTGACACAAATAAACATTTATGACTATTAATCTTCAATATTTGCAGGCGATTTTTCAAACATTGCAGTGACTGTGGTGTCTACCGACTCAACTTTGGTTAACTATTTCGATGCAAATGATACTCCAATGACTGGCTATTTGGACATAGCTGACACTCCGACATCAGCGGTTCTATCAACAAATGATTCACTACTCACACGATCAGAATCGATGCCTGATAAGTGGATACTTTGGTAAAAACTGAAGAATCATTCCGTAAACAGTATCTAGTTCATTTTGACAATGAACGTGAAATAGTCCATTTGTAGTTAATAATAAATGGCAGATTATCGTCCAATTATTAAATCATTTGATTAACCTAACCCGGGAAGAAAGATGCTGTTTTGGAAAGTATCAGCAGATGTTTAACCCTGACTGCATTCAGATTCATCTTGCTTTTACAGTAAATGTGTTCTCAATATTGTCACATAATTTATACGATAAGAGACAGCAATTTATTTATTTGTTTGTTTGTCTGTGCCATATTCGTGTTGTCTACTGTCCATAGAAGATTTGAATTGAAATACATTCTATATAAGAAAGCCATGAAGACGTAAGCTGGCACATGCTTCCACTGCGACATCGTGATGGCCCAGTGCATGAGCTACACTATAAGATCACGTCAGCAGCACAATAGAGGGATCCATTTCTAGCTTTACACCGCCCATTTCTAGCTAAGCTCCGCCCACCTTTTTGCGCATGTTGAGATCGATTTATATACGTTGTAACATGAATTCCCAGAATGCTAAATTCAAGGTAACTATAGAGGGAATCTGTTGAATATTTTAAAACCAATTTTACTGGCGACTGTTGCTGCCTATGACTGCCAGAATGTTAAGTACATTGTATGCATCATAGACATACAATTCCTACACTCGAGTGACCTTTCAATGTCCATGACGAAGCTAGATATGGCATCATGATTGTGACGCCAGCCTACATGTGACATACTTGATCATGACGTCATACAATTGTGTGACAGATTGGATACATTTGAGAGACAGGTCTTAACGCACGCACACACATATGCAATAGACTCTTCCCTTTATGAGGGCAATGGACCATTCCAGCTTTAGCTATGCTCCGCCCAGCTCTAGTCAAGCTCCACTAGCAGCTTTCTCGTGTTGGGATCGATTGATCCCTGAACTCATTGACTATCAATTTCCAGAAAAAATATACAGGTAAGCTGTTGAATATTTTGAAAATAATTTGAATGGGTGCTGTTGCTGCCTATGGTAGCAACAGCTCCCAGTCAAGTTAGTTTTTAAAATATTCAACATCATCATTATTAAATAGTAAAAACATACAATTCGTACAACAACGATTAGTCTGTCACCAATTATGCGTTCGTGACGTACTTATCTACATCATTCATGATGTAATTGATTATGATCTCATCCTACACATCACATAGTTGATTATGAGGTCATGTGATGGATGGATGGATAAACCGGAAAGGTCCGTTATGAAGTTGGAAACAAATAAGAGTAATGATAAATATTCAAAATGTACTTTATGCATGAACAATGTCATATGATCACACATAATCACATCTCCAGATTATAACATGTCACACACACACGCACACGCACACGCACACGCACACACACACACACACACACACACACACACACACACACACACACACACACACACACACACAATTACAGCACAGGACTCTGTCCAGATTATAACATGACCTATGATGACTATATACATATAGGAACATAAATGAACAAATAGTCACTCAGATATACAGTCAAATCTGTCAAAACCTGACACATGGCACTGCTGCCAATACTATGTGTCCTTAACCCGTTAACCAGCACAGACGAGAAATAATAGATTATTCAGGATGCAATGAATAGTTTGTTGAATATTTTGAAACTAATTTGACTGGGAGCTGTTGTTGTTGTTGTTGTTGTTGTTGTTGTTGTTGTTGTTGTTGTGCCCATCAAATTAGTTTCAAAATATTCAACAACTTTCCTGTATTTGTGTCTTGAGAGAGTGAACTTTAAATGATTAAAGCGTTAAGACATGGAGTCCCAAAAGTTATTTATGAGTTATATTAACCCTTTAACACTCAAACTAGCCAAAACAGCGTGTGCAGTTGTCTTGAGTATGCTCCATTTGCAGAACAAGAACACCTTTTTTTTAATTTACTACTGGTATGACTGGCTCGATAGCAGAGAATGTTATTCCAGTGGAAAATTTTTCAAAATAAACACTTCTTGGTCTACGTTTCGACAATATCTTGAATAAAAGGTTTCAGTGTCCTCTAGGTGACATTACATTAGAGGGTGCCAGTCCGCATGATTGATGCTGATTTCAGTCCATTAGACCGGTACTTTAATTTCAGTCCATCAGACCGGTATCCAATCAAATTCATGCTCCATGGCAGAGCTCAATGGCTTAATGACTATATGGTGGATCATGTGGAAGCACTATGATGGCCCTGTTTATCCACAACCAGATTCTCCTCCCTGTACGGGGAGCACTGTTAGCTCTGCGGTAGAGATCAGGTGGAAGCACTTTGATGGCCCTGTTTATCCACAATCAGATTATCCTCCCTTTACAGGGAGCACTGTTAGCTCTGTGGTAGAGATCAGGTGGAAGCACTATGATGGCCCTGTTTATCCACAATCAGATTCTCCTCCCTTTACGGGGAGCACTGTTAGCTCTGTGGTAGAGATCAGGTGGAAGCACTATGATGGCCCTGTTTATCCACAACCAGATTATCCTCCCTGTACGGGGAGCACTGTTAGCTCTGTGGTAGAGATCAGGTGGAAGCACTATGATGGCCCTGTTTATCCACAACCAGATTCTCCTCCCTGTACGGGGAGCACTGTTAGCTCTGCGGTTGAGATCATGTGGAAGCACTATGATGGCCCTGTTTATCCACAATCAGATTCTCCTCCCTGTACGGGGAGCACTGTTAGCTCTGCGGTAGAGATCAGGTGGAAGCACTATGATGGCCCTGTTTATCCACAATCAGATTCTCCTCCCTTTACGGGGAGCACTGTTAGCTCTGTGGTAGAGATCAGGTGGAAGCAGCTTGATGGTATTTCGCTGACGTCATCAATCCCACTACGGAGTTTTGATCAGCCAATAGTGATCTGGTGGAACATAAACAACTTTATGTCGTGTCCATCTGTGCTAATCTTTGTCTAACGGCTGGAGTGCCGTTTGACTACAGTTGAAGGTCGCACATCTGGATGAAGCTGGCTGTTAGCCAGGTTGCCTGTATCCCCGTACAGCTTGTCATTGAGGGATGTTGTTGATGACCAGTGACTGTGCCGTTGAAGCGTGGCCAATCCTGTAAGATGTGCGTAACTGTTTCTTGGCTGGTGCCACAGGGGTACATTGCAGATGTGCCAATCTTCAGTTTGTTGTACATGTGAGCCTGCAGCCTGCAGCCTGCAGTGTCCTGAACGGAGGCGAAAGATTATCACTTGTTCTCGCCTGGACAGCTGATTATGGATGGCTCACGTGATTCACGTCCTGCATGCTCATCTCTCCAACTTTTCCTTAAGCTTGATTGATCACTGCCTTGACCTCCAAGTGTGCAGCGATCAATGTGTTGCTTTTCTGTCGACTCCTCTTTTGCTAGAAAGTCGGCTCTTTCATTTCCCAAAACATTACAATGAGATGGGATCCATTGGGGGATAAAAGTGCTGGCATTGAGTGACAATTTCTTCACCAATCTTATAGGACTCATTTGTCTGATTTAACCCTTAGCACTCTGGTGTCAATTTTCTTTCTTTTTACTCTGTCAAAAGAAACTGTTGTAGAGTTTTCAACAATTTCGGTGGTAGACAGCAACATCTTCCACCAAAATTTGTTGAAAAATAAACACCAGTTCATCTTTTACTTTAATTTAAAAATTAAAATTGTTGACATCAGAGTGGTAATGGTTAACACTATGCAGGATTTTCTTGTTGAGAATTGTTGCTTTTTTCGCATGACATATAGCATCGTGGATAGGCTTACTCAGGATGTCCAAAATGTTTGCTTAGTGAATGGCCGCTTAGTGAATGGCCGCTTACTGAATGGCCGCTTAGTGAATGGCTGCTTAGTGAATGGCTGCTTAGTGGATGGCCGCTTAGTGAAAGGCCACTTACTGAATGGCCGCTTACTGAATGGCTGCTTAGTGAATGGCTGCTTAGTGAATGGCTGCTTAGTGAATGGCTGCTTAGTGAATGGCCGCTTAGTGAAAGGCCGCTTGCTGAATGGCTGCTTACCGCAAGGCCGCTTACTGAATGGCTGCTTAGTGAATGGCCGCTTAGTGAATGGCTGCTTAGTGAATGGCTGCTTAGTGAATGGCCGCTTAGTGAAAGGCCGCTTGCTGAATGGCCGCTTACCGCAAGGCCGCTTAGTAAATGGCCATTTGCAGGCCAAGATAAGAATGCTTGAGAAAATGTAGCATTTGAATGACTGGTTCTGTTACAGAGCCAGTCATTCAAATGCTACATTTTCTCAAATAATCTTTCCTAGGCCTGCAAATGGCCACTTCTCAACACCACTACAAAGCAAGATTTGTGTAGTTTAAACATTAACCGCTTAATGGTTAAGCCGGCCTAAACTTGCCTTTGCAGAGGCCTTAAGCAATTGCGATTTGTAGGCCAAGAAGACTAGTTTTGAAACCTCACCAATGGACAGTTTTCAGTATTTTGACCATTACAAGATAAGGTACTAAGCTAAAACAGTGATAGCAGTGTTACCTTATAAAAGAAAATATTACGTGTGTCTCTAAACAAAGATTTTCATTTCCAACTTAATATCAAAGGTCATTCATATCAATGAAATACCCCTTAAAATGTACAGAAACAACGAATACCATATACGTAATTTAATTGACATCTAGTACATTTTAGACCGTATCACATAATAATAATAATAATAATAATAATAATAATAATAATAATAATAATAATAATAGTAACAACATTTATAGCAATCATTGCATATATTTGCAAGCACACGGTGGCAGCAACTAGACATTTAATGTTTAGAATTGGAATTTCCCCCCAACTTTCATATTGTAAATGTGGGTTTGCAGACAAAGAGAATATTTTTGAAAACTTATCTCTGGAATGACCAGCTCATATATCGTGCCTTCTATTGTCCTGCAGATGGTCATCTCTCAAGGTCAATGCAGAGAGCAGTTTTGGCCCAGCTTGACCATTAAAATGTTACAGGTTGTGTTTAATTCTTATATCCATATATAATACCAGACCAAAGGTATTCCACCGGCATCTTACACGTCACCTACATCCCAGTTTTAGCCATGCCATGCCCATTTCTAGCTACAACCCCCCCCCCCCCCCCCCCCCACCACTACACACTTCACCAAGGTTGGGATTAATCGATCCCTGAACTCCCTGGCTATCATGTTACAGAAAACTATACAGTTAGGTTCTGGCAGCAACAGCGCCCAGTCAAATTAGTTTCAAAACATTCAATATCATATTTATTAAATGGTAAAGACATACAATTCATACAACAACGCGTAGTCCGTCATCAATTCGTGACAGTACGTCATTCATGACATAATTGACTGACGGCATCCTACATGTCACCTACATCTCAGTTACTGAGCATGCGTGTAGACGTTATCTTACACGTCACCTACATCTCAGTTACTGAGCGTACGTGTAGACGTCATCCTACATGTCACCTACATCTCAGTTACTGAGCGTACGTGTAGACGTCATCCTACATGTCACCTACATCTCAGTTACTGAGCGTACGTGTAGACGTCACCCTACACATCACCTACTCAGTTACTGAGCATGCGTGTAGACGTCATCCTACATGTCACCTACATCTCAGTTACTGAGCGTACGTGTAGACGTCACCCTACACATCACCTACTCAGTTACTGAGCATGCGTGTAGACGTCATCCTACATGTCACCTACATCTCAGTTACTGAGCGTGTGTGTAGACGTCATCCTACACATCACCTACTCAGTTACTGAGCGTGTGTGTAGACGTCATCCTACATGTCACCTACTCAGTTACTGAGCGTGTGTGTAGACGTCATCCTACATGTCACCTACTCAGTTACTGAGCTTGTGTGTAGACGTCATCCTACACGTTACCTACATCTCAGTTACTTAGCGTGTGTGGAGAAGTCCTCTCTGAATATCTCTACAGCTGTCCTACCACAAGTAAGCAGTCACTACAGTCAGAGTATCTCTAACCACTGAATGGTCAAGGCAGCAATAACCAACCTCTGCAGTGGTTTTGAGGAATGTTTGTTTGCTGGCCAAGAGATAATTTCTGATTTTTTTTAATGGAATGGCTACGTCGATAAGCAATCTAGTCATTTAGTGGTAGATCTAAAATAGTCATCTCATCACATGCAAGTGGACATTCACTAAGAAAGCCGTGTAAGATTTTCTAAAGCGATATTGACCAGCGTCAAAAGGTGCTAATGTCATTGCCCAGGAAGATAGTTAAAGATAAGCTATTTTACTCTGCACCAAGAGCCAGTCTGATAGTAACTGTCTAATGTCCAGCTTTCACAGACCTATGGCTGTTTGTTTAGTTTTCGCCCTTTCAGGACGAAGCCAGCCAAAACCGGCCTCTGTAGTGGTCTTGGAGAATGTCCAGTTGCAGGCCAAGAGAATAATATTTTTGAAAATTTACCACTGGAATGACACGATATTTGAGCCAGTCATTCCAGCGGTAAATTTTCAAAAAATAGTATTCTCTTGGCCTGCACATGGACATTCAATAAGTAAATATTTTAATTTTTTGAATAAATTTAGTCATTAAAGGGTTACGATAGGCTGATAACAGTAATCCAAAGCAAGGACAGGTCATGGTGTACAAATACGGTAACTTGTAGCCTCTTTGTTGTCTACATTCAACAGCTATAGATATTTGTAGTGAGTGCGACCAAAAGCCTAATAAGAATCTTATCTGATGCCTGATTCAACGTAAAAATTACATCACTTTGTTGCCATGGAGACACCCATTTCGTGCCAAAGATGATGACATCACAAGGGAGCTGTTTGTGTCTATGTGCATAGTAAGATGTCCCTATATCTATGTAAGTAACTTTGCTGATGGATGACGGATAGATAGATATCGGATTTAGATTCACTTTGCTGTTCATTTAACTTTGAAATGTAGGTCATTCTGACCAAATAATTGATTTGTGACACATTCGGATGATCATAACAGAAAAGGTAATGAAATTAGAGCCAAAAGATCATTAAATTTTCTGTGAACTATGAAATGTAGGTTAGCTTGGCCTACTTTTAACCATGGAACACAGGCTTAGGCTAACATTTCTAGCTTGATGATTGGGAAGAATTGAAACAACAATGTAGATAAGAGCAGCCATGGATAGACAGACAAGCTGCTTAATGAAACATATGCCTCTTAACACTTTAACACTTATAACACACAAAAACAGCTTTTGTAGTGATCTTGAGAAATGTCTATTTGCAGACCAAGAAGTCCATTTTTTAAATATACCACTGGAATGACTGGCACGATAATCGAGCCAGTCATTCCAGTGGTAAAATTTAAAAAATAGTCTTCTCTTAGTCTGCAAATAGACATTTTATATGAGAAAATTTAAATTTTCTTGAACAGCATTTCGAGGGTTAAAAGGTTAAAGCGGCGGAGATCTGACTGTACAGTTGTATATAGAAAGCAAGATCGTCATAAGCCAATACAAATAGTAGTTTTAGTCTAGTAACAATACTAATTAATATTAACATTAATTAATTGCATAACTAATTAACCAATGTATAAGTAAATTCGATAAAGGAAGTAAACAGAATTATACATGGAATAATCTACTAAAATAAATGTGATTATTAACTTTCTCTTCCGTGTCCGTTTAATTTATTAACCGATAGTACATTTCATAAGACAACCGTTGAAAATTTTGAAACTAATTTGACTGGAACCTATTGCAGTCACAGCACCAGCTCCCAGTCAAATTAGTTTCAAGATATGCAAAATAGTCTTTTCTTTCATCTAATAGATGGAGAGTTTGTTAACAAGATTTGCGTCTACGTTAATTTGCATAACAATAGATTATTAATGACACTTACTATTTTAACTTAAAGGTGATCACAAACAAGGATTAGATATTTTTTTAAATGACAAAAATAAGTTTTTATCACATTTTATGGACTAAAAATAATCCAGCAAATTTTCACTAACTCTCACTGTAAAAAGACATGAATTTTGACAATGTGTAAAAATTCACGGTATGATGTCATCGCATGAATCCTAAACCGCGTGGATTCTGATTACACAACACATGTTTTCAGAAGAGGTGAAACTGGCATCTAATACAAGTATACGAAGTTTGCGATCAACTCAGATGAAGTTCTAGTTTAACAAACACTAGTGTTTCTCATCCATTTCATTAATATGGTGGTGTTTGAATGAGCTGTTGTGGCCGATCAGTGACCAACACCAAAATATTATTCACGCGATGATGTCATACCACAACAATCATTCACGCGATGACGTCACTCACTGGTTCCATGGGGAAATTGCGGAAATTGATGTTCTGTGTCAAAATTTCCCTATTAGGAATTCGAAAATATGTGACTAATGGATTTTATTTTATTTAAATTAGACAAAAACATCATTCGGTGCTCTTTGACCCCTTGTGTCTGTGTCCCCTTTAAGGTCTATCTGAACATTAAACAATCTGTTTCAAAGGCATAGCGCTGTTTTAAGGTAGATGTTCAAATAATACACCTGTCTTAAACAAGAAACTGCTGGTTACACCTCCAATCACTACTAGGACCACCTATCTTTAGTGACCACCTGTCGCTGGTGACCACCTGTCTTTAGTGACCATCTGTCTTTAGCGACCATCTGTCTTTCTTTTGTGACCACCTATCCTTAGCGACCAACTGTCTTAAGGACAGACTGGAAAGTATTTAACAAGTGGCCCAAGGGGCCTGTGTCGCTTACCTGGAGCACCATCAATTTTTGACAAAATTGTTGGTGGGTGGTTTAGTAGTCTTTTAATGAGTTTGTGGACATTTTTGCAAGTGCAATATGGCTGCCAAACACATTACATTTTGATTGGCCTACGGTGCCCATGTGTTTTTTTGACGGATCAACTTCCCTTGAACAAACTTTAATGGCCCTTAGTCCTTAATCATACCGCCCAAATTTCGGCCTGATCCCTTCAGAGGTTCCGGAGGAGTCGGTTTCTCTGAACCATTTGGTCAATCAAGTCCTCTTGAAGAAACTTGGCTTACTTCTTGGCCTAGATGAAGATTCCCCAAGCAGTTTCGGAGAAGATTTTAAAGAATTTTCCTAAAATCAGACAAAATTCAAAATGGCCACCGGCCAAATTGGCTGATCGGGTTCATTTGAACAAACTTGGATCCCTATGCCCTAAGGATGCTTCCTGCCAAATATAATTGAAATCAGCCCAGTAGTTCCCAAGAAGACATTTTAAATTTCCCATTGCTTTAGCATGGGAAATTTTGACGATAAAATTATCCAAGATGGCCGCCAAACTGTTTATCCGACAGTTTCGAAAATCGCAAATTTGAGCTCAGAATACCCAAAAACATATATAACCAACTTTGGCCTCAAAATCCAAAAGATAAAAAATCCAATATGGCCGCCAAACACGCTATATTTTGATTGGGCGACAGCGGCCATGTTTTTTGACGGAGCAACTTCCCTTGAACAAACTTTAATGGCTCTTAGTCCCTAATCATATCTCCCAACTTTCGGCCTGATCCCTTCTGCGGTCAATCAAGTCGTCTTGAACAAAGTTGGTTAACGTCTTTCGCTAGATGAGGTTTCATAAGTTTTGAATCGATTCCCCAAGCAGTTTCGGAAAAGAAGATTTTTAAGACATTTCCTGAAATCGGCCAAAATTCAAGATGGCCGTCGGCCAAATTAGCCGATCGGCTTCATTTGAACAAACTTGGATCCCTATGCTCTACGGATGATTCCTGCGAAATATAATTGAAATCAGCCCAGTGGTTCTCCAGAAGAACACATTAGAAATTTCTGAATAACAACATTTAGTACTGTATATAGAGAACTTCTATAGCCTGGCGCTTGTCTTCGTGTTGAAGAGCAAAGTCTGAATGGTCTGAGCACGGATTGCGTGCTCCTTTTATACCTTTTGGGAATTCATCCAACATATGAATAGTGAACACCATAGCATAAAATTCACTATGGAAAGCTCAAGAGAAAAGGTGGTATTTTTAGACACCTGGGTCAAGAATGTAGATGGGCATATCATCTCTCGACCTTTACACCAAACCAACGGACACACATAGCTACCTACACTTTACTTCAGTGCATCTGTCCTCCTGCAAGGACACCAGCCCATATGGTCAGTTTCTCCGCATCAGGAGAATATGCACCCACATTGCGGACCATGACAGGAATAGCGCCGCAATGGAGGGCTTCTATCACGCAAGAGGATACCCAACTGATATCCTCATCACTGCCAGAGCAAAGGCCAGGAACAAAACAGGCACCTCCTCCTTAAACCCCCACCGACAACCCCACCAACACCCAACAAACAGGTGTTCAAACCCATCTTTATCTGCGAATTCACACGCACAGGTACTTTGCTCAATAGAGCAATAAAAAATTACTGGCCTATCCTTCAAGCCAGGGATGCTTTCCCTGACCCACCCCTCTTTGGTTTTTCGCAAAAACAAGACCATAAGAGATCACGTAGTCAAAGACAAGGTCCCAGGGGTCCTGGAAGAAACCAGAACCCACAGAAACCCTCATTTAAATTGCAAAACAAAAAAAGCAAAATTTGCAACCACATGGACAAGACCCGCTTTTTCACAAGCACACACACGGGACTCTCTTATAGAAGCAAGATCATCAGGAATCAGGTCGTATACCTCATCACTTGTAAGGTATGCAGAAAACAGTACGTCAGCGAAACTCTAAGAACTTAGGATACAGGAACACCTCAAATCCATAACCCACCTGAACAGAAAAGAAAGTTATGATACCCCAGTATCAAGGCATTTCAACATGAAAAACCACACAAGGGAACACATGAGTTTCAGGATAATACAAGTATTGTCCTTCGATCCTACAGACCCAGAATCCACAAAATGGAGAAGACAAAAAGAATCACATTGGGTTCACCAACTCCACACTATGGAACCATCTGGGATTAACCTAGCAGGGTGATATCCGCCATTTCTTTCAGATACCAGGAAAAAACCTGGTATCTTAGACCGTAGTTATAATCGTCGCAATATTTCAAATCTCCCATTGCTTTAGTATGGGCGCCTTTAGCGGGAAAACAATCCAAGATGGCCACCAAACTGTTTATCCGACAGTTTCGAAAAAGGCAAATTTGAGCTCAGATTACCCAAAAACATATATAGAACCAATTTTGGCATCAAAATCCATCAAATAAAAAAATCCAATATGGCCGCCAAACACGCTACATTTTGATTGGCTGACAGGGGCCATCTTTTTTGATGGAGCAACTTCCCTTGAACAAACTTTAATGGCCCTTAGTCCCTAATCATATCTCCCAAATTTCGGCCTGATTCCTTCAGCGGTTCTAGAGAAGTTATTTTCGGGAAAACTAGGTCATCCAAGATGGTCACCGAACCATTTGGTCAATCAAGTCTTCTTGAACAAACTTGGCTTACCTCTTTGCGTAGATGATGTTTCATGAGTTTTGAATCAATTTCCCAAGTGGTTTTGGAGAAGATTTTTAAAGACGCTTCCTAAAATCGGCCGAAATCCAAGATGGTTACCGGCCAAATTGGCCGATCGGCTCAATTTGAACAAATTTGGATCCCTTTGCCCTAAGGATGCTTCTTCCCAAATATAATTGAAATTGGCCGACTGGTACTTGAGAAGAAGTCGTTTAAATGAAAAAAGTTGACGGACAGATGATGGACGGACGACGGATGGACGGTCGCCATGGCATAAGCTCACTTGGCCTTTCAAGCCAGGTGAGCTAATACATGCAAATAGCCGTTATATTGATAGACTTATTATTATTATTATTATTATTATTATTATTATTATTATTATTATTATTATTATTTGGCTGACAAAACAACCAAACACATAAATAGAAAATTTATCCTCACCCACCCACCTCACACACCACCCCCCCCCCCAAATAACAACGAAAAGTTAAATTTGTGATCCAATAGTGTGAGCTATTAGAGCCTTTATTAACACAGTTTTGGTTCAATTGCTGATAATAAGTGTGAATCATGGGATGGAGCTAAAGACATCAATCTTCACCCTCATATATGTCACTATGGCCCCTGCTATAGCACATTACATAGCATGTACGCTTGTACAGTAGCTGTCAATAATATGTACCAGACTAGCAAATATTCACCACAGTTCCTGGCATGGGTTCAGAGCCATATACACACAGTTACACTGCGTAACCAAAGAAATATACTGTATACTATTCACGGACCTAGTGCACCATAATGGCATTTCTTGATCGTAAAACCTGTTCTATGCAACCACATTATTGGAAGTTTGACCACGAATACTATATCTAATAAATTAACCATATGTCGCCCGAAGTCCCATACTCTAAATTTTAAGACAATCATACACATTAGCAGTTGAATATTTTGAAACTAATTTGACGGGATCTGCCGTAGGTAGCAACAGCTCCCAGTCAAATTAGCTACAAAATATTGTCTGAAATTGACTGTGGTCTGTTGTTATCATAGGCAGTAGCGGCTTGTAGTCAAATTACTTTCAAAATATTCATTAGCATGATTTCTTACACTAAGAATTATTTTTATTATTTGATATTTCAGATTCTAAATGCAAGATAGAATGCGTCTATTCGGTGGCTGTAGATGGCAGGTTTTACGACCAACCAACTAGCGCCTTTATGGTGCACTAGGCCCCAGGGTGGGGTAATCATGTTGACCTTGGTTTTAACAATGGTGATAACAGTTTCTAATAATAACAGTGACACTCTGCTATGAAAAACAGCATCCAGTTTGACTGAATCTGAATGCTGAAAGTGCAGTACACAGTACTAGTTTATGATTGACAAGGTGTCAATCACCACTGAAAACATTCTCTCCAGCAAGGTGTCAATCACCGCTGAAAACATTCCCTCCAGCAAGGTGCCAATCACCGCTGAAAACATTCTCTCCAGCAAGACATAGCATTTCGTGGTCAAAAAAATTGATAACCGAGCCAGTCAGTTCAGTGGTAAATTTTCAAAAATAGTCTCTCGTGGCCTGTAAAGTAACTGTCAATTATCTTGACCAGTCATGACCAATCAAGGCGTCCCTACATATCTGCGTGAGGAGAGAGTTCTGAGGAAGCAGTTCAATAAATTAACAAAATCCCCGATCAACAGAAAAAATGAACAAATACAATAAAATTCTATGTACATCAACAAAAACATACAAAAAGTAAACAATTTTACAAAATAATAATCATAATGGGATGAGCAACTATCCATGCCAGATTATGAGGGGGGGGGGAGATAATCCAGCTAATCCGACTCCAAAGACAATAGGTGAATAGGTGTAACGCTTTAAGACTCATGTCGGTCAAAAATGGCTTTTGCAGTGGTCTTGAGAACTATCTATTTGCAGACCAACAGAAGACTATTTTTGAAAATTTACCATTGGAATGACTGTCTCGGTAACCGAGCCAGTCATCACAGTTGTAAACCTTCAAAAATAATCTCTTGGTTTGCAAATAGAAATTTTCTATGAGAAAATTGAAATTTTCTTTTAAAATCTTTAGGGTTTAAGCGCTAAAGGGAGAGTTAATGCATAATGTCTCATGGCTACAGTATGAAGAGATACAGCTACTGGAAGAACACTGCGAGGCAAGCGTCTAGTTTATCAGTCGAATACAACAGACAGTCACTCTACAGAATTTGAGAACAAACTTGTAAGAAAGTGACTAGAATTGTTTTCAAATTCTTGTTCAAGATCTTAAGTTCAAAGATTGTGACGAGACTTCAATTGACCACCATGGTTAACAAACAGAATGACGAGATGAGATCATTTTGACAGCTCTGCACTCGCCGGTAAATGTATCAAGGTAACAATACCGATATTTCTTGTTAAAATGAAGGCATGGTGTACAGCTTTTCATTTGGTTAGGTTCATATCTACAAAAACCTTTTCAAAAAGTAAAACATATTCAAGAACGTTAAATATCTTTTCTTAAAATCTGACTGACACATATAGTAAGATTCTTATCACAATAAACAGCAGTAATTTAACCATTCAGCGGTAAAGCCGGCCTCTGCAGTGGACTTGTGCAATGTCCATTTGCAGGACAACAGACCATTTCTTGGGAATTTATTACTGGAATAAGTGGCTCAACAACTGACACAGTCAAAAGCCAGTCATTCTAGTGGTAAATTTTCAAAAAATAGTCTTTGCTTAGGCTGCAAATGAACAGTGCGTAATCAAAACCTATTTTCTCTACCAATCTGGACCCTTACTGGGTTTAGCATAGCAAGATTGCATGAAGTGTATATATGAATAATGACAATGCAAAGTCATGGATGAGTGACAGCTGTACAAGGACAATCATCTACATATACCCTGCTCAAAGCTATTCACAGAAAATACATGCTATAGTAAACTGATCTCACGTGACCGCCTTACAACAGGCAGTCTTAGAAAAACATGGCCAGTTCCAACCCCCACCCACACACCCCGACCTCCACCTTTTACCATGACAGGTGTTCTTACAGGTACGTGTTTGATTATATACAGTAAGACAGTTAGAATAACTTTATTGTTATTCAACAAGGTTTTGCACATAAGTGCGCCTCGTCAGATAAACCTGATGAAGTGTTTTTATGTGTGAAAGCTTGTGCAATAATATGGTACTCAAGCTAGTCTTAACCCTTTAACTCTCATATTAGCTAAAAATGGCTTCTGCAGTGGTCTTGAGAAATGTCCATTTGTAGACCAAGAGAAGACTTTTCTGAAAATTTACCACTGGAATAACTGCCTCGATAACCGAGCCAGTTATTCCAGTGACAAATTTTCGAAGATAGTCTTCTCTTGGTTTGCAAATGGACATTTTCTATGAGAAAATTGAAATTTTCGTGAAAAAATTCAATGGTTAAAGGGTTACTAAACAATAAGACAAGACACAAATAGATAAATCAGTTTTAGTTATGCCCCGCCCATCTCTAGCTGCTCTACCCCCCCCCCCATGTACCTGTGTTGGGATCGACCGATCCCTGCACTCTCTGAATCTCAATTTCCAGAAAACTATACAGGTAAGCTGTTGGATATTTTGAAAGTAATTTGACTGAGTGCACGGTAAAATTAGTTTCAAAATATTCAACATGTTTATTAAATAATAAAGCCATACAATGTGTGCAACTAGACAAACTATTACGCGTTTATGATGGACTAAATCGAGTCATTCATGACGTACTTGATTATGACATCAGCTTACATGTGATGTAGTTGATTATGACATCATATGATTGACTGACAAGATCCAAATTAAAAACTCAACCTCTTTTGATATCATCTAGAGATTGCCTTGTAAAGTTCATATCAAATTGGCCAATTGGTACTTGAAATGTCACTCATGGACAAAGAACAATGGGAGATGGATAGCTGTCATGACCTTCCAGCCCGGTGAGTTTACAATGCTTATTATGCAAAGTAGTATATAAATTATTATTTGTTTTATAAAAGAAACCATTACTCACTGTCTGATAGCAGACAACATATTCTAAGCGTTATATCTCTCGATGGGGTAAATATTTTTAAAACAACTTGACTGAAAGTTGTTGGTGGCTAAGCCACCAACATCTTTCAGTCAAATTGTTTTCAAAACATTCACAAGCTTTTCTCGATTAAATTATTGTCTGGTGGCCTGCAGCAGTGAAACAGTTAATTAATACAAATTAAGTAATTAATTTCATAATGACCGGCAATGATGAAAATAAAATATATACATTGTTATTCTATATATCCATCTTATTATCAAGCATGATTTTATCAATTAATAATTTGCATATGATTTCAATAAGCAGTTTTCGTGTGTTCTGTTTACACATAAAATTTATGTACACAATTTACACAGCAAGACCTGATTAAGTGAGGGAATGGTAGGGAAATGTTCTTAAATTTAAATTAAGATTCAAAAGAAAACTTAAAATTTTAATTAGTTTCATAGCGCTCAAACAATTACAACATCGATGATTTGTGAAATATTAAGTTAAATTTATTACCACAGCTACCCTTTCACCATTTAAATGAAACAGTATTGTAAATGAAACTCAGTAGTTTGAGCGCTTGGTCACGTAATATCTTGCCTGAGAATGAAGGAATAATGCCATGAAACTGAACAAAGACTTAATACCGTTCACATACCAATAGAGGAATCCAGTTTCTCAATCAATCATATAACATCATAAACAACAACGTCACGTGTAGGCTGACATCATAATCAATTACCTCATAATTGACACGATTTAGTCCATCTTAAATGCTTAATAGTCCGTCAAGTTGTAGGAATTATATGTCTTTACTATTTAACATACATTCTGTTGAATATTTTGAAACTAACTTAGGCAGCAATAGCACCCTGTCAAATTAGTTTCAAAATATTCAACAGCTTACCTGTAGTTTTCTGGAAATTGAGATTCCAAGAGAGCAGGGATCGGGCAAAGCGTGGGTGGAGCTTAGCTAGAGATGGGCGCCGCATAGACAAAGCTGGATTCCTCCATTTTAAACATGCTCACCAATCACTACAGACTCAATATTTTGTGGGGGGGGGGGGGGTACAATATACATTGCCATAGGCCCTATTATAAATCATCAGCATGCTTGACGATATGAAGGTAAAGAAATTCCACCATATTCCAATTTTGGCGCTGCGAGTAGGGTCAAGTTCGACTGGCTAAATAGTTTGCTGGTTTAACTATAGTCAGTTTGCTGGTTTACTGAACATGCGCAGTTGCTATGTCCAGCCGAATGCTGGATAGTTAACTATAGTTTGCTGGTTCCTGATTCCCCATTGAATTACTATGCAGAAAATTTGGAGCCTGGTACCAGTCTGCATGAACCCTTTCTGTCATCTGTTTTAATGGCCTATGAAAATGGCGTATTTTTGTCCGTTAAAACGTCAAAAAGCGTCCATATAACAAAGTGGGAAGGAAAGGCGTGGGAACATTGGCATACCATGGGAAAGCATAATTTTATCAAACCTACGTTATTGAGTGAAATACTTACACTTTTATATGCATTTATTCATGGCGAGTGAAAGCTGTTTGCATTTTAGAAATTTACACAAATTTTGCACTAACCTATTTAATGTTCGACTGGGAATCCAGTTAGCTATAGTTAACGATGGTTAGGAGTCGAACCTGGCCTAGGTTGGAGTATACAACTCTTATAAACATACATACCGGTAGTGCTTGTTTCTGATACAATGCAGATTAATGACAGGGACTCATCTGCGGCCAGTTTCATAAGGATACCTAAGTACACTAGGAGGCATTAGTTGTTTAAAATACGGCATAGCTTATGTACCTCTTGACCCTTTACTGGTCAAATTTGGTCAGGAAAAGTAAAATATTTGCTTATTGAATGTCAATTTGCAGGCCAAGAGACGACCATTTGAAAATTTAACACTGAACTGATGAATCGTTAACCCTTTTTGATAGGTAGAAACTGGTTCTGTCACCTTAATTCAAGTCATGGATACCGTGATGGTAAGACGCTGTTTGATTAAGATTGGGAAACATCTTAAGATGATTTCTGGATACTTAATGCAACAAGGTCTTACAAGATGGTTATTTAAGATGGATATTTACGAGATTTGAAGAAGACAAGTCAGATAGTCGGAATGGTATATACAGATCCAGTTCTATGATTCAGCACTGCGTGGAAGTCACGAAATGTACGTAGTGTATGCGTATTTCTGGGAATAACCCAGAATTTACATGACAGGTCAAAGAGCACCTAGGCATACGTCATGACATCTCGTAACTATTAGTTATTGCGCCCAAATAGAATGCACTAATAATGAGTTAATCCTGATGGGTTGATACTTGAATGGTTAACGCTCTTGTCACAACAGAACAATTAGTAATTGGGGCGTGGGTATGCAAGGAATGGATGCTTGACGAGTCCTGTCTAAACAGATTTGTATATGGTATCTGTCAAGATGCATCACTTGTGTACTAGTCCTAACCGGTTTCACGATCGCATCATTGGCACGAGAGGAACAACGTATTAAGCGGGAAACATTGCATGATCACGTACGCCATATTGTACCCTGCGATGGGCACATCCCGCGGAAGTACGCAACTATCTTGAAGCGTGTCGCTTTGCGCTGGATGCCATGCATCCCACACAAGCAGGCGATCCCGCCTATATAGTAAGTTGGACCACAAGGGGACAACTTCACAAGGACATCGAGACTTACCTCACCACCCGAGACCGTACTACAGTTACATGGGATGAGTTATATACCCACATAGTAAGATATTTCGTCTCTGCTAATGAGTCTGAAAGACTCAAGTGTGAGATTGAAAATGTTCGGCAAAAACGTGGGGAAGGCATACCATGACAATAATCCCGACAGTGCTAGAATCATCCTATGAGCATACGTTAAGGCTCTATTGGACATCTCGTTGGCCCGCTGGGTCATAACTAAGGGAAACGACACCCTCGAAAAAGCGACAAAGTACACTGAGGAGCAAGGTGACATGAGCGATTTGCTCGACGCTATGAACCTTAAAGAAACAAGACGAACCAACACCCTCATGGAAGTGGACGAGTGTGATTATGAGATCGACGCCTTTGAGTCTCCTTCCCGAGGTCATTACGAATCTACCGTCACCGACTGGAGGAAGCAGCTCGATGAGTTAGAGAAGAGGATGATAACCCGACAAGATAAGATGATCCATAACATGTTTTCAATGGTAAAGGGGTTGCAGGAGGAGATGTTGATGAAGCTAACAGGATTAACTGTAGCAGCACAGCAGACGCCTACCCAACCACGAGTTAAACAACCACGCACTATTACTTGTCATAACTGTGGCCAACCTGGACACACCAAGCGACAGTGCCAACAGACTGTTAACGAGTCGAGTAACAATCATCCGAGCACTCAGAAGAAACCAATGACATGCTATAACTGCGAGAAAATTGGCCACATGGCCAGAGAATGTAGGGCCGCCAGAACGCCCGACCACCGTGTACCCAAGATGCAAGAACCTGCACGCGTAAGTAAACCGACGCAACAGCAGAGACCAGCCCAAGAGTCACCTCAATTTCGACCTGTATTTCCACCACAGGAGTCACGCCGAGAACGGCCACAATCTGTCCTTTTTACAAGCCCCAGCATGAAGACGAATAGCACGCCCAACCGAAAAGAAGTCCTCAACATCGTGACCAAACATTTGATCATAAATGTTGGAAGTGTGGTGCTTCCGGGCATTCAGAAAACCAGTGCCCATACTATAATCTACCAGCAGAGGACATAGAGGTAGATGCTGTAACTACACCAGCCTGGGGTTCTCGAAATGTCAGATGAGATAACATGAACCGACTGGATGACCGAGCGTACGAAGACCAGGATGGCTTCACCTTAACTGGAGCCAACACCGGTCCCTGGTCCGACTCCTATTGAGCGAGACGATGGGTCACAATAACACAGTCGATACTGGTAAGCATAGTATAGATATTCTTATCGACACTGGTGCCAGTACATCGCTTATTAGAAGCGATATTTGGAAGACCTTGTTAGGAAAACCGGTAAGGGTACCGCGGCTAGTCATCCGAAATTAGAGAAGTTAGTTTGATTCAGTAAGGGGTCACTGCTTCCTATCTTAGTTCCCGAGGGAACAGCCGGTCCCTCAGGGATTTCCCATCATCCTAGCCGGGTGGGAAAACCAGATCAGGTGGTCGTAGATCACAGGGTAATAGAACCAATGATGACTCAACTCATTGTTACATCAGTCCATGATGTAGAGATGACTAGTGCAGGTGAGTCAGTAACGGATGAACCTATGCCCGATGACGCATCCGAGATGGGTGTGGATGATGACAGGGATGACAGATTAGAGCACATGGTTGGCAGAGCTCCAAATTCTGGTCACAATTTGCGGAAACGCAAGCATAGACCTGAATACTTTAGTCATATGCGCCAGAAAATCCCACGCATTGGTGTGGTGGATATTCCGATGACTGATGCGCAATTCCATCGCTATATAACAGCGGTCATCAACCATCATATATCACTCGCTGCTCGATGGTTCATCTGATAGCACTTACTCCATATAACTGGCATAGTGGGGTTTACCACAATGCATTCGATTATAATATGTGCAATATTTTTAGTATTTAGTGTTTGCGTTCATATCAGTGAGACAACATCGCCTGATATTCAGAAAATTGCTCACCCAACATGTTCCGATATCGGTTATTCGTGCGGAATGGACTGTTTTGATGTCTATTTCAGACCCTCAATTACCTGATGATTTTGGCAAACAGGTGAAAATTATACATAATGTGATTAAAATGGCTAGCGAAAATAAGTTACTATCTAGTCATGACATGTGGTGTTTGTCTGTATATTTAGTAAATGTGCACAAAGTCGCTCGTACCCCAACGGTTATCCAGGACACGTCCGTCAGAAGACGTCGTGGATTCCTGAACTTTATAGGCGACATTGCCTCATCTCTATTTGGAGTAGCTACGAGTGGAGACATCGAAAGATTGCAAGAAATCGTTAAGGATTCGATGGTTAAAACTAATAGGATCATTCATTATACTAATGAATTAATGACACACGTTAAGCACTTGTATGCTGAGATTAACGTGGACCGGACTCGACTTAACGACTTGACGGACGTACTGCAAAACACAACTGTACAGATTAATAAGTTGGAAACTGACTTTATGTCTTGGACACAAAAGATATTCACCTTAATGAGACTCAATCAGGCGATTGATTCGATTAAGGGCACTGCCCACGAATTTCGCCGATCCATCATGAAATTCCAAAGACGAACTGCTTCTCTGGAGCTGGGTCGTCTGATGGAGGAGCTGTTTAGCCCAACCGATCTAAACAGTATGTCACGACAAATTGACGCTAGCGCGAAACTAATCACGCCTTTCCAGTGGTACTACCGCAAATTTGCTGTGTGGCCCTTGTTGAAAGATCCGAAATCATTACATTTTGTAGCTGTTCTACCCTTGATCGACGACGGCAATTATGTAGAGCATGGGGTACACACATGGCCTGTTCCGTTGTATGTTCCTGGCCATTTCGTTCAGGTTAAATTAGGTGCTGTTAATATTGGGCTGGATACACGCACTGGTTGGTATTTTTCTCCGGATAAATGCCGCGGGGAACGCCCGTGTGTTTGTGAGGGTAGTCTACAGATCGACTTGTCCCATCTTCCCTGTCTGGTGAGCATTATGTCCAACACCACCAACCCCGAGTGCAAGATTGAGTTGTCCCTGTCCAATGACACAAGTAGCAAACTATTCAAGGGTCAGTATACGGGAATAGTATTACAAACATTTGGGGAAACAGCGAAAACCCACTGTCAAGGTAAACGTACCGCTGAGCACCGACTTTTGAACGGGATTTACGTTTTGAATCCACGAAAATGTGCTTACAGTGGTGCTGGATGGCACTACAGTCCTATTATGGCCTATGTACACAAATATGTCAAAGTGTGGCCAGTTCTAAATTTGGCTAATATAGAAATTTCTGACGTCCTAAATCAGACCCAAATAGTTAACCATCTTGAAAGCGTCAGATGGGACCATTTACGCAAGGTCAAAATGGTTAGCCTGGCACCTCTATCCGATATTGATATCGATGCGACCGGTATCGACGAATTGGTATGTAGTTCTGTTATTCTTATTGCCTTTACATCATGTGTAATATTTATATGTATTTTATATCTTTCATACCGCTGTGGTGTTTGGCCGGCAGTAAATCGATGCTGTATTTCTTGTTTACTTAAATCAAAGGCGACGCCTAATGATTCCAATGAATCTGCACGGGATGGGCAGTGCACTACTCTGCCCCAGGAATTGAACAACCCGGGAGATTCGACCAACGAACCGATGCTGTCGGGCGGCCACCTGGAAAGTGGCATTCCTCTATCGGTTCCGGTGAGTACCGTGCTGCACATCCCTGGCGTATCCTTTGATACACCCCTGTACCCGGAAGGTAACCATATAGCATACCAATAGGTACATTTTATTGTATTGACTCAGTTGTATTGATTTCATTTTGTTGTGGTGTGACGCATTTAGTAACATCTATGCGTAGTCACACCACTCCATCAATTGTTGTATATTTGTACAGCATTAGTGTTCTTCTTGATATTTTCCCTTTTACTTAATAATTTATATGTTATAGTGTAGTTATATTTTCACTTGCACACACCTAGCGTAAACAGAAGCGTGCCTGGCATGGGATCCGTGCCCAGGGCCGACGTGCGTCCAACGTGTACTCGATCCAGTGATTTTTAAATGAAGAGAGCGGAGTATTGTCTTAAAATAAGGTCAAGAATAATAAGTAATATCACGGTGGTACATGTTCACAGTAGTTGTAATAAATATAATAAATAAATAGCCTGGACAATAATTCTTGAATGTTCAGCACATGAAATTGATGAAATTAGACAAGTGTAGATTCGCTCACTACATAGGGAACACTGAACGCATTCAACTGACATCAGAAAAATTGCTGGATTTCTTGAGACTGATCTGAATTGTTACAGTTACAGATTGTAATGGGGCTATATCCCTATTCTCACCCCCCCCCCCCATGGAAAGTGGTAACTCCCATTTATTTCTTTTATTTAATATTACCGCTTTCTTCGTATGGCGAAAAAACCCCAACCCCATTATAGCCTTACTTATTAAAATGTTGTAGACATTGAAAACATAGATAATTTAAAATTGCAGTGTTTTAACCAGATTTCGTGGCAATCCGAATCCCATAGTAAACCTATGGGAGGGGTTAGAATCAAGACATAGCCTCTAAGCCTGCAATGGCATATAAATATACCACGAACACAGATATACAACTTGTAGGACTGACGAGTGCCAAATAATTGGAAAATGTCAAAGCAAATACCACGAAAATAGATCAGAAATTAAAAATGAAGTTAAAATCAACTTAATTTGATTTAAAATCTTTAAAATATAGTCTTACCTACCAGGAAATGATAAAAATGTGATCTAATTTTCGCAGTTGTCAAAAGTTCAAAATGAAGGACAATTTGCGCCATTCGAGTAGTATATGGCCAGTGGCCATCCGTTAAATTGTTTTGCTTAAGTTATAGAAAATATAGGAATGCAGTGCACGTAGGAAACACTATACAGCAACATTTATATATGCAGCATTTTCTCCCGCCACCAACAATTTTTCACTGTGGTCGCTGTCCGTGCTATAACTCTGTTTAGCCCGGCATGCTACCGACTAAACCTTTTCTATTCAGCTCGATAGGATAGGTTCAAAATGATTAGAGACACTTTCTTCGTTACATACTGTGTAATATATTCTTCTCTTCTGGTAGTGCGATAATCTAGCCCCCGCACTCCGGTAAGACTCATAACTCCAAGATTGTGTCTCTCTTCATATTCCTCTTAGCTTTGTGGCTTCTTAATTGTTTGGACGTCCCTATCCGCACCATGGGCTGATCCGACTCTGGGAAACTATTGGGGTTTCCGAGCTGTGATGGCTAGGGTGCGGTATCACATACACATTCCCGTGTATCTTCGGATACTTAGTAGATAATACTCTAAGCCAATGTAGGAAAGCACCGCGAAAACACATGTATTAATTTTTTTTTTTTTTTACTGACAACCCTCCCGCACCGCAGTGCAAAACTGGCAACTTGTATATACACCTAACGACAGGTTAAACGGTTAGTTCCATAGGACCCGGTGACGGGCGGGATACGTATTCTCACCGAATTCTGTTAAAATGTCTGGGCATGATATTTAGATCTGCCACGCCCTTACGGGAAGGACATTTACGGTGTGCATTCGTCTCTCTTACCCCCACCATAACGATAGGAGATATGGCCTAATAATGCTTTCGTGAAATGTAAACCATGTCTTGTAATGTTTCATGTGGTTGCGAAGCAGAATGTCCGGATTCTCACCCAGTTCGGAGATCCCACTAAGTAACATGTATGAGTGCTGTCTACAGTATTGATGTCCTCGGGCATCTGTTCTCCGTGACAGCCGTGTCTAATAGCTAGGTAAATATCGGCCAGTTGCGGCCTAAACTAATTCTTGTTTTGAAAACAACTAAAAGGAATTAAGCAAAGCAGAAGGTCCGCAGAAATAAAACAGCAACTACCAACTCAGCATATTAGGAATCACATAAGACGGGGACGAAGGAATCCATCGGGAATCTTCCGTTCCGTCTTCACATAAAACAGTATGCACCCCTATAGTCATCTCACTAGGTATGGTCTTTTCTTTCTACAGCAATTTTGTTTGAAATATTACAGTGGGCCTATTTTTGCCTACTATTCTTCTCCCACTTTAATCCGTGGCGACACCAAGACGGAGGCCCGCGCAAGGCACTTGCCTCTCGCAAGAATTCAGCGACGACGGTCCACGCCAGGATACTACTCCTCACACAAACTAGGACTAGGAGTAGTGCCTGCGTGAGGCACATCACTTTTTCGTCTAAGATAGCCTTCTTCCTTTCAGCCTCTATGTCTTGTATTTTCGTATGCTCTTATTGTAGTTTTATCCAGCATATTTTTCAATTAGTTAGGTAAACTCATTGCATAGACTTTTATTTTTAGGTCACCAAATCAAATCTTGTGAGCCCATAGATCACGAAATTGCTATGGACAGGCATACTGGTGACACAAACTCTTGGGATGAGACCGTTGTGTTTAATGTTTGCGACAATGGCCGCACGGCTCCACCGGAACGATTGAGTTCCACCGGCCTTAGGAGCCGGTTTTTGTTTCCCACAGGGCAGTCTCGTTCAAGGTCCGTCACCCCGAGACCGGATGCTAACCAGCGTCATCACTCGTCGTGCACGTACGGCACGGCGAGTCGACATGAGACATCGGAACGGCCCGACACTACCCGGCGAGCTACACTTGTAAAGATAAAGAAATCAACAGAACTGGCAACTCAGTCAGTAGAAAATCGGCGCAAGAAGCAGTACAGTCCCTAACACCCATTCAAACATATTGAAGAAGACTGTAAAGAATATTATAAACCTAAATCTTAATACCTTCTTAAACAGACGTGAAGAGCTTATTACCCGAAAATATATTGGTGAAATATACACTGCAATGCTAGTGAAATGCACAAAGCAAGTATATTTTTTATGCAATACAGGACCCCGATCTGTACCGACAGATAACCTTTCCAACAAAGTTAAGTGGTCAGGATAGAACCAATACCGTGAATCTAGTTTTCTCCAACGAAAATGATAAAGCAGAAAACATTCTGACTGAAGACCCAGTGGGAAACAGCCACGACATCGTGATCTGTTTCATTTAGCTATCGTTTCTATGTCACCTATTAAACGATATCTTTACTGGAAACAGTGACAAACTATTAAATCAAATATTTTTGCTCGACAAAAAGGCCAAAATCGGCCTCAACCGTTGTAATGATGACGATCTTGTTGACCATATGTACAAATGTTAGGGTATTAGCCTGATAAGTCAGGTTCTACCAGTACACGCGGCTAATAATATGGGATATATAGAAATATTTTCACATTACTATAATAAATATTTGGTGGTAGAATAATTACAATATTTCGCACAGCACGAGAACATAGTGAGTTCTACGTGGCCTTATGTTCGAAAACTGGCTACAAGGCAGTAGAGATATTCTGGTACGAATATAGTACATTATTGGAATTTGACAATGATGTGCCACTACTAAATTGCATATGACGAAATTACTGTATAGTAAACATTTTTTAAACCTTTGATACTTTATTAGCGTATTCATATACGTATCTAACCATATAGGTGAACTTCTGGGGCCTAACCTATTGCAAACAGTGTGGTACAGAAAATCGTTGATCTGACAGAATTTGCGCCAATTTTCGGTATGGAATTGTGTATTACGTTCCTGTAGAATTTTTTTTTAATTCGGAATACAACTAACATATTTCCTATAAGTATTTGTGGGTGAAATTCTGGGGGTGAACGTATTGCAATGAAAACCATGAATTAGCCTAAGTTTGAGCTTATTTACGTTACGAAATTTTTTAATCTCACTACGTCGTAAGCTTATGCTTATACCTATCTAAACATATGGGTGATATTCTGGGCCAAACCCATTATGAGAGATATGTCAGGACATATCGACACCTATCTGAATGTGGTGAATGTGAACCAACCATATTACAATGGGGCCATATGGCGAATATGTAACTACATATTACCAAATTACTTGATGGTAGAATCGTGCAAAAGCAGTAGTACATATTCAGTCATATACAGCAATATATATGTAAAAAAAATGATTACAAACCGAGAACTGAGATTTTAATACTGAATATAGTAAATTGTTCGCATTTGACAACTGTCCGTGGCTACTAAATTGAATATTACGAAATTACTACGTGGTAGAAATCTCAAGATTTATTAGCGTATTCATATCCCTATCTAACCATATGGGTGAAATTATGTAGCCACACATATTGCAGACGGTAGGATATTGAAAACCACAGATCTGCCAACATTGGAACAAATTTATGCGATGAAATCGCATACTACGAAAATACTTCACGTTCGAATTCTTTTAAATTCCCAATATAACTAGCATATTCAAACTCCTATACGTCTATGTGAGCGAAGTTCGGAAACCGACCATATTACGTAAAGTAGGGCACCAAAAACCACGAATACACCATCATTTAAGCTAAATTTTGCGTATTAATATTACTTCATCTAGAATTTGTTAGATTCGGAATATAACTAGCTTATTAAAGCTCAAGTCTATGTGGGGTAAATTATGGGGCTGAACATACTACAGACAATAGGGCACCGAAAACTGTGGTGGTTTATTAATACAATGAACCTTTCCAGTTTAGCTTTGCCCCGCCCATCTCTAGTTAAACTCCACCCATACCACTCTCGAGTTGGGATCGATGGATTTCTGAACATCTAGACCATCAATTTCAAGAAAACTATACAGGTAAGCCGTGGAATATTTTGACACTAAATTGACTGGGTCCTGTTGCTGTCTATGGCAGCAACAGCGCCCAGTCAAATTACTTTCAAAATATTCAACAGCATTTTTGTTAAATAACAAAAACATACAATTCGTACAATGTGTCAGATTATTAAGCATTTAAGATGGACTAAATCGAGTCAGTCATGATGTCCTTATTATGACGTTATCCTACGTGTCACTTAATTAATTACGACGTCATATGACGTAATATGATGGATAGACAACCTAAAAAGGCCCATTAGCAAGTGGTATTAATTACCCTCGCTCCGTCAGAGGATGAGTATTCGGGTCTACGTGCGTTCGGGATGGCAAGGGTCTACAATCTATGATTGGCCTTGTTAAAATATGTGACCTATAAATACGGGTGCTCTCTTAATACAAGTGGTCCATATTGTGTGGGCCACGCATTACCAAGTGGTATTAGCCCTGTAATGCTCAATTTGCTCATGCCAATTTCAATAGAGGGATCCATTTCTAGGTATGCCACGCCTATTTCTAGCTAAGCTCCACCCCTTTTTTGCGTGTTGGAATCGATATATATATATATATATATATATATATATATATATATATATATACACGCTGAATAATAAATTCCCAGACTTCCAATTTCAAGGTAACTATACAGGTAAGCCGGTGACTATTTTGAAACTAATTTGACTGGGTGCAACGAAAACCGTGAATCGGCCTAAATTTGAGCCGAAATTATTACATGGTAGATAGTTTTAAATCTCACTCCTCCGTAAGCGTATGCCTATACCTATCTAAACATATGGGTGACATTCTGGGGCCGAACCCATTCTGAACGATATGCGAGGACATACTGACACGTATCTGAATGTGGTGAATGTGAACCAACCATATTATAATGGGGCCATACAGCGAATATATAACTACCTACGATGAGATTATTTGATGGTAGGATTGTGCAAAAGCACTAGCTCATATTGAGTTATATACATCCATATATAAAAAATTATTACAAATCGAGAACAGACATTCTGATACCGAATATAGTAAATTGTTGGCATTTGACAACTGTCCGTGGCTACTAAATTGAATATTACGAAATTACTACGTGGTAGAAAACGCAAGATATATTAGCGTGTTCATATAGCTATCTAACCATATCGGTGAAATTATGTGGCCAAACCTATCGCAGACAGGTAATAAGTAGGGCATTGAAAACCCGCAGATCTGCCAAAATTGGATCGAATTTACGAGATGAAATCGTATACTACGAAATTACTTCACGGTCGAATTTTGTTAAATTCCCAATATAACTATCGTATTCAAATCCCTCTACGTCTATGTGAGCGAAGTTCTGGAGCCGACCATATTACATACAGACAGTAGGTCACCGAAAAGCACGAAAAACCTAACTTTTAAGCCAATTTTTGCCTAATAAAATTATTTCATCTAGAATTTGTTAGATTCGGAATATACCTAGTATATTAATGCTCAAGTCCATGTAGGTGAAATTATGGGGCTAAACATACTACAGACAATAGGCCACTGAAAACGGAATCACCGGAGATTTAGCAAATTTGCGGTATTAAATTGTGCACTACGAAATTACTTCATGGTAAAAATTGTTTTTAACCTCACTCCATTACTTCACTAGCGTATTGATATACCTATCTAACTATATGGTTGAAATTATGTTGCCGAATTTCCTGTAGACGTTCTTAACTTAGCACATGCATAGGCCTACACTTTCGGTTGATTTCTGTATTCAACAATCTGCTACAATATTATTGACAGCAGTTTTGACTGGAAATTTGGAACATTGGTAGTCTATCAATACTGCTACATAATTACATTGGCCCTACATGGATTTATTCCCGTGGATGGATTAAAGACAAAAGGATATTACTGATAATCACACATCCATTATTCATTCGTATCCCGCGAGTTCTCTTTCGATACGAGATCGAGAAATGTATCTCGTATGTAGGGGCCTATTGAGTAGCCATTGACGTAGTGATTTCACGATCCACAGTGTTGCTTTTACAGCCCGCTACGGAGATAGACTGGGTCCCGGTCTGTCTGGTATCCGAAGTTGAGTCTGTGTAACAGTCTAGTCGTTGTGATAACGTAAGAAGATGGCCGGTCATTACATTAGAGGTGTAGTTTCGAAGAAGCCAAGCCTTTATTTTTAGATGGATTCATTATTGTTAGCGAACTCTGTCTACTTTTTCGCTGCACTGGTCGGAGGAATGTTTTCTAGCTGCCTGTTGCCAAAAGCGAAAAACCGTTTTCGTGCCTCATTAACCTTTGACAATGGTGATGTGCCTTTGTACAGTAGTACGACAAACCTCTCCAGCGTTTCCATGTCATTGTCACACAGAGACGCAGGGGAATCAGACAGTCTCCTAAATAGTGACTTAAATAGATCTGAAGTCCTCCAAACTTCCCATGCTGTCTTCTTGCCAATCCCACAAAATGCAGACACAGTGTCACACGCAGAGAAAGCATGCATAAATAGCCGTCCTTGTGACGCTTCTGCACCCAAAACTGTTGCAATGCCATGAGCTGACACATAGCGGAAGGTCTTCCCATGGCCAAATGTGACACAGAGATCACACCCATGAAGAAAGTTTGCTGTCCGTATGGCTAGGACTACGACGTCTGTATCTGTAGCATGAATCATTATTGTTCGATAACCTTGGTGATATGCATGGAAGGCGTGGAGCAACATTCTACCATCTGCTTCATCTTGCATGCATGGCGCGAGTTCTGAGACGTCATGCTCTGGCCTCATCAGCACATTTTCCTCACATGTTGTGACGAGTATCTTTCCTTCTGGTAGCTCGAATGACTCCAATGTATGTGCGAGAAAGGTGAAGAGGCCTGTTTTGTTTGCATCAACTCATAGGAAAGTTTTCCAATTTTGGGTGAGTCTTGTACTCGATGCAACACGAAGAGCTTCACCATGTCCCCGTAATTCTCTAGCGTGTGTCCTCAAGCTTCCCGCCTTATACACGTCCCATACAACATCCACTCTTTTAACCGTCTGTAGTTGTCTAGCAATGGGTGGGAGGAAGACGTGCTCTGTAAAATCTCCAAATGTGTTCACAACCACGTTTGATTTCTTGGGATGTAGATTATGCGTCATAGCTGCTCCGTCAATGATCTTCACTTCAACCTCTGGATAATCAGCTGCACGAGCTACTAATGCTTCCAAACATCCCATCAGATCTGGTTTGCTGCCTTGGCGCATTGCGTTGCTCTCAGCAAGTGATGGGGCCATGGATGATTATCATGCTCAAAGAATGAATCAAGGTCTCCGTCTCTGGATTGGCAGGAAATGTACAGTCTAGAGAATAACTGTACCTCTCTCTTCATTGCAACAAGCTTCTTGTTGGTTCTGGTACTCTTCCTCTGTTTTGATTTGAACAAAGCCAAATTGTTCTTTTGGATTGGTTCATATACCGATTTTGATGATACAGATAGTCGATCTGCGACGAATGCGTGGTACTGTCTGATGCCTAGTTCTTCTGCTGTTCGGATCGCATTCACTACAGACTCGGACATAATGACTTTGGTATCTAGAGTCACTAAGTCAAAGCTGTCATCTAAAAATGGGTTTCCCCATTTCCTCGATTGCACCAATAAAACAAATTGTGTTTAAAGCAAACAATTTCTGCTTACTCGGAATCTGCTCATGGCGACAGTTATGATTGATATTTCTGTGTGTATGTTTCACTTCGTACTCGCTGATCATCCTTCCTATTCATCCATCCATCGTTTCAAAGCAGCTTCATTTTCTGTGATTCCGATAATTCCACCATCGCCCTTCAGAATAGCATTTTGCTTCTCGTGGATTTGATCATGTGCCAAGGCTGAGAACTTGTGAGCCGTTTTCTGAGTAACGAAGTTTCCTTCAACAAATAGCCTATGTACCAGTGGGCATCGGTTCTCAAGTTGCAACAGATCAGCCACATGGATGCTGAGCCATCGTGCAAAGTGTACATGGTCCAGGGTAAACATCCACGGGATAATCTTTCCCAATGTCTCTACATACAACGGGAAATTGGCCTCTCGCTGAGCTCTCATGAATTGAAGAAACAGCAGCTCTAATTTCAAGACCGAATTCCAGTACTTAAACTGTGGGTGGTCTGTTTCCTTCTGCTGACACCAGTCTTCGAATGGCAGTGTGTCCTCTGAGGCAGCATATGCACGTTTCTGCACTACATAGAGAGCAGCGGATGTCACCTGGTGTGCCCATTGCCCTCGTGATGTATGCGAGCCAGTTTGAATGGCATCGGCTCGGCCTTCTGTAGTTACATTAACTGTTGTCATCACAGCCACCCATCCACTGTTGCTTAGCCAGTCTCCCAACACATTGAGTAGCGCCATCTCAATGTGAAGTCCACCCATCATCACCACATACTTATCCTCACCATATAGAAGGGGCCAAGACCATTGTATCTTCTTTGCAATATCATACAAAGGCTGATCAAGAGTGATGACTGGCACCTGTCCATGATTGATATGCTGTGTAGCTTGCTGAATTAAATCCATACCATGTTTCACCATTGCCAAACTATGAGCGTTGTCACGAAAGAGCGGCAAAGGTCCACTAATTGCTGGCGGAGGTGGGACATCTTGAAATAATGCTTGGCGAAGCGAGGGGCTGGCATACAATTACTTTTACTGGACAAAACGTGTAGACCAATTGTTTTGAGTAGCGAAAACTTGTTTCTAAAATGTTCCGCCCGTGTACAAACGTTTAGCAATAATACTACTAATTTACAAATGTTACAACAACAACGACGACGACAACGACGACAACGACGACCACCACCACCACAACAACAACAACAACAACAACAACAACAACAACAACAACAACAACAATAATAATAATAATATATTTTTCAGCATGTTTATCTATTTAGAGTATTGTAATGGGTAAAATCATAACCAGTGACGACCCAAGAAACCCTTAATTTGACATCAACTCCAGCCCTCTACTCCATCTAGAACTTGAGTAATGCAGATTTTCCGCTGGGAAGGCGGCCATTTTGAATCCGCCATTTTGAATGGGTTCCCTTGGTAGAATCACGTGTCACCGCATCTAATTATGCATACTTGACTGACTATTCAATGTTCCTGGTAGAGCTAGATACGTCATTCATTACACATTTTGATTGTGGCGTCCAGCTACATCTGACCTAAATAATTATGACGTCATATACTGCAGAAACAGATCAGAAAAATCCATTATCATAGAAAATGTCCTATGTCTAATTGTCGTCCAAGAGACCATTGTGGTTTTTCTTTTGCAATTTACTACTGGAATTATAGGATCGGTTATCCAACCAGTCATTCCAGTGGTAAGCTTTCAAAACAAGTTCTCCGGCGAGTAGCTAATGCAAATGGACATTTCTCACGATCACCGCAAGAAGCCATTTGTGGTCAGTTTGATAGAGTGCTAACGTGGACATATAAGAGACGCCGCTAGTGGGCATGTGCTTGAGTACTTTCATCTGCAGAAGGAAAGATAAACATGTTTTGTACGCAGCCCTCCAGTAAAAGAAGAGTACTTATTTAGAGTAGTTATTTGGAGTTCCGTTGGCTGTTTATTAAAATAATTAAGCGGTCATCGCCGCGCAAACTCTATTACAGTCGGACCAGAACAAATAAGAGAACTCGTCATGAATCACGCGCATGAAGATAATAATTATGAGATATCCAGCAATCTAAAAATAGAGCCGTGTCTTGGCGCCGAGAATTATTAGATCTCGTATCGATGGAGATCTCGCGAGACACAGTCCCACAATCCCCTGCGCGAAATGGCCGCGCCTATAGGCAATTCTAGACAGCAATAAATAGAAGCGGGCACGCAACAATAGTGTTCTTGCTAGTCAAATTATTAGTCGCATATTCTGTGAAAACCATAAAGATCACCACTAGAAACAACATCCCCCAACACACGCACACACGCACACCAGCACAATCACCACCGACAACAACAACAACAACAACAACAACAACAACAACAACAACAACACCATTACCACCACTAGAGCCACCAAAACCACCACCTGCACCCCACCATCACTACAACTATCAACACCACTAGAACCACCACACCCACCAGCAGCACGACCACAACCCACAACCACCACCACCGTCGCCGCCGCCGCCGCCACCACTAATATGACGGTCACTAGAAACACACTAGGATTATCACCACCACAACAATCACCCACCACTACCATCACGACAAGATCCAACAGGACAACCATCACCACCACCACCACCACCACCACCACCACCACCACCACCACCACAACAACAACCGCGACGATCTCTGCTGCCGCCGCCTCCGACGTTACCACAGCTACCATTGTCGATGCTTCCGACGCCGACGCGGCCATTACAATCACGACCACAAACACCACCATCACCACCTCTGTATCTACCACCATAGTCATACCACAACCACCGACAATATACCTCAAAACCGCTATCCCTTCCACCGCCGCCGCCACCGCCACTACAACCAGTGCCCATCAAAAGCAACACCATCACCACCGTTACAACTACCACAACAACACCCACTATATTCTCACCACCACCGCCGCCACCACCACCACCCACCAGCTCTACCACGGCCACGATCTCAGCAGCAGCATTAGTAGCGGGTAGTAGTGGCTAAGGATGAGGCTGAGGCGTGTGCGCTCGCCAGTGTATGTGCACGTATTAAAGAAGATCCTTGTGGAATAGGATTTATTGTTATGAATTTCAGTTTGAACGTTCAATTTGGAACAAATAGGAGGAAAAAATTAGGAACAAATACATACCCTCACCATCCCGGGTATTTTTTGCCATGTTTATTTACAATTTAGCATTTATCAAGCCCAACGTGTGTAACTCATAGGCCGGAATTCAATAAGGAGGTATAAACCCGGTTTAACGTAAACAAATCACAAAGTAATTACAAGGCTATTCGTATAGATAGGTTGATAGCCCTCACTTTTTACTGGTTCAGAGCTAGGTCACGCGCCGTGCAAGAGATGTGGCAATAATTGACCAAATATGGGCACTCCTTCTAAGTGGGCGGGGCATCAAAGTTGCCGCAAATGTCGTAACTATAGTGAGCTCGCGGGTGTTGAGATATTGCTGCGTACATACGCACTCACTCACGCACCCGCTCACACATGCACACGCACAACGAATATTATGGTCGGTGCTCTAATTTCTATAGAAGAATACACTCATAACCCCGCCACCCCGCCGCCACCCACCCACCCATTGTATCTCCATCACTGAACATCTTTCCATTTCGGTCGAGGGTAAGAATAATGTGAAAATAATATTAAATGCGTGTGAGTGCAAGTGTGCATGAGAGAGTTCATGTTAGGTATTTATCAATGATGAACTGACTCATGTGGCAATTCACCTTTCCAGAGTATCCATTCATCATCAGACCTCGTATGACGTCACAATCAGCTAAGCGCGTGTATGATGACGTCAGAATCATCACCTCACAAAGGGTTCCATATAGACCGTCACCAAATCTCAAATACTCCGACACGTTGTATGAATTGTATGTCTTTGTAATTCTTTGCTATTTAAGAAACATGCTGTTGAATATTTTGAAACTAATATGACTGGGTGCTGTTGCTGCCTTAGGCAGCAGCAGCACCCAGTCAAATTAGTTTCAAAATAGTCAACAGCTTACCTGTATAGTTTTCTTGAGATCGATGGTCAGGGAGTTCAGAGATCGATCGATCCGAACACGAGTGAGGCGTGGGTGGAGCTTATCTAGAGATGGGCGGGGCATTAGCTAAAAATGGAAAGGTCCATTGATTGTACATCTTGGTGTGGCGACCTATTATGATTTTACTTTCGAACTCAGTTTCGGAATCACAGCATCATTATTCGCGAAAATTAGAATTTTCTATTGTCGTCGTGACTCTGCCGTCTTGTCTGGTATGACGTTTATACATTACATAGAAATAGTGCATCTAGTGTAATACCGGGCTTATGGTCAGAATTGAGGTCTGTGCCTCCATAGGAACGAGCATTCCGAAGTAGGGGTTTTGCTTCTGTCTTGCATAGTATGAAGTCTATTTGGTTGAAGACAGCTGTTCTGGCCTTAGAACCTTTTGGGGCTTCAGCAATGTGTTCGGTCCAAGTTGTCCGGTGACGGAATGGGTGTTTGAAAGCCGTATTTGTGGCAATTGGACCAAATTATATAACTTATTAGCAATACTATAACAATAAATTGTGACGAAGATAAATGACTATACATTATTATACAATTCCCCCATTCCCTTATTCCAAAACCCTTCACGAACCCAATTTTGATACATGTGTACACGTCCCCTTCCCATATTTAAAGATAAAAACTTTCCTTTCCAATTTCTAAGCTGCACACAATTTTATATTAAAAATATTACAATCATACATTCCCCAAACCACCTCTTAGCCAAAAACCCATCCCCACGCCCATTTTAGTATTATTTTACAATTCCCCTTCCCGTATTTATTCCATCTGTACACCCACCCCATCAAACAAGACCCCATTTATCTTTACAATTTTAAATTGCCCCTCATAATTCAGGCAATACATACTTCAAGAGAGACAACCTATTCATAAAAACTATTCAGATGCGAGCATAATTGTCTCCCTTGAACAGTAAATTAAAAACAATAGTCATTTACATTAAAAGGCGGGTAAGCACAGACGTACGGTCGCACTCACGCACGCACGTACATACGTACGTACGCACAACGCGCGCACGCACGTACGCACGAACGTACGCAGCTCCACTGAAAACAATTGCTATCACAGACAACAGTCAAACAAAACAGAGAAATGCTAAACACTTGATGATTGATGAGCAGTTCGACTGAAAACTATGGCACAGATAACATGGCTAGGTCAGTCATAAACATTTAAAAATTGTCCTGTGGACAAATTGTATGTCCACCCCATCCGATAGTCTTTCTATGAAATATTTTTAAAACTAATTTGACCAGGCACTGGGCACCGGAGTTTTGGGTTCGATCTCAACACAGACAAAGTGTGGGTGGAGCCTAGTTAGAAACATCTAGAACCAATACAGTGACCATTTTGAAACTAATCTCACTGGCCCACCGCCATGCAACCGTATCCAGCCAAACCAGCACCAAAATGATCAACAAATCACCTTTGCATTGAAGTTCTAGGAAGGGAGATTCGGTCAACAGAAAGAAAAAACGCCATCATACGCACGCACGCGCGCACGAACGCACGCAGACACGTGCATTCCAATGTCAATAGGCTACAAGCAGCAAGACAAACCGACTCAATATGTGAAACTTAGGAAAAGTCAATACAATATTCAGCACTATTCATTTTAAAAGGAATTCAACCGAAAACTACTACCACCGAGGCAGCAACAACTTCCAGTCAAATCCCCAGGAAATCAAACACACATCTCACATAGTTGCCTTTAAATTGAGGTATCAAAGTTATCCATGTTGAAACACAGCTCCACCATAGTCTGGGCGTTACAGCATAGATGCTGTGTATGTATATTATATGCCATAGGCAGCAACAGCGCCTACGTCAAATTAGTTACAAAATATTCAACAACTTACCTGTATAGTTTTCAGAGAACTGATAGTCAGGGTATTCGGGGAGCCATCAATCCCAACACGGCGAAGTGTGGGTGGAGCTTAGCTAGAGGTGGGCGGGGCATAGCTAGAGGTGGGTGGAGCTTAGCTAGAGGTGGGCGGGGCATAGCTAAAACAGGAAAGGTCTATTAATGCCACAAGTATTTCTCTTAAAGTACGGATATCTGTGTTTACATTCGGGCGCCTAAATTTACAATAATTAATAATCATATATTTCATATCCAATTTCAAATCGTCCCAATTTTCAGCTGTAAAGTTTGGAAATTTCTCAAGCTTAAGCAGATCATCTGTCAAATAAGATTTGTAAAATTTCACAAAAGTTCCGTCTTTCAATAAACTATTATTAAAACACAAGTGCCCATGACCAGAAACAATGCCATCAGAAGGACTGCAAGACATGATAGCATGTGAGTAGTCAGATAAATAACAAGGATTAATTTCACGTTTAGTAATATATCCTTTCAACCCTTCCTATACATAAATTCGGTGCAGTCTACAAGAAATATTACAACGACGCCACGTTACAGCCACGGTATTGGAATGACAACATAGATCTATAAACCTTAGACAAATGAAAATCACGCACAATCATGCGTATAATTTCTGCACCAACAGCGCCCTGTACACGGGAACAAACCACTTTATCAAGGGCCAGATTCATGACACAGTTAAAATCTTCACCCCAAATAATGTGTTTTCTTGTGACTAAATATTGTGCCACAAAGTTGAAAAATTCCTTCCTTCCAACATTAAAATTTGGAGCGTACATCTAAATTATCATAACTCTCCAATTCCATGTCTATGCACAATAAACGACCCTAGCAATCATATTGTATGGGTTTTTTAAAATTAATATGGAATCACCACATGACCGACCGACTCAAAACGACCAAAACCAGTCAAAATCTGTCACAACTTTTTCTCAGGTTAAATCAAATTTTAATGAGGTATGTTGAGCGAGTACTCGGATATAGAATTATCCTGGAATCGGAAACTCGGCAATACGATCTCTCGTCAGCGCCTCCAAACGGAGATTTACGTCAACATTAGAAGCATTATGATTCTCGGGCTTTCAATCAATATTTCTAGAACATCTCATTTCGTTTTTGATCATTTTATGTTGGTCGCTTAAATTACAATGTAACCAGCCATACATGATACATTTTCTCGCTAGATTAAGAAATCAAGTGAACGCGAGAATCTGTCGCATGCTTAATAATAGCCTATCTAACAAAAGAGTGGCGTGTGATTATGAGAAGACAAATCATAGAGGTAGTTGTATTGACTAGAGACTCCAGTCTGGCCACTAAGATGACAAAAGTCGGCGCTAATACGTGTAAACACGGGCTGGCGGCTCTATGTATACAAACAAACCACTGTTGTGTAAAAACTGCTGGAGATTTTAAAATAAAATTTGGAACATATATAGAAGGGTCTATGTTTTAAATAATGCCCGATTTTCAGGCATCTTAAAAATAAGTTTTATCAAGCAGATCCCTCATTTCAATGAAATTCCTTTCAAAATAGTCAGCAATATCCATTACTGTTGTTGCTCTATACCATGTGGACGTACACACCGAACACATCACTGTTGAGTAAAACTAATTACGATTTAAAAATTTTTAATTTATAACATGTTTAGTTGGACAATTGTTTTAAATGATCCCCGATTTTCAGGGATATTTGTACCCGAATCAGCGAAATCATTTTCAAAATGGTTAGCAACCTTCGTATTTACCATACCTCCCATTATATAGGCCTAACATTATCAACATAGGTAACCATGTGTTAAAGTGTAGCGAGAAGTCTGCTTACTTTAAAAACTGAGATTGAAAACTTTAGCTGCCTGAGACGTCATCGCAATCAAACTTCCCATAATACCATGGGAACGACGCCATTTATGGAGGGGCTAATTTAACATTACGAACAATGGGCCGTAAAACCTTAATTACATTTTCTTTACCATCTTGCAAAATTCACGCATGATTTGATGTTTTATGATACCGGGAGGGTTTATTACAGATACTCAGATACAGGATTTAATGGTTTGAGCGTCATGGAAACTGTAAACAATGTATTGCTTTGGGCAGTCCTCTTTAGCATGTAGTAAGTTTGCCCCAACTTTAATGGTGTCCGATCTCAAGATGGCCGGATGTGCGACACTATGAATAACTTTATAGTAACTATGACGTCACAATGAAATGTTGTCCGCTAGAATTTTTAGATCGCGTTTATCCAGACAAGCTACAAAAAACGGGAATTAATGCATGTCTGCGAGCGTATAGATGAATGTACATTCCATCCGGGTGCGAATCGCGCGGTACCCGGGCTTAAATTTCCTACTATCAGCGCTAAATACATACGACATTGGCAATAACGACTTTGATTCCATGGCCATGAGCATTAAAAATAATACACAAGACAGTCAACCAAACACATTGCATTTACAGATGCATAAATAGGAATAAATAAAGCTTGTATCTGGTCTGCATCAGACGATTTAGCCGTTTTACATTCTGAAATAAATGTACGCTATTTCGTGATAGCAATATCACACAAATTTTGGAATTTAAAATGCGCAGTAGGTTGCCCTAAAATAACTAGGGGAATATACGCATAATGAAGAACCATATCCCATAATGCAACGGGGGCCCATGAAAAAACCACAAAAGCTATATCATAAGCCGAAACCGGAAGCAAAAAAAGCTCGCGACCGGAAACAAAGCTTTCTCAGTCGCATGGTATATGTATTTTAGCCTGGTTCCCTCTCTCATTTTTGTTGATTTTTCCTCATTACACGTACGTACATGTTATCTATATACGCTTACTTCGTTCGCGATGTTCTGTTCTGTATACGGATATCCCTCCAGTTGGTTGGAGCACCCACACAACAGTGTGGTAACAATTTACTTAATTTTTCTTAACTGTACACGAAACACGCTTTAGGTTACTATTCACACCGCTGATTGACGAAGAGACATATCCTTCATCAGCGAAAACGTTGAATTAACTGATAGATAAATCAGAATACGTGGAGATGTACATGTGAGTGTGTAGTGCATGCATGTGCAGAACATCAAGATGAAGAAATTTTTATCTACACTACCGATCTGTCGTTCGTGCTAGTCTCTGCTTACTTTTGCGGCACCTACTTCTTATGGTGTTAAGCGTGTAAACTCGCCCGCAGTGGATGCTGTAACATAATCTTCTCACGATTGATTCTATTTCATTGCACAGTTCTGGGTCATTTGGAATAACATTTGAGTCAATTAGCACAGAACAGTCTATGATGAGCTGGGTTAATGTGTTAATATCTCTAATGATAATAATCCAGTTCTGATAGTTAAGCTTAGATCTAATTAATGTTTTGACTTCTAAGAGATAACTCCGTCTGTGTGAGAGCAAGGCATTGTATTTTACCAGCATATGGGCAAGTCCTCGGGTTCGAGCTGAGAAAGTGGACATGTAGGGTCGATTTCATTTTGGTTGAATTTTGCAAGATTTGCCTTGACTAGGTACATTCCTGTGAGAAATCTGGTTTTTATGCTACATCTACGCACGTCCATTACTTCATTACGAACAGTGAGCACAGACTGGTGCATTTTGCCAATAAGCAGTGCAGAGGTGTGACAGAATGACAGCGTCTTCTTTGTACTGCATTCCTGAGTCAGGTGCCGTGTCCAGTTTGAATCTACTGTTGTCTTGATTAGTTTTTTTCAGCGAAGCTTGGTAGGAGTTCGAATCATTAGGCTATTTAGAGCTGGAAGACCATACTGATGTAGACTAGTTTGGACATATGTAAACCAGCTGTGAGAGTTACCGGAACCAGAATGAAGAGTGGTTTGTCTCACCATTATATTCCTTAGTACCTGGTTTTCACTTCTGAAGATAGTTCCTAATAGCGAAAGTTGTCGAATATGTAGTTCCGCGACGATAGGCCTCGCTCCAACTAAGAGTAATACAATGCACTTGGCAGTACAAATTGATAGAGACAGTATTATCCTCAGCATGTTAATGTGGAACGATTCAAGACTAGCCATCTGTTTTTTGGCGAGAGAAAAGATCCCCATTCCATATAAAAGGCGAGGTAGGACATACATTACATAAATATGATAGTACGCTTTTGGTGATAATCCATTTGTGCCGTGTAGGCCAGAGTGTGTCATGGCATAGAAACATCTTCGCGCGCTGGAGATCTTTTCATCTGTGTTGATAGAACTTTCATTCTTCACTGTACGAGCGAGACCGAGATGTGTTGTCTTCTCTGTAACTGGTAGTTGAGCATTACCCATATTCCAGGTAGATGAGGTTGAGTTATGCAACCTTGTATTAAGCTTATAGAGGATGGTTTATTTTTCTGGATGAATGTTGTATCTCTATCTAAATGCATAAGAATATGTCTGGTCAAGCATAAGTTGCAGTTCTTGTGCAGAGTTGCTACATAGGGTAATATCGTGAGCAACAGTAGGATACCTTAAGTAAGTTATTCCAATATAGTAGCACAGTTGTTGTGTCTGTAACTGATCCAGTAGGCTATTGATATAGGTTGTGTACAACCCTGTAGATAGGATTCCACCATGTCGGACACCTTGTTGAACTTGGAATTCTGTACTAACGACGCTTCTCCATTTTACTCTTGCTGTTAAGCTTTCATATGCCATCATGGCTAGTATAGGCTATCAACACTTTGCCACAGGTGAGGATCTAAGTTCTGATCAAAGGGGTGACACTTCAGAGAGTCATGATCTACAACGCCAAAAGCTTTTTGACTGTCCAAAAATGCTAAGTAAGTAGTAGTGTCGAAATTAAAATGATACTACCTCCCTCAACTGGCCACCGTTCGGCGATCCGTGGCCCCCACCGCCCTCTCAATCCCTGGGGTATAGGCAGTTGAGACATGTGGTTGGTGTATGCCTCTAGATGGAGGCCCCAGGGTTGTTGAGACAGGTGGTTGGTGTATGCCTCTAGATGGAGGTCCCCAGGGATTGAGATGGGGTGGGGGGGGGCCACCACGGATCGCCGAACGGCTGCCAGTTGAGGGAGGTAGTATCATTTTAATCCCGACACTATTACTACCAGGGTCTGAACGCCCATTTAGAGACAAGCCTCCACAGTGATACACACCACTGATCGCCTTGTGATCAACCACACCAGAAGGGTCTCTCTCTCTCTCTCTCTCTCTCTCTCTCTCTCTCTCTCTCTCTCTCTCTCTCTCTCTCTCTCTCTATTCTGTGTAGGCTCAGACAAACACGTAGTCGCTGCCAGAGTCGCATCAGCTAGATGGGACCACCCATAGGGTCTTCCATCTACCTTGACAGTGCTCACCTGGGAGGATGCTAAAGTGATTAGCATTTGCACGATGGCAGACTCTGGCATGTTCACATGTTACGCAGAGAATCTGGTGCTGAGCAGGGGTCTCAAGCAGACAACCACGTCCTACCCTCTCCACCCCATAGAAGTGGCAGACAGACTCGATCTCTTCCCGTGGGTGAAAGTGGTCGTAAATTTTTCTCCGCAAGCGGTCGACCCAAGGATTGTACTGGGGGTCATCCCGGAAGTGGGCCCACTTGGCATCCAATGTCATGGCAGTCTCAGCGCCCTGTGCCACTGCTGTAGACGCCAGCACGAGCAGTATGATGAGAATCATGGCTATATATGAAGAGTTAAACTGAACAGAGTGAACCCCTCGAGAAATATCTGTGCCAGATCGAGCCCTGTTCCATCCGGATCGATAGTGATCTTCATCCCCTCAGGGGCAGGTGCTAGCTGCTTCACTTTGCCGCCAGCTAAGAAACGTAGCTCTAGGACTATATGAGTCATTTGCGGGCTAGTGAGTCCAACTCGCTGAAGCAGTTTAACAGCACCCTTGGCTTTGGAGACATGTGACACACCATCTACCCGTAGGATGCCCTCCTGGAGGTTAACAGCTTCTTCTGGTCCATAGAATGGACGACGCAGCAGGAGCTTTCTACCTGTAACCCCTGATCCTCTGACCCACCCTCGTCAGGGAGACACCTTCACCTCTGTAGGTGAGGAAGGATGATCCCCGATTGTAGAGCTTCGACCTGTCCCACCCTTTTTCCCAACAGTGGAGAGGGGCGTAACCTCTATGTCAATGACTGCGGGAGGCCTATATATACCATGTTTGCCAATCACCCCCAGGTCCAGCGCGGTACCACACTTCATTCTTCTCAAATATGAACTGCAGGTTTTTTGCCAGGGTCAATAGCAGACCATCATGGGCCATCGGCGGGGCACCTCTCGAATAGGGTTTGACCAGATGAAAGCTGAGGTCATTATTTAGATTGTTGATGCCTGCCACCTCTGTATCCGAGAGCTCAATCAGCGGCTCGAGGATGTACTTCCTCTTCGGAAAATCGTACTGAAACATGATCTTGTGGCCATCTAGGTTGCGACCCAGGCGCTCCTTCGACACATCCTTGAGGTCTGTGAGCAGCTCCACCCCATCACCATCATTGGGGTGGAGGGAGAATGCCTTTGAGTTTGCTTCGTACTGTAGGGTGAATGACTTGCCATTGCTCTCTTCCACCGTGGCAACATCAACTGCATACACATCTGCCAGGTCAGCAAGACCAGTCGAGTGAGCAAATATGGGTTCCATAGCATGCTATAGGAGTGGTTTAAACAGGAGATATAACAATGCCGAGTGTCTGACTGCAGCTCTCTGGTGGTGAGAATGTAATCTCACCCTCTCTAGAGGGGAGATGGGTGGTACAGTACTGTGTAGAATGGGTCCTCTTCGAGGTGCCCCAGCGGGGCACAACATACATACACGCCGATGTGCTACATCAACCTCCGGATAGCACACAGCACCTCACTGGTAGAAGTTGGCCGTTATGTGATAGAGTATCTCCCAGGTGCCAAAAGCAACCTATGGAAATCTATCAGTCCTAGCCTGTTCACACTTGTAAATCACCTGTTTGACAGCCCCTCTATTAAGATATATGCCAGCATGGATGGGATATCGGACGCCCATTTAGAGTTTACACTCTTATTACTCATTGACCTGACGACAACATGATATCACACCAGGAATATTTGGCCTTTGTCGAGATGATGAACCCGATGTAGGGTTGCCCAAAGGCCGCACAGATGCTTGCACAGCAACAGATCTGTCAACAAGAAGGAGCGCGCCTACAGCGGGAGAGCTGGTATCAACAGGCTGCCAGCATTGCAAGGAGGCGAAGGAACAGTGAAGGTTCCCGATACTGGCAGGCCCGTCTGGAGGAGAGTAAGCGGGACGCAGGAGTCTTGACAGACGACGATGGGCCAGATGTCTTCACATATGATGATGAGCCAGATGTCTACGACGATGTCGCAGACGAGGATGGGCCAGATGTTATACAGTGAGAAGAGGAGATGGCAGAAGTGTAAGACCAAGAAAGCCATCCAGCGGCGGACCTACTATCTTGGTCATAAGGTGACGTTCCAGATGTCATGTCTCAGTAAGCTACTGGCACCCGACATAGCGCTGGATGCCCACTGTCTAAGAGACGTCTGTCTCGACACCAGCAAGCTGGTACAGTTCGCCAGGCTCTCCAAAATGAACCCTTCCATGATTCATGAGCAGATTCTGCAGGTGATGCAGGTTTAATCTCCAGGTAGACTATGGCAAAATCAGAGTGGCGGAAGCAACCAGAAATATACCCCTCCCTGACGGCTGACGAGGGTGGTACCATCCATGGATGGCGACTCAAGCAGATAGATATCATCAGGCAGACAGCCTACGACGTCCTCGCGCATACAACCACTGCTGCGGGTGTGATTGGAGCCAGTGCTGGTGTGGCAGCTGTGGCCACTCTCGCTACAGGGATGGGTGCCATCGTCGCCATCCCGCTGGGTGGCACAACACTAGCCGCCACTGTCTTGGCCACTGGCTTGGGGGTGGGGCAGAAGCAGATCACAAGGAGGCTGGAGAAGCATGCTAAGTATGTGGCACTGGCACAGAGTTTGCTACGGACTATCAACAAGTCTGTCAGTACAGCTCTCGAGGATGGCCAGGTCACCAATGAAGAGTAACACCATATATCGAAGGTCCAAGCCCTGTACCACATGGAGAAACCTAAAGTGCGACAGCAACACCTCAAAGGCTCTAGCTCCAGGGTTGATATTGAGGAGCTAAAAACAAGATGTTACGGCGAGGTCACCTCGCTGGTCTCTGGAGTCGAGATGACTACAAATAGTGTGCTGCCTGTATGGTAGCTTTAAGAACACCAGTATAGATGGCCTTCCCACTGAAGCTCTCGACAGTCATCCGGAGCCAACCGCCCCTCCTGGATACACCATTGACTGGCCTGAGAGGCCTACTGGACCATTCTCCATCACAGTGGGTGGACGGTCCCGAACCGGCTTCTCTGTCAACCCACGACCGCTGACCAACCGCCCCATCATCATCAAGGATGCGAAGCAAGCTCATACTTGGATGACTGCTCCATGCCTCTCATACTGGAATCAGCAGCTGAACTTTGCCATGTGGTGTGCCACAGCAGGATGTGGAGTAAGTTCCACCCTGCTTCACTCCTATTCTGGTACTCCTGAAGCTGTGCTCATCGCCACCTGTCTCAGATTCCACGTGTACTTCACGGTGCGATGAATCCTCCATGATCTGGGTGCAAGCCTCCCTGATACAAACAACTTCGACCCACAGCTCAACAGTCATAGCGTCTCAGCGGCCAGCAGACTACAGAGAGAGTTCAGCGCTCACCCAAACTATCGGTGGCATGGTGGTGACAACAGCAGTCTAGGGGTTATGTACGGTGATGCGAGACGTGACTACTCAGGATTCCCCTACTGAACACCCTGACAAGTAGGCCGTCGGAAGACAGTGACATTCTCATTCGATCCAGACTCCAACCCTGGAGTGCTGGTGTAAAATATGCACCTCACTGGCTTGCGGCAGGACTATCCAGATGTGTGGAAGTACTTTGTCCCACACACCACCTCAGGACTCACACCAGCAGGGATCGTTTGGATCAACCAGTCCCTAAAAGCACTGCGCCACTGCCTCCTTACAGCACAGACCAAGCTGCGTCATTCCATAGATGGTGTCAGCGGAGCAGAGGTCCAGGCCATGTTCATCAGTCTCGTTGAGGATATGATCATCGTGGCAGAGCCCAGTAGTCTTATTGCTAAGTTCCAGCAGGGGTTGCAGAAGGCCTGTCGCAAACTTGACGTTGCTATTTCACCACACCTATGGTTGATTCTGAGCAACATGATCGTGAACATCGAGGACCTCCAAGTCAGGGACTATAACAACATGATAGTCGAGGGGAGTTCCCCCGGTGTCCACTTCGGCTTCAACACTGACATCAATGCACCTACGTGTAGAATGGGCCATACAGTCGTTCCGACACTGACACTGCAGCCAGTCGACATGGCAGCTCCAGGCGTTCCGACCCCGATGCTGCAGTCAGTCGACACGACACCGATTCCTGTGGCAGTACTACGAGTGTTGTCATGCCTAGCTATCATGGCGCTCGGGATCAGCCTACTCCGCCACTAGCAAATCAGCTATAAGACTATCCTGACTCTCTACAGTAGCAGTGGGGACCACGGAGAGACACTGAACCAGCTTGGCTTGCCCTACACCCCTAAACATGCTGCCAACATGCACATCCAAGGGCTGGAGGTTTCTGCAGCGCATCCTTTTTCCAGCTTGTAGTATCGCAGAGCCTTGTTCAGCTCTGAGTCCGGTGAGGCCATGGTGGTCTGCAACTGCTGAAACACATCTGACAGATACTCCCGATCCTTGCAGAAACCTTTATCTCACAGGAGCTGCTCGACGATAAGGTATTCGAGGAAGAAGATCTGTCCCTTACCAAATCCTAGATAGAGCTTCACAGCTGTCAGCTCCTCTGTCAGCTCAGCACCGGAGAGCTGAGCGAGCTCATCTGGTGTCTTCTTCTTGTAGTCCTTCAACTCCCTCTGCAAGACCTCATAGTACTTCTCGCATAGCGTGAGCCGGGACATGTTTAAGATGTCTCAATAGAGAGATGAATATTCCTGAGTACCAACCCGGACACCTGGCAGATGCAGACGGGGAAGATCTTATTAGCTCTCTCGACAGGTGATGCAGATGTTTAACCGCATTGTATACTCAGTGCTTAAACAATGATGTCAATGGTACAGATCGTGAAGCAACTGCCCGCGAGCCAGGCGAGTCTTCAGAAGGTGGAGAACCTGCTGCGAACCAAGACACAGAAGTTACTGACCGAAGCAAAACCTCTGGCAGTCCATGTTGCCAGTAACGTGTCAGCGAATGTGGCCGTGGTGAAGATGACAGGGGGAAATGAGGTTCTTCCTGCAACCACTGCGGCTGTCCTCGCTACAGTGGTGAGTGGGGTGGCTGGACACTGTCTCGGAATAACTCACCCATCCCAAAGATCACCCTCAGTGGTGCCTCCTACACTGTTGCCGCCAAGATCATGGGTGAACGTGTTACACTAATGGAGGCCGCGGTTCTAGGGCCAGCAATGAGTGCAATGGCTGAGATCATCGTCGCCTATGATTAAAACCTCTGAATAGTGAGAGATGGATCACGAGACCCCTGCAGCATATGAGGCATGGCGTGCCAGAGGGTGGTGTGTAGCCCAGAGTCGAGCACGCAGAATGAGGATTTCCAATGCCTGGGAATGGTGGACCGCCCACAAGGCGTGCCCCTGCAGAGAGGGCCAGTACCCTGAGCACTGCTACCTATTCCCTTGGCTGACTGCGTGGTCCTCTTATGCCCACCTATTTCACTGGGGGTATGACTAGTAAGTTTAAGCCGTCTGTATATATGACTGTCACTCACAGACCTAGAAAGCAAAGAGCTAGGCGATCTTGCTCACTTGGGCGAAGCACGCCTCGGTTCAGAGGACACTGTTGCCCCTATCTCCTTCCTAGATTTCGATGAGAAGGGAGACCCACGGGAGATCCGAGGTACCATCCCAGCCTGAGATCTCATCGGGAACACTGATACGGTAGGACAATCTGCCATTAACACGACCAAGACTGTACACAAGGGGATGGGCATCAAGGAGAGGGCGACGATGTGAGGTGTGCTCGGAGTCGATGAGGCTGAAGCCATCAAGGTTATGGTTGAGTCCTTTGCGCAGGACCTGGTTAAGGATCTCCTGAAACTACAGAGCTCATTCCGATAGGATGGAGAGAATCTCAAGATATGCACCCTCGGCCTGAGCAATATCACTGTCAATGGCAAAAAGGTGCTACCACCAGCCTCCAGCTACCAGAGATGAAGAAGTCAGGGTTCTTTGGTTTGCCGTTTAAGACCACAGGATAGTCATGGCTTCCCTTGCATGTATCATACAGATACTGGATGTACTAGACACTGTGGGTGCTGACACAGGCCCTCTACGCTATCTTCTAAGCTGCTGCTGGGATTTCATGCTTGATGCCTCCATCGTATCCTTCGTATCCGCCAGTGGTGCAGGATTCCCCGCTCTGCAGGCAAAAGAGCTGGTGCAAGAAGTACTGCCGTTTAGTCTCCCAGATATAGCCGAGGCTACCGCCGACCAAGTGCTAACCATCCTCCGCATGCATGTCTGTACCATTCGACAGTAGGCCGGCCGATGCTGGCCAGGTGGTGCTGATCATTGCCCCATCAGGACACACGAAAAACATCTTGCTGCGGGCTCTCCTGGCCGAACATCTACCCTCTCAATACATCCTTCTGGTGTCTGAGTCCGCCACTGAGGTGGTTGAGAGTAATGATCAATGGTACAATGGCCCAATCACCAAGACGCAGAACCTGCAAGCACTGATGGATAAGCTGCTAGCAGCCAAACTGACAGAACCACTTGTTCTAGTTATCAATGACCCTGCTTTTATGGAGCAGAAGACAGTCACCTACCTCAGCAACATCACCAGCCGCATCCGGCACACACAGATAACTGTCTTCATCCTCTTTCAGAAGCACACCCACGAGATCTCACCAGACATCCGCCACAATGCCCGGTTGCTATACTTCAGTTCCAAGTGTGGACATGCCCTGCTCGAGACCATATACGACAGCCTAACCTGCTTGAGACCATATACGACAGCCTAACCCTCAAGGAGACCAAAGGGGACTTTATCGCAGGTGTACAGAGGGCAGCTGATCTGTACCGCTTCATCTTCAGCAACAAGGGGACAGGTGAGCTGTCACACTTCAAGCCATCTCTGGATAAAGTGCAGACCTTCACCTACAAGCTGAATCCAGCCAGGAAACTAGCCCATTCCACATGTCATCGCTGATAGCCTGTCGCAGCTGCTGCAACTTGTTTTTCATTCATCAGAAGGCTGAGGAACTTCGTCCGCAGTCTTCACTACTTCGTCAGAGTCTTGAGGACCTTCATCAGAAGCTACTTTTTCAGTGTCTTGAGGACCTTCGTCAGAAGCTACTTCATCAGAAGCTACTTCATCAGGTCCGTACTGTCACTTAAATTCTGTCCACTGAGGGTCATCTTTTGGGATTCTCTTCATCTGGTTCTTCTCATGGTAGACCCACTTTAGCCATCCGCCCTTAGCATCTGACTTGTGAGGGGATTTGATGAGGTAGTCCTGGTAGTTATCTGGGAATATCGTAAATGCTCGCAGATTACTGGCCAAGGTCCTGCGTCCTCTTTCGTTGAAGATGTGCTCAACATCCTCCTTGCGGCCAACAGTGAACCCCTCCTGTACACCTTCTGCATGACTGGTGCCGTCGCTCATCACTACAGCAGCATTTACCTCCTTCCTGAGGCAGTTATTTGAGTCAGACTGAATCTATCCAGCATCTCTTGCTCTTCCTGGCTATGGAGGCTAAATACGGCAGCCCACTTCCCGACCATTAGTAGATCTTTGGGGTCGACCCTCGCCCTTTGGAGATCTAGAATAACAGGACTGTTGGTTTGGGCCACAGGAGGTAGGTCGAGCGTTCTGCCCTGGGTGATGTCACACTTCCGGTAGAGTATCTGAGTCAGGAATTCTTTTCTACTATGAGCTGGTGCTCCTTCCTCTATGGCAGCCAGTATCTCCGCATCAGATGGAGTTGTGACCTTGACTCACTCGTGGATAATGTTGATGTCACGAAGCAGTCCTCTGATCCTGTCACAGTTGAACAGTGCACGCCATGGCTGTGACGGTCATGCCGACTTGTCCTGCTGCCTATAGACAATCTGCTGGAGAACTTTACCAAACATGGCTGCTGTTTAAAACCTCTATATACCCAGACCTTAAACATGCTGCAGTATGGGCAACATCCAGATGGGGCCAATGAACCCGCGACATGGCACCGCACTGATCCTCGGAAGGACTGCCTGATGGTCATTCAACGCAGTATACACGATGAGAGCCCATTGTCCGCTTCTGGGAAGTACATTGACTTTGCAATCTTGGCACAGATCCACGAGATCAAGAGCATGACACGCAAATTCAAGCTTCAGAGCACAATAGAACAGACGGTAGAGCTCCCGCAGATTCTGAACAGGTGGGAGATCGTGCAGAGCAACAGCACCGTGGACACCACCTATGTGAACGATGAGTACCGGGTCCTAGGTCCGCTGGCTCATGGACCAACCTTCTATGCGAAGGGAAAGGGGTACTACACTGTGGGGTGCAATGATGGGTTCACGGAATTCGAACTACGGGCAGGTGTCGAGAAGCCTGTGGCAATTTCACTCTTAACCCTCCTCGAGAACACACTTGAATCTGGCTGCCATGCAGGATAGGTTGTTCCTCCGGGTGTACACTGAGCAGCTCGCACATGAGACGATGAATGCTCCAAGACTTCATGTCTGGCATGACGAGAATGACCAGGACCTGAAGCAAACGGGTTCCAAACAGCGGATCGTGCATGTGGAGCGAGAACACCAGCAGGTCCAAGCCACAGCTAACCAATGGGTAGAGCTGACATTGCATTATGGTGCATCGGACTGTGTCGCTGTTACGGTCCTGGTTCAGAAGGGAGGAGCCATCCAGCAGGTGGATAAGCTAGACGACTTCAAGCTTGTGGTTGCTGGGACCAATGTTCTTGGTGAGGTATGCGAGCTGGCTGATTGCCAACTCTACAGACAGACAACTAAGTCATATGCACTTCTGCGACTAAGCAGTGGAAGCGACGACCTCGAGTCAGCACTCGAGGGCCGTCACCACCTTGGGGGCAGGGACATCCCACCTAATCAGGGCAATCGGCTCAGCTTCAACATCGGAAACCTCATAGCTGGGACTCGCTCATTAGGTGTGACGGTACTTTACTTTGGCTATGCTAAGGTATGCGTGTCGAACACATCAGGTATTCAGCTTGAGCATGCATAGAGCACGACTCCTGTCATCACAGCTGCAGCTGCCACCACTACTATAAGCTCTGCTGTGTTCTGACCTGTCGATGCTTCATAGTCGAGCATTGGCTCAGATATCTTTACAGTAGTACTCATCGAGACTCTCATCTGCCTCTTTGATACTCTGGTTGGCCTGAACTCGGAGTTGTCGTTGGCGAGCCTCCCTCTGGCGCATATGCTCGAGTGCTTTGTTGTACTCAAACTTCTCCTTAGAAAGCTTCTCCATCACCTGGTTATGATGCTCACACTCGACCTCTGTCACCTTCTTGTCAGCGAAGCTGAGTCCCCAGTTCGCTAAGGCAAACACGCCCGCATTCAAGATTGCGGATGCCATGCTATAGACTACAGTTTAAAGCTACTATCTAGCTGCCCCAGCGACGGATCCCCAGAGCGATGTATGAACCAGAGGCTGATCCAGTCGAGGATATAGATTATGAGGACTATGAGGAGGACTATGATGAGGAGGATTATGATGCAGACTATGATGTCGGCGGTGAGTATGATGATGTAGAGCCTGAATCCCACAAGTTAGTACACAGAGTGAAAGGAATCTATCGCACTTACGTAAAAGGTTCTATCGGTCCGCTGGCAGCAGTTGGGGCTCTGATCGCTCTGTTCACAATAAAGGCTGGCGAGATGGTCTGCAAGATCGCCAACAATGCTCTCCATGGTGTGAAGCAGATTTCTGAAGCCATACCAGCCATTGCCTCAGGAGTAGGTATGTTCTTCGGAGTCGCAGGCCCTTGGCTACCATACATTGCCATAGCGCTCACGGCCATCTGGGTCGCCAAACATTTAAGCCGTACTATATAAGGATGGTGTTTCTGTACAACCTGGTCAAGTCCCTTAACTTCCGAGGGTTGGTCGATAAACTACTGTTCAGTGAGGATCCAGCAATGATTAAACGCCAGTGTACGGAGGTGTTTCAGGAGGTCTTCAGTAATGGTCGAATGAATGATGGCCGTCTGTTCATCTGTGTAGAGTTCACCCAGGCCATGCGTGACAGGACGGGAGTGGACGTCAGTGATGAAATCCAGGAGTTTATCAACCGTCTTTCTTGAGGAACTCTAATATCAGCCTGTTGGATATTACCGTGAGCCCCCTAAACTACTCGAGGCTGCACGTTTCAAGGGCCACAACTTCACATTGGATACAGCAGTTAGCCAGTGGCTCAGCTGCCAGGCGATGTGGCTGATATACAGACCTCGTCCATGGCACATCAGGCATGCCCATTTCGAGGAAACTGTCCCGAACAGAGTTTACCAGGCAGATGTTCTATTCCTTCCACATGACTCGGTTGGTCGTAAGACCTACAAGTATGCCCTCACCATCGTCGATGTCGCCAGCAGGTACAAGGTGGCAGTACCGCTCACAGACAAGTCAGCTGGCCAGGTGGCCCAGGCCTCCCAGGGTGTCTACGAGGCATCGGAAAATTCCCTCCAGTGGCCGGAATTGTTGCAGGTGGATGAGGTTAAGGAGTTCAGAGGGGAGACTGCAGCCCTCATGCGGAAACACAGTGTGGCAGTTAGGCGAGGTGAGGTAGGCATCACCGTGCCCAGGCTATCATTGAGTGGTGGAATCGGACACTGGCAGAGAGACTGTTCCCACACAATACGCCCAGGAAATGGCCGCACCGAGTGAATGTTCTAGAGTATGGGTGAGAGGACTGCCTGCTGTGGTGGAGAGATCGGGAAGAAGCCAGTAGAGGCTATCAGACACTCTGCTGGTCACAGCTCTAGAGGAGCGAACAAGGGAGAGGAGTGCCTACCACCTGATGCTCTGGTTTGGTACCTGTATGAGCCTGGCGATCTGGAAGGTGGTCGACGGCGTGCAACAGATCCTAACCGGTAGATAGATGTTCACAGGCTTGACAGGTATGTGGAGGCGGGGGGGGGGGGGGGGGCTACACTGTACTACCTGGCATGCCAGCACGGAGTGCCTAGGCGACCATTTGTCATAGAAGAGCTTCAGCTAGCCCCTGCAGACACACAGCTACCACCACCTAGGGTGTTAACATGATACTCGATGGGCTCGGTATGGACACCATCTGGCAGCACATGGCGCTTATCATAGTAAGCGGAGAGTCCGAGTTTTTCCTGCTCATATGTCACCATACCCTGGTTGCGCATGCGTAGGCCTCGGTTTTTAGCTCTGTCCACCCCGCCATGTAGGGCACTGTAGAACCTCTGCCAAGAGACCTCATTCTGTCGCTTTGACATTCTCTTAGCCGAGCACTTACTTGCAGCTGCTCTCTCCATGTAGTAGCATTTGGAGCAGAGAGCGATACCACGAGAGCCTTCGAGCTCGAGCGTGAACAGTCCCGGAGTCCGTCCAGACAATTTGTCCCAAGCTAGCCGGTCCCGCTTATGAGCCTGGTACTCTGCTCGCCTCTCAGGGCGAATGATGTCGTCGAGGTTGGAGCCTGCTATAGCGATACACGCGGAGTCAGTGGCCATCTGCAGGTACTTAAAGCTGTCACGAGCTACGTAGCGACTGAGGAAGTCGTAGTAGAATGCCAGCAATCGCAGCTTCGCGAGCTCATAAACGGCTATCCCCACCTGGAAGGGCCTTCGAATTGTGATTCTCGGCTTGCGACTCTGGAGCTTGTATGACTCACCGATCTCCTCGAGATTTCGAACCATGCACTATGCAGGGCCTTGTCTACCACGCATTCATCCTTCATGAAGCTGGTGTTGCTATGACATTCTAGGGCCTCGATAAGCTTCCCGTAGGCACTGTTGCCGAGTAGTTTGAAGAGATCTGCCAAGAGCGCTTTGCTCTTATCTACATCTCCCGAGTGGCGGGCCTCCATAACATTCGCCACGAGCCACTCGAATGGGCGCTTGGCCTCATAGTCTATGATGCGGTATATGGCAGTGATCTCCAGGCCATGGGTTATATACCACTTGAATGTCAGGGCGTACAGCAGCCGCTTCTTGCCAGAGAGGGCACCGACCAGCTTCTGGGTGGTGGGCCGCGTCCTCCCTGTTCGCCCTAGATATGCCAGCATCTGAGTAGAGATTGCCTCTACCGGGATCTCGTGGTTATAGAAGAGAGGAGGCATTTCCTCTAACTTTGCCCACAGAGCCTTGGGGACCTCTATATCCACTTCAACAAACCCAAACCAGCTGTCTGCTAGGAGAGCCTCCTTAAAGCTAGCTACACCACTAGCACCGGACCAATGGCAAACTGCCTCCTTACCACATGGCATCTCTTTGGCCATCGTTGACAGCTACAGAGCATTTGCGTTGTAGCCGAGTAGACATTGGCAGGTACGCTCACTCTGGCGGATTCGAGTCACACCGGCCTCGTGGTATCTGGTGAACATGATGCTGGGACCTCCAACAACAGCACCCTTCAGCATCTCGTAGGCTTCCTTGCCTGGTGAATAGAGGCTAAGATCTGGCATGTGCAGAGCGGTTCCACCTAGGAGGTACTGCAGTGACACACCTGGGAGACACTGCATCTTTGAGGCTGTCTTTTTCTCATTCTGTGTAGAACGCCCGCATCCGCTCTAGGGCTTTGATGAATGGACTGACGTTCAGGTTGTTGTAGTATCGCAGCCAGTCGGCGAATGTCCGCATTCCATGCTCGCTGAATGTCTGGTTACACTGTTCCCACTCTGATCGCGTCAAGAGGTAGCCACCCTTGAGCTTAGATGTCCATGCTGAGTAGTCAGGAAGCCCTGGATAGTTGAGCTTCTCATGTGTGTCAAACCATTCATATGGGAACCAGCTCTTCTGCTGTGTACACCCGTAAGCTTTGACCCATACCTCATACGAGGCTCCTGGGCCGAGGTAATTCAGCACATCGAGAAACCGTAGCTCAGATGTTATGAGGAACATGGTCTGACTAGCCTTCTTGGCAACTTTCACTGTACCTGTACTGTCAGTCAGCTCATCGACAAAGTACTTCTTGATGAGGTTCAGGTCATACTGCCCAGAGTTGAACCCCAGTACAGGCACTTGGTCACACCACTCGTTGATCAGTCACTGCTGTCGCTTTGGGGGCTTGTCCAGGTCTGTTGGTATGTACTGTGCCCTAACCCTTGTCCGGATTAGATATGCTCGCCATTGGATCGCCAGCATGAACTCTCTGATCAGTTCTTTGGGGTCAGGATTGCAGAGGTGAGTAGGCTCACTCGTGGCGCCATCTAAGGAGCAGCCAACTGACACAGAGATAGGTATGTGAGTACTCTCGATCACGAGAGTCTCCGTAGGATGAATCTTGATACCATCTAGGAGTGCTTCGAAGTCATAAACTATGAAGTGTGGGTATGGGACAGTCCGAACTCGTTTAGGGACACTTGGACAGCGTTTTATACAGCACTCCCACTGTACCACAATCGTGCATCCAGATGCTCTCAGCTTCTCCTCTCTCAGGACTGTCTTGCGGTATCTTTGTTCGGCATCCTCACCTCGCTGGTGTTGTGGGCACCCATGCCAGTAATAGCCATGGAACTGGTAAACGGTGTTGGTGGTCGGATCATAACCATCTACGGGAGCACCCTCGATCCAACGCTCGCCACCGTGCCCACACTCTACATGGTGTATGTGTACGCCTCTGTTTCTCGACTCATACTCATCTCCAGACATCTCCAGAGACACATGTTGTCCCTGTAGGTGTCGAGGGCAGTCATACTCTTCTTATGTCGTAGCCAGTCTGGGAGGGGGCCTGTCCCAAGCAGAGGTTGGCGGTCAATGACAGCCCTGACCTCAATGTTGATTGATCGAATGAAAGTCCACTTGGTGTTGGGTCGATCGATATTGTCTGTGCCACCCAGTCCTGAGCTGCTCCTATCATGTTCAGCCACGGGCTCCCTGGAGAATTCTTGTGGAAGAGCATCACCCTAGCGTCTTCGATGTGACGGATGTGATAGGTATGGGTGTAGTGGAGGTAAAAGGCATTTTGGATAGTCTGCTGGATCTTTTGCATGATTTGTCCTGTGAGGTCTCCTTCTAGACCTCTGAAAAATGTCCAGCGTACTGGCCGGCGTCCTCTATCCTCTGCCCCCCTTTCGCCGAGACGCTGGTCGAGAATGTGTTCACCTTCTCGCCTCATATACCGGGCTAAGGGTTCAGACCTCGGCCCCCTCATCACTCGCTTAGTGATCCTGCATAGGGGAGGTAAGTGCTCCAGTGGATGGTCCACCATCCGCCTCACTACAGTCTTGGCTCGCAAGCTATCAGTCACCTCATCCAATTGACGAAGCTGATGTATCCGCTGCGCTTTCTTGTGGGGATTCCAAGGATCATCTTTGGTAAGCACTGGAAACCTTCCCGTCTTCATTGTTCGGAAGAGTCGCTTCTGCAACTCCTCGGCATGGGCCTGTCCGATCATCTGGAGCAGGTTGGCTTTCTTGACCTTAGAGTTGCCTCTAAGGCCGAATCGCTTTGCAATAGTACGAAGCTGTGTGACAGTAATCATGGTGTATATCACTGTGGATGCCTGTCTCTAAATGGGCGTTCAAACCCTATTATATTGGTGCTCACAAGGCGATCAGTACCTGGAACTTGTGGGGGGTCCGTCGTGTCGATGTGATAGTGGATGCTTGTCTATAAATGGGCATTCAGATGTGTGTGGGGTTGATCACAAGGAACTCAGGCCCATTGTGTGTAATATTGTTTGTAGATGAGCGTTTACACGTAGTTGAGTGTTTTGAGTGTTTACACGTAATGTATGGTTATGCGTTCACACGTGGTACACCATTATCGATGCTGTGTCTAATTGGGTGTTAACGCATAGCAGGTTGGCTAAATAAACTACTATTCTTGACTTTGGCCCAGTCGAGTGTCTGTGGTCTGCAATCATGGGTTTTATGTGACTGTGCAGGTAAAGAGTAATTGTAGACATGGAATCATGTGATCATGTAGCACCGATCGGCTGGACAGGTACGGGCCGTCCCAGGTAGGCCGGGTATGGCATGCCCCTGGATAGGATAGTACACGTGTATAAATCCCTATGAGGGAGGTATGGCTAAGTCCGTAAGAAGACATAGCATGCATGCGTATGTGTCAGATCTTCCCTGGCAACATGTGTGAGTATTGTGAGAGAGTGTATGCTTAAATTGTACCGAGTTGGTACTGGGAATTTCTTTAAATCACTTCATTCCCGTCGTTCTTGGTACTGATCAGGACCCGAATGAAGCGAGAATTTCAAAACTGTTTACCATTTTAAGATCGGACCAGAAATGGCTGAGTTATCCACAAATGTTAATAGTGAGATTTGAACCTGTGATTTTAGGTTTGCTAATAACACAAAACGAGGATTTGAACCAACGCATTAACTACCTCGACCATGTATGCATTAGTAATTAAAGCTGATACGTTATGTGTTCTCATTGCCGTATTTCTGCGCTTATTAATCCCTCTAGATCTTGACATCACTTCGAGATAACGTATATATTATAGACTGTAATTTTGTAGTTACCAGTGTGTTATCAGTCCAATTGATCTGTTTGCTATTATTGCACAACAAATAAGTATCATTATTTGTAATCTAATTATCAGTTCCCCGTTGGCTCAGTTGATAACAGCGCTGAATTCTAATTAAAAAAACCATGGCTCAAAAGGTTGATAACAGTGCTGAATTCTAATGAAAAAATCCATGGTTCAAATCTCTCAAAAAGCTAGATGGTACCAAGTTCGAAATGGTATGAAAAATAGGAGCAACGGAGAACCACCTAAAAAACGCATAGAAAGAGGGAGAGAGCGAGAGAGAGGGAGAGAGAGAGAGAGAGAGAGAGAGGCCCGGCGGTAATGTGGGGGTTCTCCCAAAGAGGTGGGGTGTGGGAGTTTTATATTTCTTTTATTTATTTTTATTTTTTTGTTTCATGACAGTATTACTCTTTACCCATTACCCGACAAGCATGACATCACGTCAAGACCTTGTCTCTAAATGGGCAGTCAGATCCTATTATATGTGGTAGTGGTAGTGTCAGAAGTAAAATGATACTATCTCCCTGAACTGGCAGCCATTTGGCGATCCATGGTGGCCCCCACCACCCTCTCAATCCCTGGGGGCCTCCATCTAGAGGCATACACCAACCACCTGTCTCAACAACCCTGGGGGCCTCCATCTGGAGGTATACACCAACCACATGTCTCAACAACCTATGCCGCAGGGATTGAGAGGGCGGTGGGGACCACAGATCGCCAAACGGTGGCCAGTTGAGGGAGGTGGTATCATTTTAATTCCGACACTACTACTTTGGTATAATGGCTGTTTCCTATCAGTAGCTTGGAGTTGGAGAAAGATGAGCTGCAAATCCAAATTGTAGAGATGATTATTTCTCGCGGAGTTGTTTTAAGATTCTGTTTAAGATGATATTGTCAAATATCTTGCCCAGCAGTGCAGAAACGGTAAGTCCTCTATAGTTGCTGAAGCATGATGGGTCCTGTCCTCTCTTGTGAACTGGAGTTATGATACCACACTTGAATGCAGATGGTATATGCTTTGTCTTCAGAATGATGTTGAATATGTATGTTAGTACAGGCAGTATTATATTTCCAGCATTTATTATATGTTCTGTGCTGATCGCGAATTCGTCCGCTGCTTTACCTTTGTTTAATTTTCTTATGGCACTGGAGACCTCCTCTGAGGATACTTGTTGTAATGGGAGTTGATTCAGCTCACATGTTTGTCGTATCAATAGAAGATCCTGCTGTACCTTAGACTTGTATTCAGAGTCAAAGTGTGGTTCATCTTTAGGAACTGCCAAGTCTTCATAGTATGAAGCAAATCCCCGACATTGATCTAGTGATTCTGTAAGAGCTATACGACCATTCATGAGAATACCTGCAGTAGTGGCATTACCAGTATTTCGTCTTATAAGTCTATAGAAATTAGTTGTGGAACAATTCTCCATGATTTCCTTGTAGAAGCCTTTGTGTTCGATAGCCTGTCTTGTCCTCTGTTGGGATCTTAGTTGCGTTTTAGCATCTTCATTTCAAGAGAGATCGGGTGTTCAGGACCTGGCTTGTTATATTGGTGCCATCTTTGATTAACCTCTTGAATGTAATAGTAGGTTTTTGACTGCTGGCGATGCTTTGCATTTCGGGATGTTAACTCTGATTGGTGTTTGTTTGATAGTGATATGAGCTGCAGAGTTATGACACTAATGTACACGCTCAATGAGTTATTTCAGTATCTGTGGAATAGTGGGTAATATTGACCATATAGCGGGATATCTCATGTTGATATAATTTCTTGTCGGACTCGTCCCACACAAGTTGATTGATTTTTAGTTTCTGAAACTTAGGTTTGAGTCTCTTGAGTTAAAATGGGAGTTCACAGTAGACAGGGACATGTTGAAGATTTCCCGATCCTCTTCTTACTATTTCTTGGGCTCCTCCCTCCTCGATACAACCTTGTATGTTTGGCTGCTGCGACAGCCGGTCCTATCGAGGAGGATGGAGCGCGACACTAGCTCGCCTCGTAGGTAAATAGACCTAACGATATTTATATTAGTGCCTGGGCCTGATCTGACTTCTCGTTTCAGGAAGATCGGTTCGACACGGTGGTCTTCCGTGTTATCCAGAATAATCAACAACAGATGCTTACCAAACTTTTGCCTTGGATTACACTCAAGGTGATCGTTTTATTTCTACCTTAACTGTACAATAAGACCTACAAAGTTTGGCAACTTATACTGTCACCAGTTTACGTATTTACAACAATAATAATTTCAAGCAATGTTTCCTATTTTCACCTAAACGAACTAGCAATACTCCCAGCGCTCTGGTCTGCTATGCTATTCTATTTCCCTAGCTCTTACTTAACACCAAGAGTTTCCAAGTACCGATTTTAACCGAGTTCACAACCTGACTCCCGATAAAAGACCAAACTGCCCTTTATATACTACTCTACGTTTCACTTCTCCTCCCTCTTGGTTTCGCACCGCCGGAGGTTTAACCTATTCTCATTGGACTATGACTTTGATTTGACCAATCACCACTGCGATCCTCCCTCTCAAGGAGGATGCCTTTTACCTAGCACTTGCGGTTTGGCTGGTTCTCACGTGATGGGATCCGTCATCTGCCCCTGGCTTAACTTGTCGAGACTGACGAATGCTCGAGGATTACCGTGGATTAACTTGTCTACATGATGGATATGTTATTCTCGATTGTGCACCTAGTGCCTACAGGACGCTACAATGTCCATGTCTTGTTCATTGTCTAATAGCCGAACCCTGTAGAATACCAGAGTTAATTTGCACACCTGCTACTATCCATCATAGCAGGATTATACTCGGCTTATGCTGTCACACGCCTCCGTGAGAACACGGATGTTTACATAACTTCACTAAGTCCGTCTGTCATAACTAATCCCTTGACTGATTGCTATTTGGGTGCTATGATTATGACTCAGTTTCGATTCCAACTGCTATTATTCTACCACTACTATTTTCCAAATTACCGGCCAAAACAGCTGCTGAATATTATACTGAATATCATAATGTTTTGTGCCGATGCGACAGCAACAACCGTCACCTTAATCCTTATCAAATACCCACCAACTCAGAACCGCCTGTCCTATTCTAATCAATTCAATTTGGACTCTAGATATTACGCCTCAGTTTCGATTCAGTTTCGTCGAAACTGTAACTGCGCAGTAGCTGACGTAACCACTGCCAGTCATCCAGTGCTGCTAAATATCTATTCAAATAATAAGACACATCTACTGGTAATGCCTCTAAATATAGACTGTTACCTAATGCTGGCAACACAGCTAAATACACATTATGATCGCACCGTTTCTGCGAAACCTCTTGATGCCACCCAGTGCATCTACACATACATCGTGACATAGTCCATTAGCTCACCTGGTACTCGCAAACATGAATTTCACTCGGGACTTACTTGCACATATAAGATGTCCAGTGGGGTCATGACTTCCCACCAAACAGTCCCATATCTACAATGTGTTGAGGAATTCAACTTCGCGCTTAGCTCACTGCGTTCGCTACTATTGCAGAAGGTTTGGAGCCGGGTACCAGTCTCCAGTAACCCTTTCTGTCGTCTGTTTTGATGACCTACGAAAATGGGTTATTTTTGTCCGCTAAGACGTCAAGAAGCATCCATGTGGCATAAAGTTGGAAAGAATAGGGGCTTGGAAACATTTACATACAATAGGAAAGCATAATTTCATCATGCCTAAGTTATTTAGTGAAATATTTACACTTTTATATGCATTTATTCATGATAAGCTACAAGTGTCCGCCACTTTGAAATCTACGCAAATATCGCACTAACCATCTGAACCGAGGTCGATTGACTATAGTTGACCAGCTAGTTAACTATTTGAAGTTCGACTGGTATTCTAGTTAGCTATAGCTAACTATGGTTGGAGTCAAACTTGACCCTCGTATAGATAACTCTATGAGACAAATCAATATCGTAATTTTGAACATCCGGGCATTCCGAGATCGTCCGACAGTTGCCAATTTACTACACATTAGCGAATAGCCCATAGCAGCGCAATGTTTACAGTTTTCAAGAAGCTAAGGCCATAAAAACTTGTATCGAATAACCCCGCCCAGTATTAGAAAACATCAAATCTCGAGTGATTTTTGCTTGCAACATATTAAATAAAATGTAATAAGATTTCATGACCCATTGCTAGTAATGTTAAATTAGCTTGCAAAAACGGCCTCAATCCCAGGGTATCTGATATGGGAAATTTTAATGCAATGACCGAATCACGAATTAATATGATGGTCTTGTCTTTATTGTAAATGGCATGACTGATCATCATGAAGTACTTTCACGTTTCATGTTAGTTGGTTAGTAACGGTCCTTAGAAGGACCACTCGCTTTTCTTTAGGGGATGATCGTGGTGTATCCTTGTGGTGTTATTCCGGTCCACCACCCCTGTTTGCACCATGGTGCTTTCAATATACAATACGTCCCTATTCTATTGATATGTAGTATGCATACGTATACGTAGTATATCAATAGAATACAACAAGAGAATAGAGCAATACGCAATGACTAACCTTAGAGGCCAGGACGTCACGGGTCGAACGCCCTTGCTTGTGGCCAACAGGACTCTCAGGTTTCTAAGGACGCTTCCCCCCCCCCCCCCCCAGTAACCATCAGCACTCGGTCATTTCCGACAGTTCTCGCCGGTGCTCGGATATGAGTGTAGCGTGGTGGCGCAGCGGCACCACCCTCTTCCCCATTATGTTATTTTTGCGAGAACGAAGGCACTATTTTTTTAACCGACGGAGGCCGCCTACGAAAAACTGGAGCTTACGGATTTATGGTTGGTAGGGTAGAGGAAAGGAATGAGCAGTTAAAACTTACCTCATATGGCAAACACCACGAGAGTCAAAGAGGAGTTTAGAATATTTAGAGATAATTTTAGAATGTGCAACATCCCTCAAGAGTCCAAGCTTCAGGAGGTAGATGCACGAATTAGACAAATGAAGGCAGCACTTAATATTGATCAGCTAAACAGAGCTTGGAAATGAAGTGACCAAGGTTTGGCACCACCATAACAACACCATAATATTGACAAATGCACTAAAAAATTCTTCGATCGACATGTACTTACACAATGCGTAAATTAGGGTGAATTAGTTATAGAATGGTTAGTTATAGAATATTTTGAACATAATCGGATGGGCAGCAATGTTTTTCAATCCAATTATGTTCAAAATATCCACCAGTACATTTTAAGTTATTTCTGTGCTGTACACCCCTCCGCCCCCCCCCCCCCCCACCCCCGCAAACTATTTTCACAGTTGGGATCAAATAAAATAAATGACTATCACATGTGACAAATAATGATATAGGGAAATACACTGACTTCCACAGTGCAGACTTTGCGTATGTTAGCCACATCTTGATATTAAATTAATCAAATTACAAAATCTGTATTTTAGTGTAACGTTGGCCCTGTACTGCAGAAAACATAGCCTGCCGGCCAAAAAGATAACATACATACCAAATACCATGAAATACAGTAAAAAACGAACATAAATATTTATGATTCATAAGAGGTTTTGAAAAAATAAAAACATGTTTCTGTGACTAGAGTAATATTTGCGAAATACATTTAAAAATAAATAATAACAATCACGATAACTACATGTCAAGATATACATTCAAAGCCATGAACATGGCATCCGCAGAAAATTTGCCAGAAAGGGGTTGGGGAAGGGAGTAATCACATAGGTGGGCTTGGGGATGTTGCTCTTCCCATGGTGGAGGCGAGGGACGGGATATTTTTAAAATCTAAACATGCTCTGAGGCCATCTGCCGTTCTGTAGGTAAATATCTAAATATATGGACCCTCTATTGTCTGTGAAATTGACTCTTCATCCACGTAAACTAAGGGCAAAACCAGATCCAGTGCGGACGCTCATGATCAAGAGATACGTTCAAATATTTATATATAAGAAGAATTCTAAGACTAGAGCACTAATAATCAGAAATAAATAAATAAATAAATAAATAAATAAATAAATAAATATATATTTTGGCCAAATTTTAGAACTATTTTTTTAAATCTTCTTCTCCGAAACCGATTGGGCCATCGATTCAAAACTCTTGAAATATGATCTAGGAGAAGAGCTGAACCAAGTTTGTTCAAGGGAACTTGCGTGGCCAAATAGTTAGGTGGCCATCTTGGGTGATCTAGTTTTGGTGAAAACGACTTCTTCTCCAGAACCGCTGGATGGATCAGGCCAAAATTCCATAGATATGATTAGGGACTAAGGGTCATTGAAGTTTGTTCAATGGAAGTTAATAAATAAAAAAACATGCCCGCCCTGGCATCAGGTTCTTTTATCCGGGTCAGAGCCAAAATGTTGAAATCTTCTTGCACGTCAAGTTCCAATCTTGTGTTAAAATTTAAGCTAAATCGGATCATTATTTTTTTGATACAGTTGCGGACTCACGCACACACACACACACACACACACACACACACACACACACACACACACACACACACACACACACACGCGCGCGCGCGCGCTCGCTATACCATGTTCCCCTTATGGGGCGAGGGTAACTCTGACCCGCGATGATGGATTTTTATAATTGATGGATTGTGAGGCCAAAATTGGTTTTATATATGTTTTTTCGGTATTCTGATTTCAAATTTGCCATTTTCGAAACTGTCAGATAAGTGGTATTTTTGGACATCTTGTATAATTTTCCCGCCAAAAACTCCCATACTAAAGCAATGGGAAATGTAAAATGTCTGGGCACGGTGATGCCCTACCTCGCCTCGCCTAACTGCCACACCATGTTTCTGCGAGGGCTGCGGTCTCCCCTCTGAACTCCTTACCCTCATCCGCCTGCAACAATTCCGGCCACTGGACGGGATTTTCTGAAGCCTCAAAGACACCCTGGAATGCCTGGGCCACCTGACAAGCTGACTTGTCTGTGAGCGGTACTGCCGCCTTGTACCTGCTGGCGACATCGACGATGGTGAGGGCATACGTGTAGGTCTTATGACCAACCGAGTCATGTGGAAGGAATAGAACATCTGCCAGGTGAACTCTGTTCGGGACAGTTTCCTCGAAATGGGCATGCTTGATGTGCCGTGGACGAGGTCTGTATATCTGCCACATCGCCTGGCGGCTGGGCGACTGGCCAACTGTCTCCAATGTGAAGTTGTGGCCCTTGCGACGTGCAGCCTCGAGTAGTTGAGGGGGCTCACAGTAGTTTATCAACCAACCCTTGGAAGTTAAGGGACTTGACCAGGTCGTACAGAGACACCATCCTTATATAGTACAGCTTAAATGTTCAGCGGCCCAGATGGCCGTGAGCGCTATGGCAACGTATGGTAGCCAAGGGCCTGCGACTCTGAAGAACGTACCTACTCCTGAGGGGATGGCTGGTATGGCTTCAGAAATCTGCTCCACCCCATGGAGAGCATTGTTGGCGATCTTGCGGACCGTCTCGCCAGCCTTCGTTGTGAACAAAGCGATCAGAGCCCCAACTGCTGCCAGCGGACCAATAAAACCGTTCACGTAAGTGTGATAGATTCCTTTCGCTCTGTGTGCTAGCTTGTGGGATTCAGGTGTGGTCTCCGCTACATCATCATACTCACCCGGGGTCTCCACTACATCGTAGTCGTCTGCATCATCCTCCTCATCATAGTCCTCCTCATAGTCCTCGTCATCTATATCCTCGACTGGATCAGCCTCTGATTCATACATCGCATCGCTGGGGCAGTTATATAGTAGCTTTAAACTGTAGTTTATAGCATGGGCTCCGCAATCTTGAATGCGGGCATGTTTGCCTTAGGGAACTGGGGACTCAGTTTCGCCGACAAGAAGGTGGCAGAGGTCGAGCGTGAGCGTCATAACCAGGCGATTGAGAAGCTGTCTAAGGAGAAGTTTGAGTACAGCAAAGCACTCGAGCATATGCGCCAGAGGGAGGCACGCTGACGACAACTCCGAGGTCAGGCCAACCAGAGCATCAAAGAGGCAGATGAGAGTCTTGATGAGTACTATGAGACTATAAAGATATCTGAGCTAACGCTCGACTATGAAGCAGCGACACGTCAGAAGACAGCAGAGCTTATAGTAGTGGTGGCAGCTGCAGCGGTGACGACCGGAGTCGTGCTCTATGCATGCTCAAGCTGAATACCTGATGTGTTCGACACGCATACCTTAGCATAGCCAAAGTAAAGTACCGTCACACCTAATGAGTGAGTCCCAGCCATGAGTGTTCCGATGTTGAAGCTGAGCCAGTTGATCTGATTAGGTGGGATGTCCCTGCCCCCGAGGTGGTGACGGCCCTCGAGTGCCGACTCGACATCGCTTCCACTGGTTAGGTGCAGAAGTGCATATGACTTAGTTTTCTGTCCGTAGAGTTGGCAATCAGCCAGCTCGTGTACCTCACCAAGAACATTGGTCCCAGCAACCACAAGCTTGAAGTCGTCTAGCTTATCCACCTGCTGGGTGCGACACAGTCCGATGCACCACGATGCAATTTCAGCTCCACCCATTGGTTAGCTGTGGCTTCGACCTGCTGGTGTTCTTGCTCCACATGCTGTTTGGAATCCGTTTGCTTCAGCTCCTGGTCATTCTCGTTATGCCAGACATGAAGTCTTGGCGCATTCATCGTCACATCTGGGAGCTGCTCAGCGTACACCCGGAGGAACAGCACATCCTGCATGGCAGCCGGATTCACATGTGTGTTCTCAAGGAGGGCTAAGAGTGGAACTGCCACGGGCTTCTCGACACCGGCCTATAGTTCGAATTCCGTGAACCATTCATTGCACCCCACAGTGTAGTATCCCTTTCCCTTCGCATAGAAGGTTAGGCCACGAGCCAGCGGACCTAGGACTCGGTACTTATCGTTCACATAGGTGGTGTCCACGGTGCTGTTTCTCTGCGCGATCTTTCACCTGTGCAGAACTGGCGGGAGCTCTACCGTCTGTTCTATTGTGCTCTGAAGCTTGAACTCGAGTGTCATGCTCTTGATCTCGTGGATATGTGCCGAGATTGCAAAGTCAATGTACTTCCCAGCTTCGGACAACAGGTTCTCATCGTGTATACCGGGTCGAATGACTGTCAGACAGTCCTTCCGAGGATCAGTGTGGTGCGATGTCGTGGGTTTAATGGCCCCATCTGGATGTTGCACATACTGCAGCATGTTTAAGGTCTGGGTATTTAGAGGGGTTAAACAGCTGCCATGTGTGGTTAAAGTTCTCCAGCAGATTGTCTATAGGCAGCAGGACAAGTCGGCATGACAGTCACAGCCATGGCGTGCACTGTCCCACTGTGACAGAGTTCGAGGACTGCTTCATGACATCAACATTATCCATGAGCGAGCCAAGGTCACACCTCTGTCTGATGCGGAGATACTGGCCGCCATAGAGGAAGGAGCGCCAGCTCGTAGTACAAAAGAACTCCTGACTCGGATACTCTACTGGAGGTTTGAGTTTGACAGCACCCAGGGCAGATCACTCGACCTACCCATGGCCCCAACCAACAGTCCTGTTATTCTAGCTCTCCAAAAGGCGAGGGTCGACCCCAAAGATCTACTAACGGTCGGGAAGTGGGCTGCCATAAAGAGCGAGATATGCTGGATAGACACCAGTCTGAAGCAAATAACTACTTCAGGGAGGAGGTCAGTGCCGCTGTAGCAGAGAGCCATGACACCGGTCATGCAGAAGGTACTCAGGAGGGGGTCTCTGTTGGCTGCAAGGAGGCTGTTGAGCACATCTTCAACGAAGAACGGTGCAGGAGATTGGTCAGTGATCTGGAAGCATTTACGAAATTTGCAAATAACTACCAGGACTACCTTATCAAATCCCCTCACAAATCAGATGTTAAGCGCGGATGGCTAAAGTGGATCTACCGTGAGAAGAACCAGATGAAGAGAATCCCAAAAGATGACCCTCAGTGGATAGAATTTAAGCGATAGTATGGACCTGCCGAAGTAGCTTCTGACGAAGTAGCTTCTGAGGAAGGTTCTCAAGCATCTGACTAAGTAGCGGAGACTGTGGACGAAGTTCCTCAGCCTTCTGATGACCGAATAAAATGTTGCGGCAGCTGCGACAGTCTGTCAGCGATGATGTGTAGAGCAGGCTAGTTTCCTTTCTGGATTCAGCTTGTAGTCGTGAAGGTTTGCACTTTTTCCAGAGATGACTTGAAGTGTGACAGCTCACCTGTCTGCTTGTTGTTGAAGATGAAGCGGTACAGATCAGCTGCCATCTGTACACTTGCGATAAAGTCCCCTTTAATCTCCTTGAGGGTTAGGCTGTCGTATATGGTCTCGAGCAGGGCATGTCCACACTTGGAACTGAAGTATAGCAACTGGGCATTGTGGCGGATGTCCAGTGAGATCTCGCGGGTGTACTTCTGAAAGAGGATGAAGACAGTTATCTTTGGGTGCCGGATGCACCTGGTGATGTTGCTGAGGTAGGTGACTGTATTCTGGTCCATTGCAGGTCATCAATAACTTGAACAAGTGGTTCTGTCAGTCGGGCTGCCAGCAGCTTCTCCATCAGTGCTTGCAGGTTCTGCGTCTTGGTGATTGGGCCATTGTACCATTGATCATTTCTGTCAACCGCCTCAGCGGCGGAGTCAGACACCAGAAGGATGCATTGAGAGTGTAGATGTTCGGCCAGGAGAGCCTGCAGCAAGATGTTTTTCCCATGTCCTGATGGGGCAATGATCAGCACCACCTGGCCAGCATCGGCCGGCCTACTGTCGAATGGTACAGACATGCATGCGGAGGATGGTTAGCACTTGGTCGGCGGTAGCCTCGTCTATATCTGGGAGACTAAACAGCAGTACTTCCTGCAACAGCTCTTTCACCTGCAGAGCTTGGAATCCTGCACCTCCAGCGGATATGAAGGATGCGATGGAGGCATCGAGCATGAAATCCCAGCAGCAGCTGAGAAGATAGCGTAGAGGGCCTGTGTCAGCACCCACAGTGTCTAGTACATCCAGTATCTGTATGATACATGCACGGGAAGCCATGCCTCTCCTGTGGTCTTAAACCTGTGTACACCCATAAGCTTTGACCCATACCTGGGCCGAGGTAGTTCAGCACAGGTGTTATGAGGAACAGGGTCTGACTAGCTTTCTTGGCGACTTACACTGTACCTGTATATATATATATATATATATATATATATATATATATATATATATATATATATATATATATATATATATATATATATATATATATATTCATGACAGTATTACTCTCTAATCGGCAAATGAAAGAAACCTGTCTTCTTCACCTCTGGTAGCCAGAGGCTGTCGACAGCACCTGCACCTGTTTGGCTGTCGACAGTGATACTGATCAGGCTGAGGGTGCCTATCTTTAGATTCCCTCCATCCTGGATGAATGTGCTCCGTGGTCTCAGGAGATCCTTAACCAGGTCCTTAACCGGACTCAGCCATAAACTTGATGGTTCCAGCCTCATCGATTCCGAGCATACCTTGCATCGTTGCCCATCCCCTTGTATACAGTATTGGCCTTGTTAATGGCCGATTGTCCTACCGTATCAGTGATCCCAATGAGATCTCGGGCTGGGATGGTACCTCAGAACTCCCGCGGGTCTCCCTTCTCATCGAAGTCTAGGAAGGAGATAGGGGCAACGGTGTCCTCTGAACCGAGGCGTGCCTCGCCCAAGTGAGCAAGATCGCCTAGCTCTGTGCTTTCTAGGTCTGTGAGTGACAGAGTCATGGTCATATACAGATGGCTTAAACCTACTAGTCATACCCCCAGTGAAATAGTTGGGCATAGGAGGACCACGCAGTCGGCCAAGGGAATAGGTAGCAGTGCTCAGGGTACTGACCCTCTCTGCAGGGTTATGCCTTGTGGGCGGTCCACCATTCCCGGGCATTGACAATCCTCAGTCCACGTGCTCGACTATGGGCTACACACCACCCTCCAGCACGCCATGCGTCATATGCTGCAGGGGTCTCGTGATCCATCTCTCACTATTCAGAGGGGTTAAACGTAGGCGACGATGATCTCAGCCATTGCACTCGTTGCTAGCCCTAGAACCACGGTTTCCATTAGTGTAACATGTTCACCCATGATCTTGGTAGCAACAGTGTAGGATGCCCCACTGAGGGCGATCTTTTGGATGGGGTGAGTTATTCCGAGACAGTGCCCAGCCACCCCACTCACCACTGTAGCGAGGACAGCCGCAGTGGCGGCAGGAAGAACCTCACTTCCCCCTGTCATCTTCACCATGGTCCACATTCGCCACCACGTTACTGGCGACATGGACTGCCAGAGGTTTTGCTTTGGTCAGTAACTTCTGTGTCTTGGTTCGCAGCAGGTTCCCCACCTTCTGAAGACTCACCTGGCTCTTGGGCTGTTGCTTCACGATCTGTACCGTTGACGTCATTATTTAAGCACTGAGTATATAACGCGGTTAAACGTCGGCGTCCCCTGTCGAGAGAGCTAAGAAGATGTTCCCAGTCTGTGTCTGCCAGGCAGCCGGGTTGGTGCTCAGGAATATTCATCTCTCTATTGAGACATCTTAAACATGTCTGGGCTCACGATATGCGAGAATTACTATGATGTCTTCCGGAGGGAGTTGGAGGACTACATGAAGAAGACACCAGATGAGCTCGCTCAGCTCTCCGGTACTGAGCTGACAGAGGAGCTGACAGCTGTGAAGCTCTCTCTAGGATGGCAAGAGACAGATCTGCTTCCTCGAATACCTTATCATGGGCGGGAGTATCGGCGAGCATCTCCTGCAAGCTAAAGGTTTCTACAAGGATCGGGAGTATCTGTCAGATGTGTTCCAGCAGTTGCAGACCACCATGGCCTCACCGGACTCAGAGCTAAAAAAGGCTCTGCGATACTACAAGGTGGAAAAAGGATGCACTGCTGAACCCTCCAGCCCTTGGATGTGCATGTTGGCAGCGGGTATAGGGGCTGTAGGGCATACCAAGCTGGTTCAGTGTCTCACCCCACTGCTACTGTAGAGAGTCAGGATAGTCTTATAGCTGATTTGCTAGCGGCGGGGTAGGATGATCCCGAGCGCCACGATAGCTAGGCCTGACACCACATGTAGAGCTACCATGGGAAGCGGTGTCGTGTCGACTGGCTGCAGTGTCGGGGTGCCTGGAGCTGCTGTGTCGACTGGCTGCAGTGTCAGGGTTGGAATGATTGTATGGCTCGTACTACGCATAGGTTCGTTGATGGCAGTGTTGAAGCCGAAGTGGACACCGGGCGAACTCCCCTCGACTATCATGTTGTTATAGCCCCTGACTTGGAGGTCCTCGATGTTCACGATCATGTAGGTGTGGCGAAATAGCAAAGCCAAGTTTGCGACTGGCCTTCTGCAACCCTGCTGAAACTTAGCAGTAAGACTACTGGGGTCTGCCACGATGATCATATCCTCAACGAGACTGATGAACATGGCCTGGACCTCTGTGCCGCAGACACCATCTATGGAATGCTGCAGCTGGATCTGTGCCATAAGGAGGCAGATCCGAACGATCCCTGCTGGTGGGAGGCCTGAGATGGTGTGTGGGACAAAGTACTCCCACACATCTGGATAGTCCTGCCACAAGCCAGTGATGTGCATATTTTGTACCAGTACTCCAGGGTCGGAGTCTGGATCGAACGAGAATGTCGCTGTCTTCCAACAGCCTACTCGTCAGGAGGTTCGATATGGGAATCCTAAGTAGTCACATCTCGGGTCACCGTACATAACCCCTAGACCGCTGTTGTCACCACCATGCCACCGATAGTCTGAGTGAGCGATGAACTCTCTCTGTAGTCTGCTGGCTGCGGAGACGCTATGACAGTTGAGCTGTGGGTCGAAGGCGTTTGTATCAGGGAGGCTTGCACCCAGCTCATGGAGGATTCGTCACACAGTGAAGTACACGTGGAATCTGAGACAGCTGGCGATGAGCCCAGCTTCAGGAGTACCAGAATAGGAGTGAAGCAGGGTGGAACTTACTCCACATCCTGCTGTGGCACACCACACGGCAAAGTTCAGCTGCTGATTCCAGTATGAGAAGCTTCGAACAGCCATTCAAGTATGAGCTTGCTTCGCAACCTTGATGGTGATGGGGCGGTTTGTCAGCAGTCGTGGGTTGACGGAGAAGCTGGTTCGGGACCATCCATCCACTGTGATGGAGAACGGTGTTAGCTCTGGTATATCATCCAGTAGACCTCTCAGGCCAGTCAAGGGTGTACCCAGGAGGAGCAGTTGGCTCCGGATGACTGTCGTGAGGTTCAGTGGGAAGGCCATCTATACTGGTGTTCTTAAAGCTACCGCAGCACACTATTTGTAGTCGTCTCGACTCCAGACACCAGCGAGGCGACCTCGCCATAACATCTTGTTTTAACTCCTCCATATCAACCCACCCGCTGGAGCCTTTGAGGTATTGCTGTCGCACTTTAGGTTTCTCCGTGTGGTACAGGGCTTGGATCTTCAATATATGGTGGTACTCTTCATTGGTGACCTGGCCATCCTCGAGAGCTTTGCTGACAGACTCGTCGATAGTCTGTATCATACTCTGTGCCAGTGCCACGTAGTTATCATGCTTCTCCAGCCTCCTTGTGATCTGCTGCTGCCTCACCCCCAAGACCGTGGCCAAGACAGTGGTGGCTAGTGCTACGCCACCCAGTGGGATGGCGACGATGGCCCCCACCCATGTAGCCCGAGTGGGCACAGCTGCCACCCCAGCACTGGCTCCAATCACACTCACAGCAGTGGTTGTACACGCGAGGACTTTGTCTTATATCGCCTGCACGTTCTGCTGTACTTTTCTGCCTCATGGCCGAGATTCTCTCTGATGGTATCTATCTGCTGGAGTCGCCAGCCGTGGATGGTACCACCCTCGTCAGCCGTCAGGGAGGGGTATATTTCTGGTTGCTTCTGCCACTCTGATTTTGCCATAGTATACCTGGAGATTAGACCTGCACCACCTGCAGAATCTGCTCTTGAGTCCTAGAAGGGTACATTTTGGAGAGCCTGTCGAACCGTGCCAGCTTGCTGGTTTCGAGACAGACATCTCTTGGGAAGTGGTCATCCAGTACTCTGTCAGGTGCCAGTAGCTTTCTGAGACATGACATCTGGAACTTCACCGTATGGCCAAGATGGTAGGTCCGCTGGTGGATGGCTTTCTTGGTCTTACACTTCTGTGCCATCTCCTCTTCCCACTGTATGACATCTGGCTCATCCTCGTCTGTGAAGACACCTGGGTCATCATCGTATGTGAAGACATCTGGCTCATCGTCCCGCTTACTCTCCACGGTCTCCGCTACATCTGGATCATCGTCCCACTTACTCTCCTCCAGGAGGGCCTGCCAGTATCGGGAACCTTCACAGTGAACCTTGCATGGCTCGCGTTCCATTGATACCAGCTCTCCCACTGTAGTCACTCTCCTTCTTGTTGCAGTGCGATCCTCTGTTCGTTTAAGGCCTTTATCTGTGCAGAGGTCATGAATGGCCAATCCTGTAGTAAGCTCTTCATCATCTCGGCAAAGGTAAGATATTCCTGGTGTAATATCATGTTGTCATCAGGTCAATGAGTAATAAGAGTGTAAACTCTAAATGGGCGTCCGATATCCCATCCGTGCTGGCATATATGTTAATGGAGGGGCTGTCAAACAGGTGATTTACAGGTGTGAACAGGCTAGGACTGATAGCGTTCCATAGGTTGCTGTTGGCATCTGGGAGATACTCTATCACGTCCTGGCCGACTTCTACCAGTTTAGATGATGTGTGCACTGCACGGAGGTTGATGTAGCACATCAGCGTGTATGTATGTTGTGCCCCGCTGGGGCACCTCGAAGAGGACCCATTCTACATGGCACTGTACCACCCATCTCCCCTCTAGAGATGGAGAGATTACGTTCTCACCACCGGAGAGCAGCAGGCAGACAATCGGCATGGTTATATGTCTTGTTTAAACCCCTCCTATAGCATGCTATGGAACCCAAATTTGCTCACTCGACTGGTCTTGCTGACCTGGCAGATGTGTACGCAGTTGATGCAGCCAAGGTAGAAGAAAGCGATGGCAAGTCATTCGGCCTACAGTATGAAGCAAGCTCAAAGGCATTCTCCCTCCACCCCATTGGTGGTGATGGGGTGGAGCTGCTCACAGACCTCAAGGATGTGACGAAGGAGCGCCTGGGTCACAACATAGATGGCCACAGGATCGTGTTTCGGTATGATTTCCCGAAGAGGAAGTACATCCTCGAGCCGTTGATTGAGTTCTCAGATACAGAGGTGGCAGACATCAACACCCTAAATAACGACGGCAACTTTCATCCGGTCAAACCCTATTTGAGCGGTGCCCCGCCGATGGCCCATGATGGCCTGCTATTGACCCTGGCAGAAAACCTGCAGTTCATATTTGAGAAAAATGAAGTGTGGTACTATGCTGGACCTGGGGGGGGGGGTTGACTCGCAAACATGGTTGCCGCTATATAGGCCTCTCACAGTCATTGACATGGAGGTTACTCCTCTCTCCACTGTTGTGAAAAAGAATGGGACAGTTCGAAAGCTCTACAATCGGGGATCAACCTTCATCACCTACATAGGTGAAGGTGTCTCCCTGACGAGGGTGGATCACCGGATCGGGGTTACAGGTGGAAAGCTCCGGCTGCGTCGTCCATTCGATGGACCAGAAGAAGCTGTTAACGTCCATGAGGGCACCCTACGGGTAGATGGCATGTCACATGTCTCCAAAGTCAAGGGTGCTGTTAAACTGCTTCAGCGAGTCGGACTCACTAGCCCACAAATGACTCATATAGTCCTAGAGCTACTTTTCTTAGCTGGCGGCAGAGTGAAGCAGCTAGCCCCTTCCCCTGAGGGGATGAAGATCACTATTGATCCGAATGGAACAGGGCTCGATCTGGCACATATATTTCTCGAGAGGTTCACTCTGTTCAGTTTAACTCTTCATATATAGCCATGATTCTCATCATACTGCTCGTGCTGGCGTCTACAGCAGTGGCACAGGGCGCTGAGACTGCCATGATATTGGATGCCAAGTGGGCCCACTTCTGGGATGACCCCCGGTACAATCCTTGGGTCGACCCCTTGTGGAGAAACATTTACGACCGCTTTCACCCACGTAAAGAGATCAAGTCTGTCTGCCACTTCTCTGGGGTGGAGAGGGTAGGCCGTGGTTCTTTGCTGGAGACCCCTGCTCAGCACCGGATTCTCTGTGTAACATGTGAACATGCCAGAGTCTGCCGTGGTTCACATGCTAATCACTTTTACCTCCTCTCAGGTGAGCGTTGTCAAGGTAGATGGAAGCCCCTATGCGTGGTCCCATCATGCCGCTGCAACTCTGGCAGAGACTACGTGTTTGTCTGAGCCTACACAGAATAGAGAGCCGGCCCTGTGGTTGATGGAGATCAGTGGTGTATATCACTGTGGAGGCTTGTCTCTAAATGGGCGTTCAGCCCCTACTCATTTGTCTAAATGGAAATCCAGTTGAGTGAGGTGGTATCATTCTGACCCCGACACTACTAACGCGTAGCACACATGCGCACGCATCAGATCCACGTGTCAGTATTGTGAGAGAGTGTATGCTTATATTGTACCGAGAAATCACTTCCTTCTCGGCGTTCTTGGCACCGATTAGGACCGGAATGAAGTGAGAATTTCAAAACTGTTTACCGTTTTAAAATCGGACCAGAAATGGCCGAGTTATCCACAAATGGTAATAGCGAGATTTGAACCTGTGATTTTAAATTTGCTAAGAAACACAAAACAAGGATCTCACGCCTTAACTACCTCAGCCATGTACCCATTAGTAATTATAGCTGATAAGTTGTGCATTGCTGTTACTGCGTTATCTCGAAGTGAAGTCAGATTGATAAGCGCAGTAACTCACGCTCAGAGATAAATTACTAAGAGGCGAGATTTTAGTAGTGTTGCGGTAGGTCAATCAATAGTGTATTGCATAGGATTCCCAGGCTGCAGACTGTGGTTCAAATCTGCTCAAAAGGCCTTGCTAGAACTTACATGAAATTTTGAAACTAGGTAAGATGCTAGGCTGGGGTAATATCACCAGGTTAGATAAAGACCAACCGTGACACTCCCCAGTGCGGGGTAAAATCACCACACACACGCACGAACGCACGCACGCACGCACGCACGCACGCACGCACGCACGCCCGCACGCACGCACGCACGCACACACACCAGCCAGCTGGAATCGCAACAGGGTGGGGTAGGAGATAGGTGGGTAAGATAGTTAGGATAGGATAGGTAGGATAGGTAGGAAAGTGTCCCACAGATAGAAAACCCTCCTCAGGATACTGGTCAGAATAAGAAAGGCCGGCCACTGGCCGGTATCCTGAGGAGGTTCTCCCTGACAGTGGGGTCTGCACGGGAGTTTTATATTCTTGGCCATAGCCATGGCCATTTGTCTAAATGGAAATCTAGTTGAGGGAGGTGGTATCATTTTAATTCCGACACTACTACTACTGAATGATCGTACCATTATGCTCATGTCTCCAATGAGTATGTAGCGCTCACTAAGTTTTTTGAATCTGCCAATAAGTAGCATTGTCTTTGACATGTTCTCTTGGTGTGTTGTCTGCTAACTGTTGTGGTGAGAACTGGCCCTTGGAGGTGAGCTCGGTAGACTGTTGCCCAATGCTTTGCGGGTTGAATCCATGTATGTACACGTTTCGGTTTTTTATGCCTATTGTTCGCTGTCTTTGGTCACTGTCTCATTGAGGCTCTGTGACGTAGTTTTCATATGGGTGTTTTAGTTCACTGGGGTTTATGGTGTTGTTTGGCATTGAAGTTGTGCTCTTTTTGCAGAAAACCGTTGGGATAGATTGACATGGTGGTCCGTCAGACGTCTTTCCCTGTGTGTTAGACATGTTAGGGGTTTTTTCTCTCAGTTACTTTTGTAGGTTGTAGATCATATACCTGTGTTTGGAGAGCTTTGTACTTTTTTCTCATCTCTTGTATCTCCTGAATAACATGCCATTGTCCTCAGTTTCTTCCGCTGCATAGCCTAAGGTAGGATAGACTGAACGGCATGTTCTGCAATATCCTCCTTGGGTACTGTATCTAAGGAATCATCTGCCAGGTTTTCACTGTTAATTTTAACATACATGTGTGATGTCATTGTTCCATCAACTTTATGTATCAGGTTGTTGGTTGGTTCCATGGTTTTGTTGCTTTATGTTGTGTTTGTCTGGTGCTGTACTTCATCAACGCTGCATACAGCATCGTGCTGATTTATGTGTCGACTCTGTTATGTGGCCAGATAGCTGCAGACTCGTCTACCTGAGATTTGAAGATTTCAAGACTGTAATCATGGTCCAATTCACGTTTCCAGAGTATCCATCCATCATCTGACCTCGTATGACGTCATAATCAACTCAACGCGTGTATGATGACTTTACAATCATTACGTCACAAAGGGTTCCATATAGACTGTCATCAAATCTCAAATGGTCCCACACGTTGCTATTTCGGCAGCAACAGCACCCAGTCAAATTAGTTTCAAAATATTCAACATCTTACCCGTGTAGTTTTTGGAAATTGATAGGGTGTTCAGAGATCGATCGATCCCGGCACGAGCGAGGTGTGGGTAGAGCTTAGCTAGAGTTGGGCGGGTCATAGCTAAAACCGGAAATGTCCATTTCAGCAGGTTAATCACACTAAGGGTATCCCTATAGCACAGATTTATTTCCTCATTTAGACATAGAGGAGACTCTCTTGAAGGGTGAATTTTACTGTAAGGAGAGGTCATGTGTTTAAATGGTACCTGGTGAACCGTTAAGATGCATATAGTATTCCACAAACCCTTACACACATACACAAGTATATTGGAAGTGGAGATCGATGCAAATTCCAGCAAGAACCATGACAGCAATGTTTATGAATTCCTCCTATATATCCTTGACCCAAAATTCATAGAATTCCTAGAGTTGCAATTTCAAGGTAAATCTGGAAGGAAACATGACAGTCCGATCGATAAATCATATTGGTTGAGTCAACCTTCAATTCAATCAAATTGTGAGTTTGAACCGATTTCCAGAACTCGATTGCGGTGCTAGGAGGAATCTCTCTTCCTCTCCAGTGTTGGCATGTCATATTTCAGAAACTCACGTCATTGAGGTTCAACATCATAGCTAGATCAGATCTGTTGTAAATAGCGGGCACACGAACACATTCAGCTGAACACATTTTATATTGGAATGTGTTCATTTGATGAGTAGTTTTCAAAGATTATTCACAGAAGACGAACACAAATTTTAGACTGTGTGGCTTTTGTTAGGTTCCAGATTTGCATATCAAGTAATAGCTGGCCCAACACATTAACCCTCTTATTCTGATAACCTTTTTTGAGATTCTGGTCAAGATGTTGGTGTCTCAGAAGGTGTTTGATTTTCTTTAAATGATGTTACTAGAAATTTTTGCAAATGCACATTACAACGATTTTTTACCATTATTTGATGAATTTCTCTCATATTCTCTGACCGATGTTTTCTTGACGGAATGTCTGACGAAATTCAGAGTAGAATGGTTGCAAGTCATTATTGGAGCAATACTCAAACTCATCCCTGTTCATTCAGGCAGCCTGAATCCTACGTATACCTCAGATTGCAGGACGAATGATAAAATTATAGTCTTGGCAGAAAATCGTCCTCTTGGTGCCTGTTCTCATACGTGTAGACAGTAAAATTATGTATTCTGTTTATGTGGACTCTTGCTAACTTTGTGAAAATGTTGTAACTGTAGGCCAAAGTTACTGGAAGTTTTCGGCTGAAGAACTTAAAGATGCATTACCTACAAGATACAAATAAATTTGGAGATTTTCAGTATTTTTGCTGTAATATAATGGTCCCTGTGTATTATTAGTATATACTAATTTTTTTAAATATATTCTGACCCCGTCACACATATTTGTTATTATTTGGGTTTTTTTTTGGAAACTCATGTGCGCGTATGGGTTTTCAATTTATAGAAGCATTATATTTCCGAAACAATCCAATTGGAAAGAACTAAAAAAATCTTAAATATTTCTAGAAAGTTTGTCTGCGACAGACAAAATACTAGAGCCACAGCCATCGCCAATCGGAACCTCAAATAGCTACACGTAGACAGGACTGAAACCACAACAAATTTATATTGTGACATCAAACAAATGAGTTGCATAATAATACTTCTTGTTTATACAAGACTAACGATGAATTGCAAGCCAGTGCTAAGTAGCGAATAATCTGCTTTCGCCGCAAAACGGAGATGCAGGTGACCGTTAGATTTGTGTTTACAATTTTGATATTTGTGAAATTCATAATTTGCATTTTCTTGGATATTGAGTAGTCGTATATATAAGAATTGTTGTTAAAATGAGAGTATTGGCCCACTGGAAGGGTTTTATGGTTCCGTATATTGAATTTATAGCCCCCTTAATTCCTCGACGTTAGTGTAGCGACTTGGGTTCCTTAAGCCAGTGTTAATGTCTGTGCTTTTGCTGTTTATTTTAATTCAGTCACATTCCTGCCTGGTGTTAGCATTTGTGTGATAGTATTGGCCAGCCATCTTGTTAATCCAAAGTCGATCGGATCGTATCGTGGGCACTTTCTCCAATGTGTGGATCTTTCAGTTATCATTTAGAATTAATTGTGTTAGCTGGAGACACAAACTCAAGACACAAGATGCCAAATGCTAGAAGATATCTTTTTGCTGTTTAACAGCGGCTAGCTATTTGATCTTTCTAATTTGCCTTCTATATAAAATTTTCCAGGATAAACCTTTACTATTCGATTTCTAGTTATCTGTCCCCTTCGCTTTATGAAGAGGAAGGGATAGTGGAAATATTGACCATTTTATATGGCCCTCTTATGCTTCACTTTCACATAGTCAGTTAAGAGGCACTTTATTGACTAAACAAGTTTCGTTAGTTGTTTAATTGTCTCTGGGGAACATTTGATTTCATCATCATTTCTGAAAAAAATGTTTCGCAGAAGAAGTTTATAGATTGACATTGTTGAGATTTTGCTCTCAATTTTTAGAAGCAAGTTATCAAGATTGCAGATTAATTATCAGATTGACACCGCTGATATTTTCTTATTGCTTAGTAGATTTAAAGGCGTGTGTTTCAAGTTTACAGAATAATTGACATTTGATTTGAATTGCGTTCATGTATGCACGTTAGTTATTATTAGTGTACACTCAGAGTCAAATCGTTGATTATTTAGACTACACTAGGTATTCAGCAATCATAATTGCAGTACAATTTCCATTTGTAAGGTGCCATATTCATTGCTAAGAATGTGCTCCATTATATCTTAGTGACAGCTTGAGAATTCTGACATCACAATCTTTCAACAATCAATTTAGTGTTTACTTCATCTGGTCTTCTATTGATCTATGCTAGGATAGGTGAAGCAGGTCTTAGGTTTCAGTTTTAGGATGCATGTAATTCAATTCCTTATTCCAAGTAATTTTAGATTTGACCTTTGGCAACCACATCCACAAGGGAAGGTATGGTCAGTTTGATCAGAACAACAGACACAGCTAGAATTGGTCTCTGGTTGGTTCGCTCTTCTTCTGATGCGTGGAATTTAACTGTCTCATATTTCTGAGAAATATTTAAGTTCCACTCCTCACCAGAAGCTGTGACTCGTGGTTTCGGATTATAAACTTTAACACAGGGCAGTCTAAAAACCACCACTTCATTTGATCAATTTAATTAAAAGTTGGTCTCCGTAGCCCGTGGTTTTGAGCCATTCATTCCTTGCTAAATTTGTCCTAATTTCTGATGCGTTCAGAGGCCAAAGGTCTTTCAGACCTACTTACTGTACTTGGACATTGTTTGCCAATTGTCTAGGAGTTAAGGATAAGGTTCAGAGGTGATCTCTAAATTTGTTAGTCAGCCTTGAGACAAGGTCAAAGGTCAAGGTCATCGTGTATTAAGTTTACCCTTCCCTTTTCCATTAGTCCGAGAGGTCACGCTACCTTTGCTAGAATTGTTAGCAATACTTTTAGTTCCTGGCTACCAATTTTAAAGGAGATCTTAGCTATAGTTATATTTAATTGATCCAATAACCAGCTGTCTTAGAACTTAGTCGTTTGACGTCCAACCCCGCCTTCTTATATTTTCTTTTGCATAAGCTTTCAGGCAAAAGCTATCTTGTCCAATAAGAGACACAATTTCCATTCAAGAAGTCTATACAATTGCAGCCGTTATTGTTGAAGAAGTATTCTGCAGATTTTAGATGCCCGCAGCACTCCATACCGGCCAAGGACAGAATTTCAAGAGTCAAATCTTTCAAGAACTTTGCCGAATGCTTAGAATCCGGAAGACTAGAACAATGCCTTTTCACCTCTAAAGCGATGCGATGGTGAAAGGATTTAACAGAACATTCACTGCAATGTTGCCCAAAGAAGTTAATCTCAACCAAAAGGATTGGGGCATCAGGCTTCCTTACATTCTGATGGCATATCTGACCTCCATTCATGCTAGTACGGGTTTTACTCCGGCGTATGCAATGTTTCGGACGAGAATTAGTGTTGCCCGCAGACATCATAATGCAATGTGTACCTGGATAACTGGTCAGCCTGTCTTAGTTTGTTGAAGTGGCACTGCAACGTTTAGAATAGATGTGTATGTCCATTTATGAAAAAATTAAAGTAGTACATAGATGACAGAGATCATGGCATGATCGTGCAGTTTATGGTGAACCATTCCAAGGTGATAAAGTCTGGGTGAAATATGACCAATGAACTAAAGCCCTTTCACCTAAACTCCAGTATCCATGGAAGGAACGATGGTTAGTTAGCAAACGAGTGAGTTGAGTGACGTATTAACTGAGTGATGCAACCGGCAAACATTACAACAGATTTAAAATAAGCATCCAAATAAGGTTTCAACACAAACAGAGAGAATAACGAATCAGCCACATTTGGGGTAAGATATGGGAGACACGTATGTCAAAGAATATGCAGCTCCAGATATAATTGTACAGTCACATCAGACTTATGTCAAAGAAACCTCAAGAGAGGCCATATCTAGTAGACTACATAACCTAGATCCGTCATTCGAAGAAGATGGGGCAGACATTGAAGACACAAACTTCTAGATGATTATGGACCTAGTCAGTATTTCAACACAATTGCTGTGGATGACAGATATGTGCCAGAGCAAGTACCGACAATCGTGCCCACAGTTCCTTATAAAACCAAGTTTAAGGCAGTCGCACCTGGCACTGGAAGATGTAAGGTCATTTTAAAAGATCTTGGTCCAGCAGCGATCAATAGGAAATAGAAGAGACTATTTCTGTAGCGGTATTTGTCAGAATGTCAGCTCCACATAGTGGATATCAGCAAGGCAGGCTAGTACTGAGCCCAAAACAGCGACATCAAGATGCTGCTGCTGAGAAATCTACAAATTTAAGAACACCAGACCCTTACAGTGGATATCAACAGGATAGGCTTATCTTATGACCAACTCAGTCATGCATGGATTCTAAAAAGAAGAATGTTTCAATCAGCTCTCCACCACAAGAACGAAACTATAGTCTTGGACCTAACTATGAGGACAGATGTCTGAACAATTATACTCAACAACGTAGGCAAGACTATGGCAAGCGACAAGCTCATAGGAATGAAGTAACTAGAGATAGGCCGGGTAGCATAGCTCCTAGAATGTCACCTTCATATACGTATAAATTTCCTATGCTGGACCAGCTTTGGCTCAATGTTGGCAAACAAGTGTATCACCAATCCAAACTTCCAAGTAGCTAGATTACAGGAGCACGCCAATGCTAGGCCGCCAACATTGTATTCCCAATGTGTAAAGATGGCGCAGAAGACCGAATACATTTCATCTCTAGATGTTCATGCCTCGAACACATCAAGAAGCCCTTCACCTCAGGCATGAAAAGACTGCTTATGAACGTTGGAGTAGATGATAGCACTATCAATGATGCTATGTCAAATGGAACAATGTTCACACAACTCGTACTGGACTGGTCAGGAGTTTCCTATTTACCTCAGTCTCTCATACCACATCTAGAAAGCCTGGGTAGGTGCCTCTGCTATGCCTTGCACCGTGAAAGGAAATTACTACAGAAACAGCTGAGTACTGAAATACCTACTACAACTACTACTACTACTACTACTACTACTACTACTACTACCGTGTTGGATCTGGTCAGTTCCTAGTAGGCCTGCACCTTGTCTTATACACCTACCGACATCCTGGCCACGAAGACATTACCATATACTCAATACAGAAGTAAACCCTACAGTGCAATCCTGATATATACGTGTGTCGTCGACCTACAGGAGCAACATCACAAACGAACTCGTGCCGACCATAGAAACAATTACGCTGTTTCAGCGGTTCACCGGACAGCGGAGGAATATACATCATCATCATCATTTGCCAACCTGTTGCCAACGTTGGGCCAATGTCTACATGTTATCTGGGATACTTGTCTAGTGTTAGCACTTGTGTGATAGTTTTGGCCAGCCAAATGGTTAATCCAAAGGCGATCGTACCATGCACACATTCTGCAATTGGTAGCTATTTAAGTTATCATTTAGAATTAATTGTGTTATCTGGAGATACAAACTCATGACACAAGACGCCAAGGGCTATAAGGCATCTTTTCTAATTTGCCTTCTATGTAAAATTGTCCCAAATAAACGTTATGATTATTCGCTTTATGAAGAGGCGGGGATAGTGAAAATATTCGTCCATTTTATATGGCCCTTTTACAATTCCATTTCAAGTAACTCGTAGAGCCTGCGCAAGTTTAGTTCATTGACTAATTGTCTCTGGGGAATGTTTGAGATTTCATCGTCGTTTCTGAAGAAATAGTTCGCAGAAGTTTACAGATTGACAGCAATGAGAATTTCTTATTGCTCAGTAGATCCTGCTCTCAATTTTAGAAGCAGGTTATCAAGATTGCAGATTCATTTACAGATTGATAGCGCTGAGATTTTCTTATTACTCAATAGATCCTGTTCTTGATTTTAGATATAAATTATCAAGATTGCAGATTAATTTACAGATGGACAGCACTGAGATTTTCTTATTACTCAGTAGATCCTATGCTGGATTTTAGAAGCAAGTTATAAATATTGCAGATTAAGTTACAGATTGACAGCAACGAGATTTTCTTACTGCTCAGTAGATTCTTCTCTTAACTTTAGAAGCAGGTACCGGTATTCAAGGTTGCACATTCAATTACAGATTGATAGCACTGAAATTTTCTTATTACCCAGTAGATCCTGCTCTTGATTTTAGAAGCAAGTTATCAAGATTAAGGATTAATTTACAGATAGAAAGCACTGAGATTCTCTTATTGCTCATTAGATCATGCTCTCGATTTTAGAAGAAAGTTACCAAGATTGCAGATTAATTTACAGATTGACACTGACATGATTTTCTTATTGCTTAGTAGATTCCGCTCTCGGTTAAAGGAGCAAGTTTCAAGTTTACAGAATTGTAATTTGATTTGGAATTACATTCACGTAGGCACATACGTTATCCTTAGCGCACACTACACAAGGAATTATCATCAATCATAATTACGGTACAATTTCCATTTGTAAGGTTCCATAGTCGTTGCTAAGAAAGCATTCCCTACTATCTTAACGACCGCTTGAGCATTCTTACATCACCATCTTTCAAGAATCGATTTCGTGTTTAATTTGCCTGGACTTCCATTGACCTTTACTAGGATAGATGAATTGGATCTTAGGTTTCAGTTTTAGGATGCAAGCAAATTAATACGTTTATCTAAATTCTTATTCCATGTCATATCAGATTTGACCTTTTGGTAACTGCATCCTGAACCTGTGTGTCAACTAGTCCCGGTTTCACATTAAACCAGCACACCACATGGGAAAGTACAGGTCCGCTTGATTAGAAAAACGGACATAACTAAAATTGGTCTCTGGTTGGTTTACTCTTCTTCTGATGAGCGGAATTTACTTGTCTCTAATACCTTTGAGAAATATTTAAATTCCACTCCTCACCAGAAGTTGTGAAACTTGTGGTTTCTGATCATAAACTTTAACACAGGGCAGCATAAAACTGTTATTTCAGTTGATCGATTTAATTAAAACTTGATCTATGTAGCCCATGGTTTGGAGCCATTCATTCCTTGGTAAATTTGTACCAATTTCTGATGTATTCAGAGGTTAACGGTCTTTCAGACCTACTTAGTGCACTTTGACCGTGTTTGTCAATTGTATTGAGGTTAAAGATAAGAGGTCAGAGGTGATCTCTAACTTTGTTAGTCAGCCGTGAGACAAGGTCATCATGTATTAAGATTACCCTTCCTCGATCCATTAGTCAGAGAGGTCACGCTCCATTTACTAGAAAGGTCAGCAAGACTTTTAGTTCCTGGCTACCAATTTAAAAGGAGATCTAATTTAAAAGATCTTATCTATAGTTATGCTTAATTGATCTAATAACCAGCTGTCTTAGAACTTAGTTATCTGATGTCCAAGTCCACCTTATTATTAAGTGCCACAAGATTGTTTTTCACGTCAGATTAGTCGTAGGCACTTTGTAAAAATATTGTACCTTTACACTTGTTAAATTTTCTGGTATTGGACATTGTCTAGAGTGCTATCTATTTTGGTATATTTTCCAGATTGTACTTCTATGGTACTTGTTGCCAGATACTGTGCACAGATACTGTGCTAGAATAGACTAGATTAGATAGCAATTGCTACTAAAGACGGATAGTACTTAAATTGGAGCATTGCTGCCAGATTGTTACTTAGCACAACATTTCCAGATTACTGTAGGTATCATTGCCATATAGTGTGTTCAGTCTCTATCTTTTCTGGTATATAATCTAAGCATTGTTAATTGTTGCCAGATTATTCATTCAAACACAGTCTCTGAGCTAGCTATTGTTTAGAACGGCTTAGTTGACACTTTATTATTATATACCAATATTGATGTAAATCACTTGGTCAATAATAAGTCATCTTATTGTTACACCATTATCTTTCAGCACACATTAATCAGATGGATTAGTTGTCCCTTGGCTAGACGTAAGGAGTGATTATTTACTTATTTATCATTGAGATCTCAGAGCATGTATAAGCTAACAAGTTTCCACACCTCTTTTGATCAACCAACTTAGTGTATTCCAACAATTTTCTCTGTCCAGCCATGTAGTAGCAACACGCTCTCTCTAAGAACTTCTGTTCTTCTTTGAAACGTTAGCAGACTATGCACAGCCTTTGAAAACCCATTAGGAATTTGGTGACAAACCCTTACCTTTGGCATTTAACAACTTCAGCATTTGCACCGCCGCACACCCACACTCACACCCATCAGCCTGAGATCACTCCAGCAGTTGTTCCACAAATGCTAGAACCGGTCTTCATGTCTACTGTGATTCCCCACCACCCGCGTTCATCCTACACTAATTTAGCATCGCAAAACATTTCTCAGAGTAGTAGTCCTCCTCCAGTTTCACTACAATATTTTGAAACTTATTTGACAGGAACCCGCTGCTGTCATAGGCCTAATACTGAAATGAATAGTCAATGCTAACTTCTCCTTTGTTATTCAAATGGGTAAGATACTCTGTCTTTAGTGGCTACTTTGTACTGGTTGATAAGATTACCATTTTGAGTTTGTTTAACACCGTTGCAAATGTATAATTACACAAGTTTTTCTTCAACATTAACTGAATGGATTCAGGAACAAACATGACAACAATTTCTTTTACAAATATCTCAAGTTTTATTTATATCATTTATTATTTCTACATCTTTTTATTTATAAATTGTATCCTCGTGTTTAGAGTTTAAAAAGGTTACAACTGACAAACTATCTGTTTTATATAAAACATGACGAGATGCTAGTACTCTTCATCAGTTATCAACGTCGTGTGATATAGTAGTAGTAGTAGTAGTAGTAGTAATAGTAGTAGTAGTAGTAGTAGTAGTAGTAGCATAGGAGGCAGTAGCAGCAGCGGCAGTAGTAGTAGTAGTAGTAGTGGCAGCAGTAGCCGTAGTAGAAAGTAGCAGTAGTAATAGTAGTAGTAGTAATAGTAGTAGTGGCAGCAGTAGCCGTAGTAAAAAGTAGCAGCAGTAGTAGTAGTAGTAGTAGTAGTAGTAGTAGTAGTAGTAGCCATAGTAGAAAGTAGCAGTAGTAGTAGTAGTAGTAGTAGTAGTAGTAGTAGTAGTAGTAGCAGTAGTAGTAGTGGCAGCAGTAGCCGTAGTAGAAAGTAGCAGCAGTAGTAGTAGTAGTAGTAGTAGTAGTAGCCATAGTAGAAAGTAGCAGTAGTAGTAGTAGTAGTAGTAGTAGTAGTAGTAGTAGCAGTAGTAGTAGCAGTAGTAGTAGTGGCAGCAGTAGCCGTAGTAGAAAGTAGTAGTAGTAGAAAGTAGCAGTAGTAGTAGTAGTAGTAGTAGTAGTAGTAGTAGTAGTAGTAGTAGTGGCAGCAGTAGCCGTAATAGAAAGTAGTAGTAGTAGTAGTAGTAGTAGTAGTGGCAGCAGTAGCCGTAGTAGAAAGTAGCAGTAGTAGTAGTAGTAGTAGTGGCAGCAGTAGCCGTAGTAGAAAGTAGCAGTAGTAGTAGCACTAAGCATGTTACAGTAGCTATAGTTTGTATGCTGATGATAAGTATAATAGGTTAATGACACTCAGCATACATACAGTGCAGACAAGCAAAAACATAAAAATTTTCAAAAAGAAAAACAGAAACATATTAGTCAGTACAATTTTGAACACAATGTAAGAAATGTTCTATTGAATAGTTTGAACATAATGGATGTTTCCAAGTTTATCGATCGATCATTTGACATCATAATTAACCAATTTACATGTATGCTGACGTCATAATCATGATGTCATGAATGATTCAAAATAGTCCATCTTTAATGCTTAATAGTCCGACACATTGTACAAATTGTATGTCTTTACCCTTTAATAAACATTCTATTGAAGATTTTAAAACTAATTTGACTGGGCGCTGTTGCTGCTATAGGAAGCAACAGCACCCAGTCAAATTTTTTTCACAATATTTAACAGCTTACCAGTATAGTTTATGGAAATTGATAGTCAGGATGATCAGGGATCAATAGATCCCAACATGAGTGAGGTGTGGGTGGAGCTTAGCTACAGATGGGCAGGGCATAGCTAAAACTGGAAAGGTCTATTGGATTGGGGGCTATAGCTGCCTTAATATTGCTGCTGCAATGTCTTCCAATCCAATATGCTCAAATTATGCACAGCAGTACATGTACATTTCTGAGCTGTACTGTAGCTGTTATTTAACAATCAATATTGAACAACGGAAACATGTCCAACAATAATACATCACTGCACCAGTATTATATAAGTAACATTGTATAATGATGGGGAATACAGTTTTAGCTATGCCCCGCCCATCTTTAGGTTAGGTCCGTCCACACTTCACTCATGTTGGGATCGATCGATCCCTGAACTCCCTGATTATTAATGTCCAGAAAGCTATACAGGTAAGCTGTTGAATATTTTGAAACTAAATTGGCTGGGTGCTGTTGCTGCCATAGTCAAATTACTTTCAAAATATTCAACAGAATGTTTAATTGTTTATTAAATAGTAGACATACAATTCGTACAAAAACGCTTAATCTGTCATCAATTAAGCATTCACGACGAACTTATCTACGTCATTCATGACATAATTGATTATGACATCATCCTACATGTCACGTAGTTGATTATGATGTCATATGAATGATGGATAAACTGATCTTGATTTTCTTGACCATTAACAGTAACTGTATGGTTGCTTTGGAAACTATGATGCTGGACATGCAAGGATGAAAGGCTATTGAATGTTACCTCTTTAATGGTCAATATTCGTTAAGAAAATCATAACTTTTGCTTCATCAAGGTGAATTTGCAGGCCCAGAGAAGAGTATTTTTGAAAATTTACAACTGGAATTACTGGCTCCTTTATTGAGCCAGTCATTCCAGTGTAAAATTTCAAAAATACTTTTCTCTTGGCCAGCAAACGGTCATTCCCCTAAACCAATGCAGACACTGTTTGTGGCCAGCTTGACTTTAAGTGTTAAAGCATCTTCCTTGACAAGACTTGTTTGATTATATGACCAATATTTGATGAATAAACTTTATTTTGAAAATAAACTTAAATGACAGCTGTTGCTAGCTTAAGTACAAACAGCTGTTAATCGAATTATTTCCCAAATATTCACCAGGTTTTGTACTTAGCTCACAGTCATGCGATGTGGTGTGGGGAAAAGGGTGTCATGTTGAAATGGTTTGCGATTACAATTAATTTGATAAGCAGAAAAACATTTAAATAGATCTAGTACATCGTCATGGCAAACATCACACCACAATGGCACATTCGCCACAACAAAAGGATTTCTCAATCACACGTGGGTATATATTTGTAAAAATTATTTTGAAGAATATGAAACAAGTTTTATGTATGATTTGTCATGACGTTTTTGATACTGTCACACAAATAAAAACAATCTGAGTAAATATAATTGTCAATGGTCTATGTTAGGCAGTGGCAACTGGGCATGAGGTCTGACTAGAGGATTGTTTAAAGGGATGCTAATCTCATCTCAAATATTGTATTGTACTGGCAGTTTCTGGTTTATAGATTCCATATCATTCATATCCTGTCACATTCCCATATCTGTATCATAATTATCTGCATTGTAATATTGTATTATTGTTGAACAGTGATCGCCACCATTTTGTCTCCTCAAGCGATAGTGTGTGATGTCATGTAAGTGCCAATGCATTACTTTCAGTAATTATGTAATAATCATCTTGTTGAATATTTAAAAATTAATATACATGTCTGGAAATTGTTGTTGCCTATTGATAGTCAAGCAGTTCAGAGATCGATCCCAACATGGGTGAAGTGTGGAGGAGCTTAGCTAAAGATGGGCGGGGCATAGCTAAATCTAGATTCCTCCAATGCATACATGGACAACCTTCTGTCATGTGAAAGGAGCTAAACCATTTAACTCATACAGACAACAAATGACAAATTCTTTATGATATAAAGATAATTTTGAAACTAATTTGACTGGGAGGTGTTTCTGCTTATGGTTTCCTGAATAGTTGTCCTGAAATAGAGAAACTGGCACTACAAGGGTTAAATGATTAACCCATTAACAGTCAAATCCGCCAAAAATATTTTCTGCAGTGGTCGTGAGAAATGTCCATTTGCAGACCAAGAGAATGCTATTTTTAAAAATTTACAACTGGATTGACTGGCTCAATAACTGAGCAAGTCATTCCAGTGGTAAATTTTCAAAAGTAGTCTTCTCTTGGTCTCCAAATGGACATTTTTTGGAGAAAATTAAAATTCTCCTGGACAAATTCGAAGGGTTAAAGGATTAAGTTGCACCAATATACCCAGTTAGGTTACTGTATTGGAAAAACTATAAGCTGGACTGATATTTTCTGTGATATTCAGTGATAGTTCCCCGGATGTTCAGTCAACAATAAAAAGTAGATCCTGAATGACATAATTTTTACCCACGTCACTAGATGCAAGGGTTAACGCGAGCATGGAGTGCTGTTTGTTGTTGTTAAGAACTTGGAGGAAGCGTGCCCGTGTCGGTCTAAAGACACGTGCACATTTTTTGGTTAACAATTAAAATGTAACAGGGTTTAGTACCATTGTTTCAACACTTAAATTTGTTTTCAATATCTCGGCTTCTACTGGAAGAATCATATCTACACTTAGCTGGAATCTTGCTCGCGGAGTCCTGAAGATGTGTGTCAATTTTGGGATCCAAACCTAAAAGTCAACAGCTATTGTAAAATGTTAATTTGTAGACTAAGAGATTATTTTTGAAAATATACTGAGCCAGTCATTGCAGTGGTAAAATTTCAAAACTAGTCTTCTATTTCTCAAGTCTACTGCTAAAGCTGTGTTTTAACCAGCTTGATAATTAAAGGGTGAACCCTTCAACACTCAAGGCACTAAAAAACTGCTCCTGCAGTGGTCTTGAGAAATGTCCGTTTACAGACCAAGAGGAGAATATTTTTCAAAATTTTTCACTGGAATGGCTGGCTCAATAAATGAGCCAGCCATTCTCGTGGTAAATTTGTAAAAAATAATCTTCTCTTCATCTGCAAATTGCCATTATCTATGAGAAAATTGTATTTCCCTTGAACAAATTTGATGGTTAAATGGTTACAGGAGCACTTGGCTATGGCAAAGTAATGGTTATTCTTAATAAGACCATTACTTAAGATTGGTTTACTGTAGCTTATATTAACCATTTAACACTCATATCAGCCAAAAATGGCTTCTGAAGAGTGGTCTTGAGAAATGTCCATTTGCAGAGCAAAAGAAGACTTTTTTTGAAAATTTACCACTGGAATGACTGGCTCGATAACCGAGCCAGTCATTCTAGTGGTAAATTTTCAAAAATAGTCTTCTTTTGCTTTCTATGAGAAAATTCAATTTTCTAAAACAAATTTAAGGGTTAAAGGGTTTAAAGCAATGAACAAATTAAACAAATTAATTAAAAAACCAATTTTAAATATAATTTATATAATATAATATAGATAATAAACTTTGTTAAATATAAAATTTCAAAAGAAACAATAACAATTTATGTAGACATTGGGACACGTATATATATATATATGTATTCACCCCACATCAATAATAACGTAACAATTATACTGACTTAATAACTGACTACACAAAACAAATGCTAATATGATTTGCCTTCCAGCGGCTTATTTATATATATATATATATAATATATATATAATAATATCGGCCTACATCCATGCTCTCACATGCACGCGCGCACACATTCATGCCTATGCGAGCACACACACACACACACACACACACACACACACACACACACACACACACACACACACACACACACACACACACACAAACATGCACCGTGCACAGAAATCTGATGTCCACCTAAGAATCTTGTTACTGAAAACTTATTTTAACCTTTAACCCTTACCACTCTGATGTCAAAATTTTAAATTTTCAAATAAATATAAAAGATAAATTGGTGTACATTTTTCAACAAATTTGGTGGAAGATGTTGCTGTCTACGACACCAACATCATCCACCAAAATTGTTGAAAAATGTACACTAGTATTTTAGCTATTGCCACAGTAAAAGACAGAGTATTGACATCAGAGTTGTACGGGTTAAAGACTAAATTTGGTCAAGAAAATAGAAATATTCACTTATTAACTGTCCAATTGTGGGCTAAGGGAAGACTATCTTTGAAAATTGACCACTGGAATAACTGGCTCGGTTACCGAGCCAGTTATTCCAGTGGTCAATTTTCAAAAATAAATTTATCTTCCCCTTTAAATGCACATTCTTGAAGACTAGTGTAGAGGTAAGTTTTGGCTGACATCTCTATGAAAGCATTAAAGCTGGTTTTCCAGGTACAAGCTTTCAAAATATGATTACCATTTGAATATTTATAACAGCTATGCTCCACCCATGCCTTAACCAATATCAAGGTAGCAATTCAGGTAAGCAGTTGAACATTTATAACAGCTATGCTCCACCCATGCCTTAACCAATATCAAGGTAGCAATTCAGGTAAGCAGTTGAACATTTATAACAGCTATGCTCCACCCATGCCTTAACCAATATCAAGGTAGCAATTCAGGTAAGCAGTTGAATATTTATAACAGCTATGCTCCACCCATGCCGTAACCAATATCAAGGTAGCAATTCAGGTAAGCAGTTGAATATTTATAACAGCTATGCTCCACCCATGCCTTAACCAATATCAAGGTAGCAATTCAGGTAAGCAGTTGAACATTTATAACAGCTATGCTCCACCCATGCCTTAACCAATATCAAGGTAGCAATTCAGGTAAGCAGTTGAACATTTATAACAGCTATGCTCCACCCATGCCTTAACCAATATCAAGGTAGCAATTCAGGTAAGCAGTTGAACATTTATAACAGCTATGCTCCACCCATGCCTTAACCAATATCAAGGTAGCAATTCAGGTAAGCAGTTGAACATTTATAACAGCTATGCTCCACCCATGCCTTAACCAATATCAAGGTAGCAATTCAGGTAAGCAGTTGAACATTTATAACAGCTATGCTCCACCCATGCTTTAACCAATATCAAGGTAGCAATTCAGGTAAGCAGTTGAACATTTATAACAGCTATGCTCCACCCATGCCTTAACCAATATCAAGGTAGCAATTCAGGTAAGCAGTTGAACATTTATAACAGCTATGCTCCACCCATGCCTTAACCAATATCAAGGTAGCAATTCAGGTAAGCAGTTGAACATTTATAACAGCTATGCTCCACCCATGCCTTAACCAATATCAAGGTAGCAATTCAGGTAAGCAGTTGAATATTTATAACAGCTATGCTCCACCCATGCCTTAACCAATATCAAGGTAGCAATTCAGGTAAGCAGTTGAACATTTATAACAGCTATGCTCCACCCATGCCTTAACCAATATCAAGGTAGCAATTCAGGTAAGCAGTTGAACATTTATAACAGCTATGCTCCACCCATGCCTTAACCAATATCAAGGTAGCAATTCAGGTAAGCAGTTGAATATTTATAACAGCTATGCTCCACCCATGCCTTAACCAATATCAAGGTAGCAATTCAGGTAAGCAGTTGAATATTTATAACAGCTATGCTCCACCCATGCCTTAACCAATATCAAGGTAGCAATTCAGGTAAGCAGTTGAACATTTATAACAGCTATGCTCCACCCATGCTTTAACCAATATCAAGGTAGCAATTCAGGTAAGCAGTTGAATATTTATAACAGCTATGCTCCACCCATGCCTTAACCAATATCAAGGTAGCAATTCAGGTAAGCAGTTGAACATTTATAACAGCTATGCTCCACCCATGCCTTAACCAATATCAAGGTAGCAATTCAGGTAAGCAGTTGAACATTTATAACAGCTATGCTCCACCCATGCCGTAACCAATATCAAGGTAGCAATTCAGGTAAGCAGTTGAATATTTATAACAGCTATGCTCCACCCATGCCTTAACCAATATCAAGGTAGCAATTCAGGTAAGCAGTTGAACATTTATAACAGCTATGCTCCACCCATGCCTTAACCAATATCAAGGTAGCAATTCAGGTAAGCAGTTGAATATTTTGAAACTCCAGTCAAATTAGTTTCAAAATATTCAACAGACTTTATTAAATACTACATTATTAAATAGACATACAATTCGTACACTTGACAGACTATTAAATGGTCATGATGGGGTTAGATACGTCATTCATTGCATATATTGATTATGACATCATATGCTTGATTGACAGATCAGATCTTTCCATTGTCTCGACACGAATCATTCAATTATTTACTGACTCTGTTATTGACCTAGTGCTCACACTCCAGCACAAGAGGCCCAAAGGCCTTGAGGTTCAGATGCATAATACTGAGACTGCATGTAAGGTTTACTTAACCCTTTTAACACTCATATCAGACAAAAACGGCTTCTGTAGTGGTCTTGAGAAATGTCCATTTGCAGACTAAGAGATTTTTTTTTTTTAAAAAGTCAGTTATTTCAGTGATAGATTTTCAAAAATATTCTTCTCTTGGTCTGCAATTGGACATTTTCTATGAGAAAATTAAAATTTTTCTTGAAAGAATGTAAAGCTTAAAGGGTTAAGAGAATGTCTTTTTCAAATTGGCTAATAACAATAATACATCTAATCAGGCTAACTTTTGACCGATACTCTTAACACGTGGATTCAGAGATCTTTAAACAGATTTCTAAAAATAGTAAAGCACAAATCAACCAATCATATTCTCTTGAACAATCTTGGTTCAGCCATTGCTATAAATGAAGTTTCTCGAGTTTCAAATCAATCTGTCAAGCCTCTTCGGAGATTTTTTGATGTGTTTCCAAAAATAGCTCAAGATCAAAGACAAGTCATCTGAGCTAAAAATCTGCAATGGAAAGATTTCTATCCACTCCCATACAGCTCCCCATGCAAATGGAAAGGGTAGATCTTAGCTTGTAGACCGAGAAAATGCGAACATGGAAAATCAGCGTTAGAAAACATCACCTTACAGCAACAATATTTTCAACATGAACAACAGATAGCCGTAGAAATGAAAACAAAAAATACAGACACACCTTCACACAGTTAACCATGCAAACAGCACTCGCTAGATATCCTACGCTTTGCAGGCATGCATAATATTTACAAATATACACTAAATTATGACAATTAATTTGCTACGTTTTTCGCGTTTTTAAAAGTTTCCGATATATATCCGACTCCAGGAATCGTGGGTATGAGTCTTTTTCCATTAATGCTTGTATTCGTCGTTGTGCTTGGTCGAACGTAGATCGTGTTGGAACTGACATGTTGGAAATCGTTGCCATGCGAGTTTTAGAGTCAAGATTAATCTGTAAGGTAAAATAGGATGAACATTATACACATAATGGTGCTAATGAGAGATAGCTAAAGATCTATTCCAGCACAATTATACATCAGTTTTCTGATGGGTAATTTCCAAAATTTCTAAAATTATCTGCTTACGCTAGCTTTGACTATTAGACCCTTTAATGGTAAGGCCAGTCAAAACCGGCCATTGCAGTCATTCTGAGAAATGTTAGTTTACAGGCCTAGAGAACACTTTTCTAATTTTGACCATTGGAATGACTGAGCCAGTCATCTCAGTAGTAAATTAAAAAAATTGTCTTCTACCAAATGGACATTTTTTTAGCAAATAGATTAAATTTTTTTATTAAATTCCAGTATCTCAATTTCAAGACAATTATACAGGAAGATATTATGAGTTTGTGTAACAAACCATTGTGTAACAAACTAAGACCTGGATGTAACTATAATTTTATGCTCACCTGCTGAGGGGCGTGTACTGCGACATAATCGCTGTAGATTTTCTGCGCCAAATCGTGCAGTTTATGCGGCTTTGTAACCTTATAATTCTCACACGCAATCCAGAATTCTATGTTCTCCTCACTGAATTCAGATTTCAGAAATCCACGAAATAACTCCAAGCCATCTGAAATTATATATATATATATATAAATTATATATTTTAAAAATGTGTCCATCACTATCACTAAACAAAGTGAATACCATATAGTCATCATTTAACACTTTAAAACTCAATGTAGTAAGGAAATTGCTATTTTATAATAAAAATGCCCATTTGCAGACCAAAAGAAGCCTATTTTTGAAAATTTAACACTGGAATGACTGGCTCGGTTATCAAGCCAGTCATTCCAGTGGCAAATTTCCAAAAATTGTCTTCTTGGTTTACAAATGGACATTTCTCAAGAGAACTGCAGAAGCTGTTTTTTGGCAGGCTTCAATATTAAAGGGTTATGTAAAATAAGGTGCTACAGTTGAATGAGTATTTATACTATAAGGTAACAATGCATGCCACCACCACAAGAAACAATATCACAAGTCTAATACATTAGGCCTGAGACACATACTATAAGGTAACAATGCATGCCACCACCACAAGAAACAATATCACAAGTCTAATACATTAGGCCTGAGACACACGCAATGCAGGAATCCAGTTTTAACTTTGCACCGTTCGATCCCTGAACTCCTTGACTATTAATTTTCAGAAAACTATTCAAGTAAGCTGTTGCTGCCAGTCAAATTAGTTTCAAAATATTCAACAGCCTGTTTATTAAATAGTAGACATACAATTCGCACAACAACACTTAGTTTGTCATGAATTAAGCATTCCTGACCAACTGCATTCATGACATAATTGATTATGACATCATCCTACATGTTACACAGTCGATTATGACATCATATGATTGATGGATAAGCTGATAATCTTCCATTAGTCTTCCTCTCACACTCTCATGCTAGAGAGCCCCAATCTCACACAACAGAGGGATTCAAGTTTCTACATTTTTAAAGTTAAACATTTCTTTTTTTAAAAGCAGGACAATGCATTGTAAAGAACTGAAAATTTAACAGCCAACCAGACAGATAGGCAGGCTCAAATGTAATACCTCCATCTCCACACTGGATAATTAGTATAAATATGACACAGATCTACAAAAGTAATATAGTTTCAAGGGAAGCAACTTATGATGGTTAAATACTAGATAGCTACTGATTATCTCCCTTGAACGAATAACTGTCAATATACAAGTTTCTGAGAAAAAGTAAAGCCTCAACAAACATATACACAAATAACCCTTTCATGTGTTGGAGGTGTTAGGATGACCCCTCATCATGTGGGGTGGGGGTGCTGGGTAACCTCTCATCATGTGGGGTGGAGGTGCTAAGATGACCCTCTCATCATGAGGGGTGGAGGTGTTAGCGTGACGCTCTCAGCATGTGGGGTGAAGGTGCTAGGATGACTGACCCGCTCAGCATGTGGGGTGAAGGTGCTAGGATGACTGACCCTCTCGGCATGTGAGGTGGCGGTATTAGCGTGACCCTCTCAGCATGTGGGGTGAAGGTGGTAGGATGACTCTCTCAGCATGTGGGCTGAAGGTATTAGCGTGACCCTCTCAGCATGTGGGCCAGAGGTGTTAGAGGGCCCCTCTCATCATGTGGGGTACGATGACCCTCTAATCATGTGGGGTGGAGGTGCTAGGGTGTGGTTAATCATTTTGTTGTCAAGATTGGTTAAGATTGATTCTCAGTGAATGGCCATTTGCAGGCTGCTGAAGGAGGACCTTTAAAAATTGTACCATTGAAATGGCTGGTCCGACATCCTAGCCAGTTATTACAGTGGTAAATGTTCCAAATAAGTCTTCTCTTGGCCTCAATGTAGTAAAGAAATTGCTATTTTCTCATTAAGAATACCCATTTGCAGACCAAAAGAAGCCACTGGTTATCGAGCCAGTCATTCCAGTGGTTAATTTTCAAAAATTGTCTTCGTGGCCTGCAAATGGATATTTATTAAGACCACTGCAGAAGCCGTTCTCGGCCAGCTTGGCCATTAAAGGGTTAATTAATAATTTACACTTTAAATCATTAAATCACTTTAACCCTTAAAATGCAAGTTTCTCAATTTCAAGAAAGCTATACAGGAAACCTGCTGAATAGTTTCAAGCTAATTTCACAGGAGAGCAGCAACAAACAGCTCACAGAGCCAGTATTACAATTTCAAGGGAAGTAACTCTTAATGGTACTTTTAATACCAATTAGTAATAGATTATCTCCCTTGATTGCATAGGTAATTCACACAATGACAACTTGTTTTCGAAATATTCATCAAATTTCCTATAACAGATTTATAAAAATTCAGAAATTTAGTTCTTTCTAACCTATAGACGAGACACACCAAACGTTCAACACTTAAATTATCTTTTAATTTTTTTCAGAGAAATTGTCCATTAAAGACAATATTTCAACAAGCGGTCCAAGAGCCTGAATGATCACCTGGACCATTAGCATTTGAGCAGACATAATTCTTTAAATTTAAATTTATAATACAAAATTGGAATTCAGTATGAATGATATTTAGCAGAAAATTAATGATGGACGCTGACCACTCAAATCAGATCCAACCTTAGCAAATAAAAAAATCCTACATAGCCACCAAACACTAAATTTGGACTTGTGCATTACAGCCATTCTTTTATCACGGACCAAGTTCTCTTGAACAAACTTTAATCACCCCTAAGTCCGAGTCAGCCATTTTAGTGGTAAATTTCTATGAGAAAAATTAAATTTTCTTGAACAAATTTGAGGGTTATATGGGTTAATTATGAATGAAATCTCATGAGATTCAGCGTGATCCAACACAGCAGTTTATGAGGTCAGTTTTGAGAACTAGATGGTCACCAGAACAAGAGGCTCAGGGGAGAGATCACAAAGAATTATTTGCCACTGCCACAAATGAACAAAATTAGATGATTTACTAACCTATAAGAAGGTTTAGCCAAGTTTTGTTAAAATTGGCCCAGTGGTTAATAAGTCGTCTTTTATGATTTTCTTAGAAATTTTCAGAAAACCCAGTGGCCACCAGACAAGCTAAATTCTGATTGATCCACGGCGGCCATGTTTTTTTATGTATCAACTTCCCATGGACAAACATTAATGACACTTAGACCCTAATCATATCTCCCAAATTTCAGCCTCATCTATTTAGCAGTAATGGAGAAGACATTTTCGCGAAAACTAGGTCATCCAAGATGGCCAGCGAAACTCCCTGAGAACAGTATCTAAAACACTACTGACTGGATTTGGCTCAAATTTTAACGCAACGAAGGAACTTACTGTGCAAGGAGACTTTCAGACATTGGCCATGATCCAGATAACAGAACCATGATCCGGATTGGATAAAATGTTGTGTCTGTGGGCATGTCAGGAGCTGCTGCCTTGATTTGGCTCAAATACATGCATGCATGCATGCACCCACACCTGCATGCATACACACACACACACACACACACACACACACACACACACACACACACACACACACACACACACACACACACACACACACACACACACACACACACACACACACACACACACACACACACACACACACACACACACACACACACACACACATGCACACACACCCGCATACATGTGCACAAATGCACACACACATAATTGCGCACAAATGCACATTCACACACAAGCATGCAGACACACACAGAAATACACATGCACAACACACACACGCACGTAACCACACACACAAATGCACACATGTATGCACGCACGCATGCACACACGCACGCGCACGCACGCACACAGGGGTATGGGGTATGGGTAATGAACCTGGAGATATCATTTAACCGTATCATGATGAAGCCGGCCAAAACCAGCCTCTGTCTTGAGGAGTCAATTTGCAGACAAAGTGAAGGCAATTTTTGAAAATTTACCACTAGAATGTCTTGCTTGTTAACCAAGCCAGTCATTCGAGTGGTAAATTTCCAAAAATTGCCTTCTCTTTGCCTGCAAATGGCCACTTTCTCAAGAAAGGTAGACAGACAGACTATCACAATAACCTCTTCCCTTTATTGAGTGAGAGTAATGATGTGTGATATTGGTAATATATTGTCTAAAACAGATGATGAGGGGGGAAGACATACTTTTGTCCTGCAGTAGTGCCTCAAAGCAGCTATTCCACTGAATTGCTTCTTGTGGCGTTGGAAAACTGACGAGGTTAATTTTCTCTCCATCATTGAGCTGGATTATATTCTCCGCTAACGAGGTATCTGTGTGCCTCCTCCGCAGAAACTGAAGCTTTCTTTTCACGTTCCTGGCACTAAAATAGATGGAGATATCATGTTATCATTGCGTAATACAATGGATGGAACAGATCTGTCACTCAAGTATCTGATGTCATAATGAAATACGTTACATGTTAGCTGATGTTACAATCAAAATAATGCATAGCTCCGTCATGAAACTTATAATGTCCAACACGAAGTGTACGCCTTGTATGTCTTAGATGAATTTACAATTTAATAAATATTTTGACGAATATTTTGAAACTAATTTTACTGTGGGTGGGGACTGCCAACAGACAAATTACTTTCAAGATATTCAACAGCTTACCTGTATAAATAGCTTGGATTCAGGTTTCAAAGTTTAGAATCAATTCCAATATGCTTAAAATGTGGGAGGAGCTTAACTAGACATGGATTGCTCTATTATAGTCTTCATGTTATCTATCCACCTTCTCACCATCTCTAGTTCATTATCAGTGTCATGTGCACTGTGAATTAACTCATTAACACTTGCATTCAGCAAAAAATGGCTTCTGTAGTGGTCTTGAGAAATGTCTATGCTGCCCCCATTGCCCTTTGGGCAGGCAGCAGGGGCAGCTGTGCCCTTTACCTGTTCTCAATAAAAAAAATGAGTAAACTTTACTTTAGAACTTTAAACAAGATTTTAAGAATATTCAGATCAGACTGAGCAGTTGTATTAAAGTTCCGTTGTTTTGACATTAACACAAGTCCATAAAGTAATATGGGAGTGATTCCCGGCCGAATCAAATCATCAATGCAAACGCTATTTATGTAGTGGCAGTTACATGCGACATATTGACTTTTGTTATCTGTACACATTGCACGTATCTTTGCAAGTAAAAGTAAGATACATAGTCAAATGCTATTTGAACTTTTGAAGTGATACTGGTCCACGCCCCGTTAATGCCTTGCTTAGTGGGTAGAATAGAATATATGTGCAATAATGGGCGGCAGTGCAGCAATGTGGAAACATTAAGGGATGTTAAAATTAACAGTAACTCTCAAACTCAAATTTTTAATTGACGTGTGAAGCAGATGCGATTGTAGAAATAATGTGCATACATATGACCGAAGTGGATGTATATTAGATGCGCTTAGAAGCCATCTCCTATAATAATATCTCCTACATCTCTAAGTAATAAATATCATCCTCTTGGATTTTTTAATAGTGCTATTCAAATGGTTATGAGCTCACCAACCCCCACCCCCTCCTTCCCCACCCCACCTCTCCTACCAACTCATACAGTCGTGATACACGTATCTAGCCATGTCAAGCCCTTTGAGTTTTAGCCATAAAAGATGATGCCACCATCCACACATATACAAAATCAGACATATGATGGCCTCCTTTGATTAGCCTAGGCCAAATGTACCTCTGACACCCACACGCCAATATGGCTAAGTAAGATGCTGTGAAATCATAATTTAAATTACTTATTCCATCAACACTAGCTGTTGAATAGTTTGTTACTAATTTGACATAATTGTGTTGCTACCTCATCTGTCTATTCATCTAGCATATGTCCATCGTATTCTTTAAGCAAATCCTTAAGAACTGCTGGGCAGGAAGGATCCATAGGGTCAGATCCATGGTTGGTCCCAGAAAGCTGCTTGATCGATTTTGTTGGTGGCCATCTTGGATTTTGCACTATTTTAAAAATTACATTTAAAGACCTGTGAAACTGCTTGACATGAAACTCAAGAAACGCCATGGTCTTTATCTAAGGAAAGAGCTGAATAAACCTTGCTCACATGTTCAACATGATTGGTAGATTTGTCTTGGATAACCTAGTTTTCACAAAAAACACTTCCTCTGAATCCCGCTGATTGCAAATATAAATAGGAAAAGGAACTAAGGTCAAATTAAGTATTTTAAAGGTAAACTGTGCAAGTCCACTGCACAGACACTTGCACATATGCACGCACACTCAATGTGTGCATCTGACACAACAACCCACCCGCACGCTCTCTCCATTGCGTATTGGGAATATTTTCCATTGACCAAAGAATACATAAGTTCTTCGATTAACATTGCTCTAACATTTATACGTGATCATAAGAAACTCAGAATGCAGGAAATTGAGTCATGAGCTTGCACCTTTCAATGCTTTTTCTCATGGTGGTTAGGTAGGTGGATATCCCTGAACACCCTTCTATGAGAGGCAGGGTGTGGGGTGGGTGCACCCATTTCATATCTTCCTCCAGACAATGCCATCCACCGTGCCCTTTTGTGGAACCTGCCCCCTCCCCTCAAATTTACTTCTGGCACCCCTGGAAATGACTGGCTCGATAATCGAGCCAGTCATTCCAATGGTAAATTTTCAAAAATAGTATTCTCTTGGTCTGCAAATTGATGTTTTCTATGAGAAAATTAAAATTTTCTTGAACAAATTCGGAGGTTAAAAGGTAGCTCTTATTCACCTCACAACTTACAACCTCAGACATCATCGCTTGTTGATGCAACAACAACAACAACAAGAGGCCCCCACAGGGCCTGTATCACACACCTGGACCATAGGTATCTCAACTAGAATGGTAATTAACAATAAGTAGAACTCTAATGAGTTGAGCCGACTTGTAACAAGAAAGCAGAGGCCATGTTTCTTTATGTATCAACTTCTCTTGAACAAAGTTTAATGGCCCATAGTCTCAATATCATCTCCCAAATTTCAGTCCAATCACTTCATCAGTTCTGGAGAAGTAGTTTTCTCGAAAACTATGTCATCCAAGATGGTCACCGAATGATTTGGCCAATCAAGTTCACAAGTGAACAAATTTGGTTCAGGGCTTGCCCTAGATGATGTTTCATGAGTTCTGAATCGATCCCTCAAACGGTTTCGGAGAAGATTTTTAAAGACGTTTCCTAAAATCAGCCAAAACCCAAGATGGCCGCCGGCCCAATTGGCCGATCGGCTTCGTGTGAACAAAGTTGAATCTCTAAGGCCTAAGGATGCTTCCTGCCAAATATAATTGAAATTGTCCCAGGAGTTATCGAGAAGACATTTTAAATTTCCCATTGCTTTAGTATGGGAGCTTTTGGCGGGAAAATAATCCAAGATAGCCACCAAACCGTTTATCCGCCCTTTTCGAAAATTGCAAATTTGAGATCAGAATACCAAAAAAACACATATAAAACCAATTTCAGCCTCAAAATCCATCAAATAAAAAATCCAATATAGCCGCCAAACACGCTATATTTTGATTGGCCCACGGCGGCCATGTTTTTTGACAGTTCAAATTCCCGTGAACAAACTTTAATGGCCCTTAGTCCCTAATCATATCTGCCAAATTTCGACCCGACCTGTTCAGCAGTTCTGGAGAAATAGTTTTTGCTAAAATTAAGTCAACCCAGGCCGCCGAACCATTTGACCAATCAAGTTCCCTTGAACAAACTTGGTTCAGCTCTTGCACTAGATCATATTTCATGAGTTTTGCAACAATTCTCCTGGCGGTTTCGGAGAAGATTTTTAAAGACGTTTCCTAAAATCGGCCAAAATCCAAAATGGCCGCCAGCCAAATTGACCGATTGGCTTCGTTTGACCAAACTTGGATCCCTATTCTCTACGGATGCTTCCTGCCAAAGATAATTGAAATCGGCCCAGTGGTTCTTGAGAAGAAGACGATGGACGGTTGACTTGGCATAAGCTCACTTGGCCTTTCAGGCCAGGTGAGCTAACAACAACAACAGTAAAACAACAATCACAATAATTACCACCACCACCATGACATTGTCATTGCCTTCGTCGTAGTCATCGTCAATCTTGCTATGGTCATCAGCATCATTGTCGCTGCCACCGCCATCGACATTGTGGCTGTCATCACACACACACACACACACACACGCACGCACGCTCGCACGCACGCGCACTGCCTTACATTTTAGATCTTGCAGACTTGTACCCAGTACTGCTGGAAGAGATGAGCTCATCCGGAACTTGTATCGACCCCGCCCCTGCGGATGCCGTCTTCCTCAGTGGTTTTATCAAAACTGATTTACCACCTGCATCTGTACAACACACGCCCATGATCTCTGGTTCCGATATGGCTTTCACACCACCCTGAGCAGGGGAACCACTGTCTCTTAATTTCTGAAATAAAAACATTTGATTAAGACTGAAAAGAAAATATAACCCAATGAAACTTTATTAGTGTTTGCTAAGTGTGCCAAGGGAGATAACTCTAAGCTCTAAAACACGGGCTCGATAACCGAGCCAGTCATTCCAGTGGTAAATTTTCAAAAATACTCTTCTCTTGGCTTGCAAATGGCCATTACTCCAGACCATGTCAGTGGCCGATTTGGGCCAGCTTTGTCATAAAAGGGTTAACAGTCAATGCAGCTAAAAATGTCTTCTACTGTTGTCTTGCGAAATCCCAATTTGATGGTTAAGATGAGACTACTTTAGAATTGTATGGTGTGAATATACATGTAGTTTGATGGTGACGATGTGTGACTGTGCTCTGCAGCTGAAGAAATGAAAACTTTTTTCAGTTCCAATTAGTTTTTCTTCAACCAAAGTCCACTGTGTCTTGTCCACTGCGAGCATCCTGAGCTCCTTTAGGTTCTGTCTCCTTTAGTGGTCCTAGATTATGATTTTTGATGTCTGATCACAAAATACAAGTTGATGTTATGGCATCCTTTGCGTTCTTGATACCTGTTAGCACCTATGACTGCAAATTCTAGTGCTTTTTGAACAGTGATATTTTCTCGTATTCAAAAAACAGGTCCGAATATAGACCCTCATTGTTGTGCTCCCTCACAGATAGTAGCTCTGTGATAGACAGTTTGTAGAGTGCTGCATTTCATATTAGACTGTGTGGCCAGTGAGGATTTGTAATGGTTAGTAGATGATTGCAGTGACATGCATCATATCTGTTCAAGAGAGCTTTTGGAGCTGCCAGGTTGTTGCAATTGCATAGCATTATGGAAACAAATGTAGCATCATATAGTTGCATCTTGACTTTCGTGGAGATTTAAAAATGACAAAATGTGCGGGATGAAAATTTTACTGTTGGTAAGTAAATGAATATTAAACTTTAACCCTTTAATCTTCATATCAGCCAAATACGGGTGTCTGCAGTGGTCTTAACAAATGTCCATTTGCGGACCAAGAGACAACTATTTTTGACAATTTACCACTGGAATGACTGGCTCGATAACCGAGCCAGTCCATAAATAGTGATAAATTTCCAAAAAATAGTCTTCTCTATTTTTTTAAAACAAATTCGAGCGTTAAAGGGTTAATAGTTTTTGTTATAGAAAAAGGTCAACAACTGACCTTATATTACTATATAGGTCATAACTTACAATATACCTAATACATAAGTTAACACATTTCCAGAACAAAAACAGAAACATGTTAGTTACTGTAGAATAATTGTAAATACGCTGTAAGAAACGTTCTGTTGAATATTTCAGGGCGACCATCTCTCCGTATTTATCCAAAAAATGCAGATTTTTAACAGGCCTCTGGATTTCAGGACATTCTGTCAAAAATCAGGATATTTTTTTTGAATTAGCAATGTTCATAAAATAAGTAATCTGTTAACAGTATTCGTTTTTAATTAATCTAGCGCAAAGTCGACCCTATTCAAGTTGACCCAATTAGTTTCAATAGCCATATGATCTATTTACATAAAGTTATAACAATATTAACTGATAAGTTCTAGTTTACATTGGTGAGTTGTCTGCATTTCCGCATGCTCACATCACCTATGCAAATACTGGACGAGACAAAGCACACAAGCACGCGATGTACGTAAAGCGCAAATCGAGTGCTTTCGCTCTCCTCCAAACTTATTTTCCAGACAAAAAATCATGACAAGCTGGTCGCCCTGATATTTTGGAATTAATTTGATTTCCAATCAAATTACGGTACATTCAAATTATTCAACAGTACGTTTTATTTTGTTTTGGAAACATTTAGTCATTTCCGAACTGCAGTTGATTATGACATCATATGATTAATGGATAACCTGGAAAGGTCCATTATTTAAAACCCGTGACTAAAAATACAATTGTGTACGCAGGAGAATGATTGCTGTACAGGAGAGACAAAAGGAGGCACCTGTGTAGCGTTGAAGGTTACACCATGAGAAAAGATTGGAGGCATGCCAGCAGTGGCAAGTTATGGTGTAATATGATGATAATATACAGTCAGTCAGACATGCTCTAAAACAACCTGTTTTTGTAGTTATGGTGATGGTGCTTCGCTAGCCTTAACTCCTCTTGAGTCAACGTAACCCTTTAATCTTCAAATTTATTCAAAAAAGTTTTAATTTTCTCATCGAAAATGTCCAAAATTTGCAGACCAAGGGAAGACTATTTTTAAAATTTTATCACTGGAATGACTGGGTCGGTTATCGAGCCAGTCATTTCAGTGGTAAATTTTCAAAAATAGTCTTCTCTTGGTCAGCAAATGGATATTTTTCAAGACCACTGGAGAAGCCGTTTTTGGCAGATATGAGTGTTAAAGGGTTAAAGATGATCTCAATCTTAACCAATTTACTTGAAATCTTTGGAAATCCACAATGGGAAATCATGAGCCCAATGGCTATTGATAGGTACCATATTTCGCCTATTGAAGCCCATGCTCTAACAGAAGCCCACCCTTCCCCCAACCACCCACTTAAATACGATAGATACATGATTATTATACATACAACATCACTTAGTTTACCCATGTAACGCTGTATTTCGCTCTGATTTTTTGAAAATTAAATGACTGGTAGGAAGCCACTTAGTTTCAAAATATCTTTTTTAACCACGAGGGGAGGCCGCCACTGGCCACCTAATTAATACGTTAAACATGATCAGCAAGAACACAATCGTCATTGTGCACGCATGTCAATACATATTTAAAAACACATTAAATTATGCATTAACATGCATATGTCATTTAAACAGACAATAGTGTGTAGCCGGACATTTAGAGTGGACACCTGCATGAACAATAGCATCTACCTGGTCATTTAGAACAATAGTGTCCACCCGCTCATTTAGAACAATAGTGTCCACCAGCTCATTTAGAACAATAGCGTACACCCGCTCATTTAGAACAATAGCGTCCACCCACTCATTCAAAACAACCAATCAGAACGCAGTATTTAAATAGGTCAAGAGCTCATTTGCATAACAATAGCCCCCAGCCGGCCCCTTTGACTAATTACTCAAAAGAGTAAATAAGGTTCTTTTGCGATTGGAGGCGAATCACGTGATTTATATTTTTCCAAGACAACATTTTATATTATATTCAGGATTAATTTCGATATAATAAATGATCTTTATTAAAGAATACGCAATATTTAGGTACCGCAATTTAATAATTTCACTTCCGTGATAATTTTTTTGAGGCATACATTAAACATAGTCGTAAGGCGGCAGAAATTTGTATTGGGTAATTGAGTTCAATTTTAGTGGTAGCAGTTTGGAAAACATTTTTTGGAAAACTCTAATATAAGCCCACCCCCTTTCTCAGAAATGCTGGTTTGGAAATTGAACATCTCTTGTCCTAATAGAAGCCTAGGCTTCAAATAGGCAAAAATACGGTAAATCGACCAGATGACCCGGAGGGTCTGGTCTTATGTTTTACTAGTTACATATACCTACCGCCTTGCAATACTATTGCTCTTTCCTTCTCTGAAGGGAAGCGTAGTAGGATGAATTTTTTACAGCCAATGTTTGTTGGGTATTGTGGTTACAGAGTGACTGAAGGCTTCTTCAGGAATCGCTATACTATCTCTAATGATGAGATCCATAGTAATTCATTTGAATGCTATATCGCAGAATGAGGCAAGAAGAGGGTTAATCCAATAACCAGAGACATTGAGTAGGCCATTAAGCACAATGACAACCTCATTGGCTGATAGCTATCACATGACCTTGTTGGTAGAGGTGTTTAAATTTACAAGCCAATTTAAAAGTTATTTATAACTTGTTAAAATCGCTGTGGATTATTGAAAAGTGAACTAAAGAGCATCAAGATGTCAGATAATAGAAAGAAAGAATTCCCAAGATAAGTGGTTGTAGGTCCTGGTGCTTTAATAATGATTTATTAGATCATTTCAATTCTCATGGTAGGTGCGTTACCAGTTTTGGTTACTTGTGCCCAGAGTGTATAGACTTTGAGTTGTCTATTTGTGCTTCTTTTTTAACCAGTAGCTTGTAGAGCTATTGATTTGACATGCTTGTAAGGTATTGAGCATGAATCTACGATTATCTCGATAACATACTCTTTCAAAGAAACCAAACTAATTTTCAAATTTGAGATCGGAAAGGTCTCTATTTATAAATCTTGGGATTAGCTCTAGCTAATCCTGAGTCATATTCAGAGCTTTACTCTATCAGATCTTCCTGTTTTTTACGATTCAGATTTGGGAAAGTCTCCTAAGAGGTCCAAGGAGAAGAATAAAGAAAAGAATATGAACCATTCACTTAGATGTTCTAATAGCAGATGCCATAGATTTTTTACGTCAGATCACTCTGGATATGTGTGTTCCAAGTGCACTTCATGTACTCTTGAGTCAACCTATTTGATATGTGGGTCATGGTCGCTAGCTACTAGAATGTCGTTTTTCAAACTAAATTCTCCTGTGACTTCTAAAATTCCTGGAAATCCTTCTCCGTTCGGGCGGCGGTTAAAATAAAGGCCAAAACCGAGGCCACGATGGATTCAGCCATAATACTAGAGAAAATTGTTTTGTCAATGGAATGTCTCCAGAAACAAGTCAGTAATATAGATTCGTCTATTGACAGCAGGATTAATAAAATTATCCTGGACCAGTCAGTCTCCAATACTTCATCTCCTGACATAGTTGATGGTAAAGCATTGGAGCTGGCTGTTCCAAGAAAGAGCTTATTTACCAAATCTAACAAATTACAACGAACTGATTTGCACTGTTTCAGGGGTACCACAAAGAACGGAAAGAACAAAAGCACGAAGTCTCGGTTTATGCCTCGTTCATCGCTCGTTCAGAAGCCAGTCATATCAACACAGGATTCTTCTACATCATCAGTCAACATGCCGCAGCCTGCGCCCTTGCAGACCAAGGAAGGTCTCAGGCCTAATCAGGTTATAAGTCAGTCCGGTCTGTCATCCCCTGTCACTACTACTTCAGAATGCAGAACAGTACAGAACTTCTTCACTGGCTGGGTCGAAGGATTTCCCAACCAGAGTGGTCCAGGTGATCGCACATCCGCTGGCATCTACAAAGCCTGTTGCATCTACTTATTTTATATCTGCTGTTACTCCGGCTAGACTTCTGACCCCGGGCTCAGGTTTTTTCCCTGTCCCGGGTCTAGACGTTTACCGGCTTAGGTTACCGATTTCATCCTTGGGGCTGGATCCAGTTTTTGTCCTGGTCCAGCCATTAGGGATACTTTGGGTTCTGTTTTCTTGCCGGCTCTGCACCCCCCACCCCTCAACCCCAGGTTTCTCCAGGGTCCAGGTCCTCTCCTCTCTGGTAATTTTTCCAGCTTTCCCGCCCCGGCTCCAGCCCCAGCCCAAGTCGCAACTGGTCATTCCGGCATGTCAGAATTAAATTTGAATTTTTCTCCCAGTTTTCCCGCCCTGGCTCGGGCCCTGGCCCGAGTTGGGACCGGTCATTCCGGTATGTCAAAATAAAATTAGAAGATTTCTTCCGCTATTTTTGACATTTTTTCTCATGTTTCCCCAGTCCTAAACGGCCTAAGATTCAGGACCGGGTTTAGTGGAACCGCGCCCTGGTCACTTTTGAGGACCTGGGTTCGGCTCATTTCTTTGGAAAGGGGTTCGGGCCCCCTATCATCTTTTTTGTTTCAAATTTTTATTTTTCTTAGCTAGATAAGTTATTCCTTTTTTCAATGGGATCTTTTTTCACCTTATTACATATGTGCATATCATTATCTTATCTAGCAGTACTCTCTCATGCAAAATCTTGGTAGTTCATGGTTCTTTCTCCAGTTCTTTTGCGTGTTATCTCTCCTTGCATTCTCACAATTTAAGTCTCGCACTCTTTCCTATCTGTCAGATTACTGCGCAATTCTAATTAGCTATGTTTTGGTAATTTTTTCATCCCGAGTTAGAGGCGCAGTTCTATTTGGGCCATTCATCTTTTCATATAGTACACCTCCTCCCTTCTATGTTGGCAGGTTGACATATTTACTTTCATAACTTTAGGAGAATTTACATGTCATTCTATATTTATGGTGAATATTTTGTTCTTTTAAGGCTATTCATCCCTATTTATCACCCTTTTATTTCATAAATATTCATTTCCTAAAAGTCAGATTAGATTTGCACTCAAGGTATTTTGTGATTTTCTTTCATATAAGTTTCTTTGTCGTATTTAGTCGTTCTTTAGTAGCTGTCAGTATTATATCATCAACACACCTAGTTCGACAGTCTATTCGTCCTAGTCTCATTTCGTCTCGGTGACATTATCGCTTTTTCTCTTCTATTTACTCTTTTTTCAAGGCTATTTTCTTATTTTTAGCTAAAACTTTTTATTTAGAGTCATGCTCTTTCCCACCAGTTCGGGATTGGTGGATTGGCTCGAAATCTATGCTTTTCATTCCCTTCTTATCTACTTCCGGTAGCTGTCAGATTGTCATCATCGTTCCTGTAACTTTTTATATAGGTCATTGACAATTCGCCCCATATATATTTTGTTCCCTTTTGGTTTACATGGCGTTTTTCTTATGGTTATTACATAGATCCTATACATAGATAAGTTTATTTTAGCTAATTCTATCTGGCTAGACATTTTTAAAATTTCAATATGACAAAATAGCTTCCAGTTAAAATATCTTCAAAGTGTTCAACAGCGTGTAACATGAAAGGTCGCTTTTAAAATAATGTGTTAGAATATTGTGACTTCAGACATGAAATAGACAATCTCCATTTGCCCAGTAAGAGAAGACTATTTTTGAAAATTTACCACAGGAACAACTAATTTAGTCATCGACCCAGTCATTCCAGTGGTAAATTTTCAACAAGAATTCAGCGGAATTTAAATGTTTCGCCCGTCTCCTCTTTCTCACAGGGACCTTGACCTTTGACATTGTGACCTCGATGTCTTCATGCTGCTTCTTAAGATTATAGGTAACTATGAACATGTATCCAAGTTTAGTTCCAATAGGATTAACCAATCTTGGACTGTTAATGTAAATGATTTTCTAAGCGCAAATAACTGAACTTTGGAGAAGCAGACGTCATATAGTACGGTCAGAATGCACATGACCTTTGAACCTAGTGACCTCCCTGTCCTCATACTGGCTCCTTATGATATAGTCAATCATGTGTCTATTTTAGTTTAGTTCCAGTAGGAACCTTTAACGCTGAAGTCAGCCAAAAACAGCTTCTGCAGTGCTCTTGAGAAGTGTCCATTTGCAGACCAAGAGAAGACTATTTTTAGAACTATATCACTGGAATACCTGGCTCAATAACCCAGCCAGTCATTCCAGTGGGAATTAAAAAAAATAGTCTTCTCTTTGTCTGCAAATTGGCATTTTTTATGAGAAATTTACATTTTCAAATTTGAGAGGTAAAAGGGTTCGGCAATCATAAAATATAGACAAAGATGATTTGCTAAACGCAGAAACTAATACCATTGCTGCCATTGTCTGAAACGTGATACCTACTATGTCTCGCTTTTTGTTTCACAGGCGAGACAAAAATTGTTTTATCTGGGTCAGCAAATGAACATTTCACAAGAACATGTTGTCCAGGTTGAGCAGTAAATTGTTTATTTTATATATACAGTTCATGCAATGTTGACCGCCATAACCGTAATGGTGTAACGTGCTTAACCCTTTAATAGTCAAATTCGGTCAAGAAAATCTCAATATTTCCTTATTGAATGTCCATTTACAGGCCAAGAGAGGACTATTTTTGAAGATTTACCACTAGAATGACTGGCTCAGTTATCGAGCCAGGCATTCCAGTGGTAAATCTTTAGAAATATTCTTCTCTTGGTCTGCAAATGGACAGTTCTCAAGACCACAACAGAAGTTTTTTCCCGCTGATATGAGTGTCAAAGGGTTAATTGTGTAACAGGTTATTGGAGAACAAATTGCTAAGCATGTACATGAGACTTCCTTCATTTATTTCTACAGAACTCGGTCAGAGGAACCGCTAATGCCTGGAAGGTAAAGGAATAGTTCCGCTGCCAATTTTCACACTGCCGTAATGAGATGGTAGAAGTGCTTATCAATAGTTCAATGTCCCAAGCTTTCAATGTAACCAAAAAGATTTTTTGTCTTACAAAATGGGCGTAATAAATTCCAAATAGAATTAACTAAACATTTAATGCTCAAATCTGTTTTAAAAAATTTCAATTCGGTTCGCTTATCACCCAGTCATTCAAACGGTAAACTTTCATAAATAGTCTTTTCTTGTCTCAGCGCATATGAACACTTCTCAAGAAGCCGGTTTTGACAAACTTGAGTGGTAAATGATTAATATTGCTTTCTGAGAGCATATATGAAACTCTTTAACATTTTCAGACCAGTAACAACAAATTACTTATGATGTAACAAATTTCACGTTGAATATTTTGAAACCAATTTGACTGAGAGTTGTTTCCTATAATACATACATAAGAAGTTCCAGTCAATTATTATCAATTTCAAAATATGCCACTGTGTACCTGGATAGGTGTCTTGTAATGGACCTTTCCTGTTTATCCATTCATCAAATGATGTCATAATCAAGTATATGACGTTGAGGATGACGCCGTCATGAATGACGTAATTAAGTTCATCATGAAGGCATTACTGGTGATGGACTAAAGTGTTGTTGTATGAATTGCATGTCTTTACTATTTAATAAACATGCTGCTGAATATTTTGAAACTAATTTGCAAAAGTTAAATTAGTTTCAAAATATTCAACAGCTTAACTGTATAGTTTTCTGAAAATTTATATACTCAGGGAGTTAAGGGATCGATCGCCCCCAACACGGGGTAAGTGTGGCTTGAGCTTTAATCTTGGAATTGGTCGGGGCTTAGCTAAAACTGGATTCATCAATTGAGACAATGGATTTGCAGGTGTTAATGTGTGAGGATGTAACTCATTCATTATATTAACCACAATTTATATTCTAACAACAAATACTATTAACCTTTGGACTAACAAAACCAGAAACTGCTTATCAACCACCATTACCACCACCATTCCCATTGGGAAGAGAATTGCTATCCAACAAGAGCACTTCCTTAGTAGTAAATTACCTCCCTTGTTTCCAAGAAGCAATTTGAATGTATTCTAATTATGTGACCATATCACGCAATAGATTGCACAATGTCAAAAGCTGCATTTAAAATCTGGCAGCCATTTGCTTCATTATAATTATCATTGCAAGCAACTGGTCACCAGTTCAACCATTCGCATACACGTAAGATAGCTTAACACTTCAACACTAATAGGCAGACCGAAAACTGCTTTTGCTGTGATCTTTGGAAATGTTAATTTACAGATTTTTTTATATTTTCTACTTTAATTACTGGCTCAATAACCAAAATTTTAATTATTTTGGACAAATTTAAGTGTGAAAAATTATGGAGCTTAAATAGGGTGTGGACTATTTGTTAGCTTATGTTCACTTTAACTAAGTAGAAGCGCAGACGCCATTTAGATTGTTATCACCATATTATGAATTTATTGTCTGTGCTGGTGGGACATTCTCCATTAAAAGCAGAGCATCCCCTGTTAGCTGTTATTCACCGGCAAAATTATAAACAGTCAACATGCACTAACGTTTTCAATCAGTTTCAGCAAACTCCCGTCTTCCAAAATTCCTCGATCCACCCATTTATGACTATATTCTTTAACTAACAGCAATTCCTTTCTACAATCGGTTGGATTGGTTGTTTCATTCACATGCAAACTTACCGAAGACTTGGACTTTTCGTGGTGTTGCTGAAGAAAGAGTGCATAAGCGGGGACGTCTTTATTACTACCCGCACTGCGACTCCTCCGTAACGGGTGTGGTAACATTTTGCGAAAACGTCTCCGTTTATAATTGACGTCTTTATTTCTTTTACATGATGGCGATGATGTGGAACCATCCTGATACAGAGCGTTGGTATTGAGTTCTATGTCTGAGCCACCAGGGCTCGAATCACATGTAAATACTACTGTTGAGTTATTCTTCTCTTGCGTTTGTTGTTCGTTATTACTACTATTGTTACTGCCAGATGAGCCTAAGCGCGAATGTCTTGTATTTGCACTCTCCCGCTCCGATATATAAGTTGAACGCGTTGCTGCTTTATAATCACTGGTATTTTCAGATAGTCTCACATTTGAGTCATAGTATACGTTTTCTATATTAGAAATACAGTCCACAGAAACATCGACAGCTTCGTCTGACTCCAAACATGGTGTACTTTGATGGCGGCGTGTCGGCTTCATATTTGTCTGTTTTAACTTACTATCCACTTTCCCTCCACCCCAACTGAACATGGAAACTGTCCGTTCTTTCATCTCTTTGAAAAATGACTGATGTTCCGATTTCTTTTTCGCTGAAGTTACACCTTTATCTTTATTATCCGATGAAGCGTAACTTGATGACCCTGAACTTGAAGCGGCACTGATTTTACAAACACGACTGGGTCCAGGTGATATTGTTGCTGAACTACTTGTTGATATAGTGACTGACTTAGCGGAAGTATGGTGCATAGTCACTGCAGTAACAAACGGAGGTAATGAGGGTGCGGATGCAGAGAGTGGGAGAGAAAGTGCTTTGGGAAGCGACAGGTCATCATTTGAATGATGTAATCCGGAATCATCTAAATGAACACCCTGTAATGAGAGATAAACAAACAAATTAATTAAACAGGAAAATGTGGTCACTCTTTCAAAAGTAACAAATTCAAATGAAATGACCTTTAGACTTCAAATTTGTTCAAGAAAATCTCAACTTTCTCAAAGAAAATGAAAATGTCCATGACTGGCTCTGTTATCGAACAGTTAGTCCCATTAAACATTGACTGATTACACTACATATACCACATTATAAACAAGAGGCCCAAGGGGCCTGTGTCGCTCACCTGAAGTACCATCAATTTTTGTCCAAATTGTTGGTGGGTGGTTTAGTAGTCGTTTAAATGAGTTCGTGGATATTTTTGCAAGTGCAATATGGCCGCCAAACGCCGCTACATTTTGATTGGCCCACGGTTCCCCAGGTTTATTTTATGGATCAACTTCCCTTGAACAAACTTTAATGGCCCATCGTCCTTAATCCTAACGCCAAAATTTTGGCCTAATCCCTTCAACAGTTCTGGAGGAGTCGTTTTCAGGAAAACTAGGTCATCCAAGATGGTCGCTGAACCATTTGGTCAATCAGGTACTCTTGAACAAAGTTGGCTTACCTCTTGGCTTAGATGAAGATTCCCCAAGCGGTTTCGGAGAAGATTTTAAGACATTTCCTAAAATCAGCCAAAATTCAAAATGGCTGCCAGGCAAATTGGCCGATCGGGTTCATTTGAACAAACGTGGATCCCTATGCCATAAGGATGAATCCTGCTAAATATAATTGAAATCGGCCTAGTAGTTCTTGAGAAGACATTTTAAATTTCCCATTGCTTTAGCATGGGAGCTTTTGCTGAATAAATTATCCAAAATGGCCGTCAAACTGTTTATCCGACAATTTCAAAAATTGTAAATTTGCGCTCAGAATACTTGAAAACATATATAGAACAAATTTTGGCCTCAAAATCCATCAAATAAAAAAATCCAATATGGCCACCAAACAGGCTACATTTTGATTGGCCCACGGCAGCCATGTTTTTTGACATAGCACCTCCCTTGAAGAATCTTTAATGGCCCTTAGTCCCTGATCATATCTCCAAAATTTCAGCCTAATCCCTTCAGTGGGTCTGGAGAAGTCGTTTTTAGGAAAACTAGGTCATCCAAGATGGCCACCGAACCATTTTGTCAATCAAGTCTTTTTGAACAAACTTGGCTTACCTCTTTCCCTAGATGATGTTTCATGAGTTTTGAATTGATTCCTAAAGTGGTTTCGGAGACAATTTTTAAAGACATTTCCTAAAATCGGCCGAAATCCAAGATAGCCACCGGCCAAATTGGCCGATTGGCTTCATTTCAACATTTGATCCCTATGCCCTAAGGAAGCTTCCTGCCAAATATAATTGAAATCAGCCCAGTGGTTCTTGAGAAGAAGTTTAATGGAAAAGTTGATGGATGGATGGATGGACGACAGGCAGATGACGGACGGAGGATGAACAGATGACAGACGATGGATGGACACACGACAGATGGTCACCACGGCATAAGCTCACTTGGCCTTTCAGGCCAGGTGAGCTAACAATACAGTTTTATATTTGGGACTCAGACATTTCCGTGATCATTCGTTAATTCTCGGGACATTGATATTTGGTTGTCATGGTTGCACAAGGAAGCAAAGACCTTGGGCATTCAGTGTATGTGGAGTGTACGAGAACCCATGAAGGAAGCATGCCTAAGCATATTCAAAGTAATGTACCATAGTGGTAAACTACAAAAAATAGTCTTCTCTTAGTCTGCAAAAGGACAGTATGGAGAAATCCAGTTTTAGCTATGACCCGCCCACCTTTAGGTATAAGCTCCAACCACTCGTTTCCGGTGTTGGGATTGATCGATCCCTGCACTCTCTGACTCTCAATTTCCAGAAAACTATACAGGTAATAAGCTGTTGAATATTTTGAAACTAATTTGGCTGGCAGCATATTTATTAAATAGTAGTCATACAATTCGTACAACCTGACAGACTAATTAAGCACTTAAAATGGACTAAATCGAGTCACTCATGACGTAATTGATTATGACATCAGCCTATACATCACGTAGTTGAATGCGACATCATATGACTGACTGAGAAACTGGATTCATGCATTCCACTTTGCAGAAGTAGTTTATAGCTGGCTTGCGTGATAACCCTTTAACCCTCAAATTTATTCAAGAAAATTTAAATTTTCCCATAGAAAATGTCCATTTGCAGACCAAGAGAAGACTATTTGTGAAAATTTACCACTGGAATGACTGGCTCGGTTATCGAGGCAGTCACTCCAGTGGTAAATTTTCAAAAATAGTGTTCTCTTGGTCTGCAAATGGACATTTCTCAAGACTACTGCAGAAGCCATTTTTGGATTATATGAGTGTTAAAGGGTAACGGCATTAATACTAGCCGCTAGAGCTCCATGCAATCAATCAGATTATTATTATGATTGTCACTATTCCGCAGCAAGGTAGTTTTCAATTTTCTTGACTTGTTAAAAGAGGCTCAGAATGAAATGTGCTAAATCTAAATCCTTAAATCAGCTAATGTAATAGATGAAAGAATATGATGACGTTGAAAGACGGTAGTCACGCATTGGAGAATTAGACAGATTTGATCCCACCAAGGTCGGACCAGTCAAACGTGTGTCTATAAGAGACACTGGCTTTTGGGGTGAGAAGATGTCGTCTCTTTGGCCCTTTTCAGGTCAAGAATGGACAAGAAAATTACGATTTTTTAATTAAATTTTCAGTGTCCATTTGTAAGATAATAGTAGACTACTTTTGAAAATTGATCAATCAAATTACTGGATCGGTGATCGAGCCAGTCATTGCATTGGTACATTTTCAAAACCAAATCTCTCTTGATCAAGCTAATGAACTTAAAGTTATTATATTTTGAGTACATAATTCTGTCTGAAATATGGAATGTTCCCAGACTTGAGATAAATATAAGTTGACTTCAACAAAGACATAATCCGATTAACACTAAATTTCTAGAAAGTCTAAAACCAGTTTCTAACCCTTTCACTGTTGAGTTCCCCTTATCACATTTTCAAGGCAAGTACCATACAGGGAAACTGTTGAATGTTTTGAAATTACTTTGACTGTAATCGGTTGCTGCCGTGGCAACAATGGCTTGTAGTTAAATTAAGAATGTACCTTTTCAGGGATTTGTCGGTGGAGGGGTTAATTTTATATTAAATCCACTGAATAATTGAGAAATCTCTTTACGAAAGGTTTAGGCACCAATAACTTTCAGTCAAATATATATATTTTTTATCCAAACTCGTACTAATTAAACAAGAGGCCCAAGGGGCCTGTATCACTCACCTGGAACATAGGCATTTAAACTCGAAAGGCTATTGGTTATAAGTAGAAGTTCTGGAGTTGTTTTTGCGAAAACTAGGTCATCCAAGATGGCGATTAAACAAATTTGGACTTTTTCCCTACATGATGTTTCACGAATCTTGAATTGATTCCGCAAATGGTTTCGGAGATTTTGAGATATTTCAAAAAATCGGCCAAAACCCAAGATGGCCGCCGGCTAAATTGGCCGACCGGCTTCCTTTAAACAAACTTGAATCTCTACACGCTAAGGATGCTTCATGCCAAATATAAGTGAAATCGCCCCAGTAGCTCTCGAGAGGAAAACATTTTAAATTTCCCATTGCTTTAGCATGGGAGATTTCGGCGGGAAAATGATCCAAGATGGCTGCCAAACCATTTACCCAACAGTTTCAAAAATTGCAAATTTGAGATCAGAATAACAAAAAACATATACAAAGCCAATTTCAGCCTCAAAATCCATCAAATAAAAAAATCAAATATGGCTGCCAAACATGCTATATTTTGATTGGCCCACGGCGGCCATGTTTTTTATGGATCAACTTCTCATGAACAAACTTTAATGGCCCTTAGTCCCTCATCATATCTGCCAAATTTCAACCCGATCCCTTCAGCGATTCTGGAGAAGTTGTTTTCGCTAAAACTAGGTCAACCAAGATAGCCACCAAATCATGGGACCAATCAAGTTCCCTTGGACAAATTTGGTTCAGCTCTTGCCATAGATCATATTTCATGGGATTTCCTTCAATCTACCAAGCAGTTTTGGGGAAGATTTTTAAAGATGTTTATAAAAATTGGCCAAGATCCAAGATGACTGCCGGCCAAATTGACCGAACGGCTTCGTTTGAACAAACTTGAATCCATACATCCTAAGAATGCTTCCTTCCGAATATAATTGAAATCGGCCCAGTAGTTCTTGAGAAGACATTTTAAATTTCCAATTGCTTTAGTATGGGAGCTTTTGGCGGGAAAATGATCCAAGATGGCCACCAAACCGTTTATCTGATAGTTTCGAAAATTGTAAATTTGACATCAGAATACCCCAAAACATACATATAAAACCAATTTCAACCTTAAAATCCATCAAATAAAAAAATCCACATATGTTCCCCAAACATGCTATATTTTGATTGGCCGGGTGCGGCCAGCCATGTTTTTCGACGGATCAAGTTACCTTGAACAAACTTTAATGGGCCTTAGTCCCTAATCATATCTGTAAAATTTCAGCCCAATCCCTTCAGCGGTTCTGGAGAAGTTGTTTTCACTAAAACTAGGTCAACCAAGATGGCCACCAAACTATCTGACCAATCAAGTTCCCTTGAACAAACTTGGTTCAGCTCTTGCCCTAGATCATATTTCATGAGGCTTGCATCAATCCCCCTAGCGGTTTCGGAGATTTTTAAAAACATTTCCTAACATCGGCCAAAATCCAAGATGGCCACCAGACAAATTGGCATGGTTTGACGGATGATGGACAGATGGACGGACAGACACACGACGGACGGTCGCCATGGCATAAGCTCACTTGTCATTTTAGGCCAGGTGAGTTAATAATGTCTACGAATATGGCGTAGCATCTACTGAGCTAATTATGAAGATTGCGATGGTTGGAAAGTTATACACACTTTAACAGCCAAGCAGGCCAAAATTGCTTCTGAGGCTGGTGGTCTTAAGTAACATCCATTTGCAGACCAAGAGAAGACTAATTTGGAAAATCAAACACTAGAATGACTGACTCGGTAACAAAGTCAGTCATTCCAGGTGTAAATTTTCAAAAATAGTCTTCTCTTGTCCTGTAAATGGACATTGACTTAGTGTAACTCTCATTTTCCTTGACCAATCTTGACCATTGAAGTGATACAATAATGATGTCCAGTATGGAGGTCGAGTTTCTGCGCAAAGTTACTTATATTTTCAATGATAATTAGAACATGTCTGCACACTGACATTTTGAATAATCATGTCAAGAATCTGGGTAAATCCAATTAACTTTCACACACATATTGTGACCGTGACTTAACCATCAGCCAAAAAACGCTTCTGCAGTGGTCTTGAGAAATGTCCATTTACATGCCAAGAGAAGACGATTTTTGACAAATTTACAAGTGGAATGACTGGCGCGATAACCGAGCCAGTCATTCCAATGGTAAATTTTCAAAAATAGTCTTCTCTTGGTCTGCTTGGTCTACAAATGGACATTTTCTATGAGAAAATTGAAATTTTCTTGAACAAATTCGAGGGTAAAATGGTTAAAGCTCTCTTTTCCAGTTAACCATAGTGCAATTTACCCAGCATGCAATGTTTGGACACTATTCGTATTTCAAATAGCAGACATTATATTATTTGATTCTCATTGTCTGAGCGATTGCAGACCAATTTGATAACATCTTGCTGTTGAATTGTTCTGGAAATCTTCAGTATGTGTGCCAATTGAAAGTATTGTTGATTCTGTTGAAAATAATTTGACTGAAAATTGTTGCAGCAACAATATTCAGTCAAATAGTTTTCAAATCTGGAGCAAATGCCACTCAATTCATTTTGACAATGATTTGACTGATATGTGTTGCTGCCCTAAATAGCAACAGTTTTCTGGCAAATTATCATTAAAAAACAACAGCTTTATCGCATTGCTTTCTTGAAATTAGTACACTTGCACTGAACAGTATTGAAATATGTGTTGTCCAGCGTACTGCCGTGAATATGTCCTATGTGCTTACACCGCAAGTGCTGCCTGACATAAATGACCAGATACAGATGTGCGGTTTTCTTTGAGAAATATATAGACAATAGACTCAACTAATATTGTGCTACAATAGTTTCAACGAATATGGATCGAGTCAGGGCATTGCTCGCTGGATATCAGGAGATTGCGTGCTGGGTAAATTGCTCAGAAATCAGTAGGCAGAATTTCTCATTTCGTGAAAATGTTTCTCTATTTAAGAGGATACGAGAACTTTAAAGAGACATTAGCTAATAGATCTAGAAATAGAATATATGGAAATATGTCCGTAAACTGTTTCTTATGGGTTAATACTAGCATTTTAGTTGTCTACCACCAGACAATAATATCAATGTGCAATAACTCTGGACCTGCTGAATATTTTGAAAACTATTTGACTGAAAGTTGTTGGTGGCAATGCCACCAACAACTTTCAATCAAATTGTTTTCAAAATACTCAGGAGGTCCAGAGTTAAACCCCATTGAAAATGTCGTCTGCAGAAACTCAGCAGGCAGATTGTTATCATTGATGCTTATATTTACTGCCACTCTGTAAAAAAAAAGATGCAAAAAACATTAAAAATGCAAACATTTAATGACTGAATTTATCACTCACTGTGTTGCGGAAAAAGACTATTTATTTAATATTTAGTGATTGATTTTGAATCATCAGACAAGTCTGTATATAAACAAATATTATTACTATGTAAACTATTTCTTCGGTACTATAATTTTCTGCGATGACCATCCCCTCACCGTGGTAATACATTTGATGTTTTTGAGCATCGAGCAATATTGTGCTAGTATTTTGTCGGAGGTCTGCAAACTTATCTACACATATTCCAGATTTTCTATATTCTTTCCACTTAGATTGTTTTGTAAACATAATATTTCTCTAAATTGAGGAATACTTGCGATTTTTTGATTTATAGTGCAATACAATACAGCTCAGAAATACGGTACCCATTTTTCCAAAACAAAGTAAAATGTATTGTTGAATATCTTATTTGATTGGAAGCCATCGCTGCCTTAGGCAAGCTAAGTCCAAACTATTTCAACAGATCATGTCTTACATCATGTTTGAGAATTGTACTAACCAACAAATTTAGAACTGTATTTGTTTTGTAAGCTGGTTGCTTATTTATCAGCTGTACTGTGTTTTACCCTTTATCGATCCAATTTGTTCGAGAAAATTTCAATTTTCTCATAGAAAATGTTCATTTGCAGACAAAGAGAAGACTATTTTTTTTAATCTACTACTGGAATGACTGGTTCGATTAATGAGCCAGTCATTCCAGTGGTAAATTAAAAAATAATAATCTCTTGATCTGTAAATTTCTCAAGACCACTGCAGAAGCCGTTTATGGCGGATATGAGGGATACCGGGTTAAATATTATACATCGCGATATCGTCTAAAGAAATAACATCCATCCATACTCCTTTTCCCGCCAGGTACTTAATGCATGACTAAAATGTCATCTAAGCACAAATTCTGAGCATGCATTAATTATTCAATCTCTCCCAGATTTATGATTTTAAAGTTTTAACAAGACCGTACATCTTACTTTTAAGCTAAATGTCATTTTACTCATGGCCCGAGGGAATATATGACTTCTGTCAATTATCAGATACTTCACAGATATTTTACGCACGCACGTGTACAAATCCCCAATAGAGAGCTGGGATTTTTTGTAAATGCCAAATTAGAAATGTACCGGTAATATCTCTCATTACGGAGGGCCTCCTCACAAAAACCTTTGTGTTGGAGAAAGAAGAATGACATTCAAGACAAGAACTATCACATGGTGCGCATGAATGAATGAATGAATGAATGAATGAATGAATGAGTGAACGAACGAACGAACGAACGAACGAACGAACGAACGAACGAACGAACGAATGAACGAATGAATGAATGACCGACCGAATGAATGAATGAACGAATTAATAAATGAATGAACAAATGAATTAATGAATGAATGAAAGAATAAATGAATGAACAAACAAATTAATTAATGAAAGAAAGGGACGGTGGATGAATGGATGGATGGATGAATGGATGGGTGGATGGATGGGTGGATGGGTGGATGGATGGGTGGATGAATGGATGGATGAATGAATGAATGAATGAATGAATGAATGAATGGCTGTATGGCTGAACAAATGACCAAACAAATGACTGAATGAATGAACGAGAGAGCAAATGATCGATTGAACAAACAAACAAACAAATGCAAAAAGATGCATGAACTGCATTACAATGTGCATAAATAAACTACATCTAGAGAGACCACCTGAGTTATGGGGGCAAAGATGGCCATTGGTGACCCACTGACCACGTAATGGTCCAGCTGATAAAAAATGTCTTCTGCAGTGGTCTTGAGGAATCTCCATTTGCAGACCAAGAGAAGACTAGCCTTGAAAATTTACGACTGGAATGCCTGCCTCAGCAACAGAGCCCGGAATTTCAGTGGTATATTTTCAAAAATAGTTTCCTCTTGGCCTGAAAATGGACATTTGATCTAACTGAATATTTAGATTTATTTTTCCAATCTGGGCCATGAAAGGGTTATGTAACTGCCATGTTTTGGCTCTGATTATAAGGTGGTCACATAAGACATGTTTAACCCACAGGTATAATCATTATACTCACGGCCAGCTTCCATAAGATATTAGACAGAAATTAATACAACTACAAATTGTTTGTGGGAAAAATTCACAATCAATAAATAGTAAATGCATAAGCTCACTTTAAAAGAAATTTATATTGAAATATATATATATATAAGAATAATACAAATCGCGCATAAATACGCAAAGAAGAAACTCATTATAAACATCAAACAATTTCATTTTAGTAAATCTGATGCAGAATTCGCAAAGATATATGCGTGAAAGAAAAATAGTGCTCATATATATATATATATATATATATATATGGAATATGCCGTTAAAAGCGACTGCAGCAGCGTGGAGACGCGATGTGATTCCTGGAAGTCGAGCAAGCTGAAACTGCCGCGTAAATAAAGCATCGTATTATTGATCTGTGGAAATTCTAGAAATGTTGTCATACGCTGGCATAAAGCAAGCTTAACCTTCTGATAGTCAAGTCAGCCAAAAACAGCTTCTTGAGAAATGTTTATTTGGAGACGAAAAGAAGAATATCTTAAAAATTTTACCACTGTAATGACTGGCTCGATAATCGAGCCAGTCATTCCAGTGATAATTTTTTCAAAATAATTTTTTTTTTGGTCTGCAAATGGACATTTTATACGAGAAAATTACAACTTTCTTGAACAGATTTGATGATTAAATGGTTAACGAGAGGCGAGAACAGCCTAACTGTGCATTAATTGTCCACAAACAGTGACTTGCACACACCCTTAAATGAAGACGGATTCTGAACAGATCTTGTGCCAGTGATTCCAGTATAAAGTAATGAATTTTCCACGACATATAAACACGTAAATGACCTTTGCTCTGGTCATTAACCTTCTGCTGAATGTTTTGCAAATAATTTCATTGAGGTCATTGCTGTCAGAGAATACACTATCCTTTAGTTAAATTGTTTAACAAATATTAAGCCAGTTTGAAAGTTATATCTGAGACCGCTGAATGTAGCTTTCTTGGAAAAGCGAATGAAATTGCTTAGCTAGTGGACTGGATTGATGCATTCTAGCCAATCACAGAAACTCAGCTCCTTGTATACGGCAACTAGATCCAATTAGGTTAATTTCTCTGCGCAACAGAACTGAGGCAGACTTATCTCAGATGCCATAAGTAATAATGGAATCGGAACCATTATGAGATATTAGAAATACAAGATGATCGGATCGTGATCACGAGCCCTCATTTTTTAGCTGATTAGTTTTGGCCGGGAGGTCGACCTCCGAAGAGAAAATAATAAGTTTAGACTGGTAGAGACCAACATATACTGGTAGAGACCAATGCAGAGTAATAAGGTATAGCGACAGCATGAATTTGTGTAGATTTATAATCACGTTATAAATAATATTGGATTATATGCTAAGCTAAAAACGGTAATAAAATTTTAAGATCTGGAATGGATCTCTAAAGCTTGGTGGTCATGTTGTTGTTGTTGTTGTTGTTGTTATTGTTGTTTTAGGGGATGTGGACGTTTGTTTCTTTTTACGACTCCTCATTCAGTTTTCATCCAATCTCCATGAAACTTCAGACACCAATTCTAGGGATAGGTCCCGACATCAGGGCAGCGCCCGATTTTCGATTCACTGCCCTGCTGGGTCTTAGTCGGGAACCCTTAAATATTAAAATCGATACTCCTCATAATGATAAATGTCACTTGATAGAACTTGAGGTGGATATTTTAGGCATATTAACATTGACATCATTCTGGATCCTAAATTTCGATTCATCACTATGGTGGGTTTTATAAGGGCACCCTCCACACGCTTAAAATTTGTTATCGCTACGCCTCCATTATTAATAAACTGCCCTGTTGCTTTTAATAGGGTACCCCACTCTTAAATTTTAACATCACTATTCCTTCCTTGCTGAAGAACTGATCTCTTCATCAATCCGGAGCCCACTTTTAGATTCAGTGCTCTTATGGGTTTTAGAATGGTGACCCACTCTTATATTTTTAAATCACTACTCCTCCATTATTGACATACTGATCTTGACAAAACTTGAAGAGGGTATTCTAGGGCTAATTAATTACCTCATAATGGAGATGATTTTCGATTTGCCTCATGATCGGGTTTAAAAGGGCACTACCCATAAGCTTTAAAATCAGCCAACTTCCCATAATTCATTGCGCTTATTACAGCTTAACATTAACTGGAACACTGTACCTGGTACAGGTTCTGGTCAATGTTAAACAATATAATACGTGCAATGCATTGTGGGAAGTTGGATTGATACCGGATAAGAGTTAATTTATCAACTAAGTTGCATAAAAGTAGATTGTAGAAACACAGCCTTCAGTTTTTGTCACACTATAAACTTTTGTTGTGATTATCCTGATTTTTCTCATTTTCCCTATCAGTAATGAACATGACACTGGCAAACATGGACTTAACCCTTTAACCGTTGATTTTATTAAAAACGTCCATTTACAGACCAAGAGAAGACTATTTTTGAAAATTTACCACTGGAATGACTGGCTCCGTCATTCCAGTGGTAAGTTTTCAAAAATAGTCTTCTTTTGGTCTGCAAATAGAAATTTCTCAAGGCCACTGCAGAGGCCATTTTTGGCTGATATGAGTGTTAATGGGTTAAATGACATAAATACTGTGTGCCAATAATGCATGATATTTTATCACATTCCAGTCTTAAAAACACACAGAACTCTTCTCTCCACAATGGAAAAAGAAAGTTACTCTAAACACGGAGCAAGGCTCTTTATGTGGTCACCAGGCATTGATGTCAATATTCAACAACATATGACTGGCTCGGGTTATTGAGCCTGAATAATTTCAGTGGTAAAATTTCAAAATTCTTCTCTAATGGCCTGCAAATGATCATTCAATAAGCATAAATTTTTATTTTCTTATTTAATCTGGGACCATTATAAAAGTGATAAAGTTAGCCATTTTGAATTAGACTGGCATCTCCTCAAACCCATTTTAACTCTTTAATGGTCACACCAGCCAAAACCAGCCTCTGCTATGGGCCTGTGGAATGTCCAATTACAGGTCAAGAGAATAGAATTTTGGAAAATTTATCACTGGAATGACTGGCTCGATAACCGAGCCAGTCATTTCAGTGATAAATTTTCAGATATTCTATTCTCTTGGCCTGTAAATAGACATTCAATAAGAAAATATTTAAATTTTCTTGACCAAATTTGAGCATTAAAGGGTTAACGGATGGATGAATAATCTGATGTTCTTGTTTTTGGTGTTTTTGTGCGAAGGATCCAGTTTTAGCTATGTCCCGTCCATCTCTAGCTAAGCTCCACCCACAACTCGCTTGTGTTGGGATCGATCGATCCTGAACTCACTGGCTATCAGTTTCCAGAAAACTATACAGCGAAGATGTTAAATATTTTGAAAACTAAATTTGCCTGGGTACAGTTGCTGCCTATGGCTGTTATAGCTCTCAGTCAAATTAGTTTAATAATACTGAACATGATGTTTATTAAACAGTAAATTCATCAAAGACATATATCATTCATACACTTTATGGAGAGGCTTCCATTTTCGAGACAGACCTGCATCATTTTGATTGTGACATCAGCTATTATGACATCAGAATGAGATACTTAAGTGACAGATCGGATCACAGTACACTGTCTTATCTTTAACACATAAAAGGTATTAACAGTTGATTTTGAAGAGAAATTGGCAATGCAAGAGAAGTCATCGCAAAGTTACTCACCCACAAATAGTTTGGCTGTCAAAACTCTGGCCATCCAATCAATCAATACCCTAACCAACCATTGCTACATCTATAAATAGCCCAAGCTGGGGCAGGCGGGAATACGTTACAATATTAGCAATTTAGCAAATCAGAAAACTGTCAAATAAATTCTATGCTGAACGATTTGACTGATAGACGAGAGTCTAACTATAGGATTTGGGTCCTGAAATTGCACTAGACTATCTTCTGAATCGCTGATGTCTAGCGTAAACAAATCAGCTGTAGAGGGAGTAAATGAGAAACGCAGATTTGGCAAATTGATGGGGGTCTGACAAGGTGGTTATATTTAGTCCCATTGGATGCCAGAATGGACAGTATTGCTGAGCTCACTTCTGACATCGAGGAATACCAGAAATCAATGACAGATTGTTAAAGTAATTGTTCCACACAAAGTTAGGGAGAAACAAACCAAAGCATGTGCCAAATCCACTTGTGGGAGCACTTGGGTATTTTCTGTAAAAGTGTTACTACTATTACAACAGAAAATAATGGATAAATCCACTTTTAACTATGCTCCACCCATCTCTAGCTAAAGATCCGCCCATGCTTTACCTGTGTTTGGATTGATCGAACCCTGAACGCCCTGAATCTCAATTTTCAGAATACTACACAGATAAGCTGTTGAATATTTTGAGACTAATTTGACTGGGTGCGGTTGCTGGCAATGGCAGCAACTGCGCCAAGATAATATTGCTGGATAGTCTCAAAATATTCAACATAATGGTTATTAAGTAGTTAAGACATACAATTCGTAGTTCATACACATGACAGACTATGTAACTGTTTAACACTTGAACTTGCTCAAGACAATTCATATTTTCTTATAGAATGTGTCCATTTGCAGAGCAAGAGAAGACTATTTTTGACAATTTCTCACTGAAATGACAGGCTCTGGTATTAAGCTAGTCATTCTAGTAGTAAATTTTCAAAAATAGTATTCCCTTGCTCCGCAATTGGAGAGTTCTTCAGACCACTGCAGAAGCCGTTTTTGGCTGATATGAGCGTTAAAGTGTTTTAAGCATTCATGACAGACTTAGATACGCCATTCATGACAGACTTAGATACGCCATTCATGACAGACTTAGATATACGCCATTCATGACAGACTTAGATACGCCATTCATGACAGACTTAGATACGCCATTCATGACGTATTTTAATCGTGACGTTTAGGCGACGTATTTGATTATTACGTCATATACTTGACTGACAGATTGGTTTCATATCTTGTGGCTACCATCAGCAGCAAGCAAGTTAACCCTTTAACTATTTAATTATCAAATTTGTTCAAGAGATATTCAATATTCTCATGTTTCTCATAGAAATTATTCCCAGTTACAGACTATTTTTGAAAATTTCTCACCAGAATAACTGGCTCGATTATGATGCAAATCATTGCACTGGCAAATTTACAAAAATAGCCTTCTTTTGGTATGCAAATGAACATTGTCCATGATCACTGCAGAAGCCATTTTTGGCTGACTTGAATGCTAAACGGTCAATGACTATATTTGGTCATATTGAACATTCATTTGCAGACCATGCAAGGCAAGACTATTTAAAAAATTTGAACAATATCATGCTGTAACAGCACGATTTCACGCTCAGATTTGGATTTGGATTGTGGAGAGTTTTTGCATGGGACTGGACTCTCATTCCTCAAGAAGTTTTTGGTTGGTTGTCAATCATGTTGTTTACCTTGTCGACGGATTGAATACATAGTTAGATTTGAAGATGTGTCAATGTTTAGAGCCTGTTCAATATATCCTATTCAGTTGTTGTATATATTCGTCATGTGTGCCATTACTGGTCTTGTACATTATGTAAATATAACATTTAAGAGCTTCGTATCATGGCCGTAATATTCGAGAAACGTGCGAAAACTGGTTACGGAAGCTCAGATGGCAGGGGCCCTGCTTCAGCAACTGCAGATAAAGATTTGGGACCATCTTGCTGGTATGGGAAGTGCTTTCTAATATTCTTTATTTCAGTTCTAATGATTGCCTCGGTTATCTAGACAGTCATACCATTTGTACATCTCCTAAAATAATCTCTTGACTTGCAAATGTACATTTTGCAAGATAACCGAAGATGACATTTTAGCCAACTGGATCATAATGGTTAACCCTTTGCACCCTGCCATCCCAGAATCTCAAATTTAAGACAGACATACCGGTAGGAAAGTTGTTGGAAATTTTGAAAGTAATTTAACAACAGCTCCCCGTCAAATTTAAAAGTTTCAATATATTGATCAAAATTATTCTTAATATATAAAACATTTTTTGTGTAAGTGGTACTTCTGGATAAAATAGTTAGAAATGGAGATGAAAATCTGTCTATGACATGCCATAGCTTCAATCACACGAGTGACTTGACAAACTTCTCTTTGATACCATCACTGGTTAGCAAAACTCCACTGATGGCAGCCACTGGGAAGATTTAACCAAATCTTCATGCAAATTGTTTCATAAATGTCAAATCAAGACCGGGCCTAGACGGAATTATTCCTGATTTGGTATTCAAAACAAGACGATGACGACAATAACAACGCAACTTTTGAAATAATCTTACTGTTATTGTTCCCACTGGTGTAACACTGTAATTGACAAGCAAGGCAGGCAACAATCAATCTTGCAGTGGTCCATTTGCAGACCAAGAGATTATTTAAAAGAATTTACCACTGGAATGGTGGGCTCGATAATCATGCCAGCCATTCCAAGGGTAAACCTTTAACTAGATTGATCAGTCGATGACGTGTCATCGCAAATCCCCACATTCACCGCTTTGAAATTTTGACACACACTACAACCCACCATGGGGGCAGAGCCACATGTAAATGTCAATCTGTACTCCGCGATCATTTGAGTAACTCACATACCAAATTTTGTTGAATTCCATCCATCAGTGTTAGAGGAGTTACATTACAATCAATTTCATGACATTTTGACCCCATCCCCAACCCCTGGGGGCGGGGCCAAATGTAAATGTGCTCATCCACTCCACATTAATATGGGTAACTCACATACCAAATTTGGTTGAATTCCGTCCAATGGTTTCGGAGGAGATGCATTACAATCAATTTCTGCAGGTTGAAATTTGACCTTTTGATCCCCCTCCTGCCCCCCATGGGAGTGGAGCCAAATCCAAATGGCCTCTTGCACTCTGCAATCATAGGAGTAACTCAGATATCACATTTTCTTGAGTTCTATCTAACGATTTCAGAGGACTTGCATTACAATCAATTTCATCACCTTTTGACTCCATCCCCCACACCTTGGGAGGGAGGGGGGGGCCAAATGAAAATATGCTCATATACTCCACATTGATATGGGTAACTGACATACTAAATTTGGTTGAATTCCGGCCAACAGTGTCAGAGGAATGGCATTACAATCAATATTTGTACAATTTGACCCCACCCGCAACCCACCCCTGGGGGCAGGGCCAATTCTAAATGTGCTCATGTACTCCCCATTGATATGGGTAATCCATAGACAAAATTTGGTTGAATTCTGTCCAACGGTTTTGGAGGAGATACATTACAATCAATTTCTGCAGGTTAAAATTCGACCTTTTGACCCCTCCCCAGCCCTTGGGGGGGGGGGGGCGGAGCCAAATCTAAATGGCTTCTTTTACTCCGCAATCATATGGGTAACTCAGATATCAAATTTAGTTGAGTTCCGTCTTACGATTTCAGGGTAGTTGCGTCACAACTGATTTGACCTTTTGCCCCTTGCCACGGCCCCCATGGGGCAGAGCCAAATCTAAATATTGTCTTGCAAAGCGGAATCATATTGGTAACCCACATACCAAATTTGATTCAATTCCACCCAATGGTTTGGGAGATAGCGTGATGGACGAACAGACAGACGGACGGAGATGATTACAATATCCCCGGTTTTTTAAAAACGTGGAGATGAAAATAGCCTTCTCTTGACCTGCGAATAAACATTCACCATGCAAAAAATTGTCTTGACCAACCATGTATCAAGCGTGAATGATGGGAATATTGCAATGATGCCCTGATTCAACAGCACAGCTTGTATATGTAGTAAAAGTCACTAATTCCATTACATCTACGTTCCAGATGGGAATATAATGTTTTGACTCATAGGGCGGGTTTGCGGGGCGGGTTTGTGCCCCTAAGTAGAGTAGCTACTTTCAGGTAAATGGTATGATGCACAAGCATCCTTTCGCCTAAGTGCACTAACTGCATGTCAGAGGAGTAAATCTGGGGAATAAATAACAATGGTGGACATGTTTTTGATCAACTCATATCCAGGATAGGAAGCAGCGACTCTGCCATTTTCTGCATAGCAGACGATTTCTTTACGAGAGCCATCGATATGTCTCATGTGACTTGTCAGTTTATCATGTGACTTACTGCACTTATCCGCGCCACACACAACAAATAAGCCAGTGACATGTAGTCCGACGTCATAGGCAATTAGATCATGAATGACGTGATTTCTTTAGATGACAAAAACACTTAACAGTCCGTCAAGTTGTACGAATTGCAATCTGGTGAATATTTTGAAACTAATTTGACTGGGTGTTGTTGATGCGAAAGGCAGCAACAGCACCCAGTTAAATCAATTTCAAAATATTCAACAGCTTACCTGTAGTTTTCTGGAAATTGAGATTCATGCAGAGTGCAGGGATTGATCAGTCCCAACACAGGCAAAACATGGGTGCAGCTTAGCTAGAGAAGGGCGGGGAATAACTAAAACTGGATTCATCCATTCTTAGATTTTATAGACCAATTTTTACTAATAAAGCGTTAAAATCCTAAATAAGTTAACATGTTTCCAAAACAAAATGAGAAACTTTAGCACAATTTTGAACATGATGTAAGAAATGTTCTGTTGAATATTTTGGACATAATTAGATTGGAGTATGACATTCACGCTGCTTTAGGCATATTATTTTGTTTCAGACATCATTACTTGATTTTTAAACACTTTAACGCTCAGCCAAAATTGCCTTCTGCAGTGCTCTTGAGAAATACCCATTTGCAGACCATGAGATTATTTTTGAAAATTTACCACTTGAATAACTGGCTCAATAACAGAGCCAGTCATTCCAGTGGTAAATTTTCTAAAACAGTCTTCTCTTGGTCAGCAAATGAACATTTTCTGAGAATTTTTTTATTTTCTTGAATAAATTCGAAGGTTAAATGGTTAATCCAACACTAGCATCTTCTGTAAAGCGGTCCCAAATGATGGGACACTGTTATTAGACAAACCTCTTTTTGGTCACAGACACTGCAGTGCCATTAAAGGATAACTAATCCCATCTCTTGATAGCTATTCAGGTGATCTAACACACCTGTCATAAACTATCCAGGTAATTGTAAGCTTTTTATCACCCCGCTAAGGAAAGATATTCAGGATTTAGTAGTTAAATGTTGGTACATTTCTACACCCTATGATGGCTGTCATGATTTACTTTTCAACCAATCAGAAAAATCCTATCTGTCTCGGTATATATGCTCAGTCATAGAGGCTCCAGCTATAGTTTGGCAATGTGGTATAAAAGCAATCCTACAGGTAAGCTGTTGAATATTTTGAAACCAATTTGATTGGAAGTTGTTGCTGCCATAGGCAGCAACAACTTCCAGTTAAATTAGTTTCAAAATATTCAATGGGATGAGCATTACATAATAAAGAATGTGATGCTTTGGAGCTGACATGACATCACACACAATAGCTTGAGGCGACAACATGGTGTCGATCACTGTTCAACATTTACTCGATATTACAAGGCAAATAATTGCGATACAGATCAGGGAATGTGGCAGGATATGAATGATATGGAACCTATAAACCATATTCTATCAGTGAAATACAAGATTTGAGATGAGATTAGCATCGCTTTAATTCAAAGACTCACTAGTCAGAGCAGATTAAATGCACCATAACAGGAAATGGAAATAAGTAAAGGTCACACAATCCCAAACAGAATAGATCTGTGTAAAAAAATGAACTGCACCTTTTGCAGATACCAGGACAAATCACGCTGGTTTCACAGCGCACACACATACATACACACACACATGCACACGTACACACACACTCACGCACATGAACAAATGCATGCATTCATGACCACACGCATGCACGCACACACACACAAATGCACACATACGTGCATGGATAAACAAATGCAGACACACACAAATGTATGCACAAACACATGCACAAATGCATTCACGCATGCAGACACACATATGCGTGCACGCATGCATGCATGTGCACACCGCGCACGCACGCACGCACACACGCACGCACACACACACACTACCAGGCCAAGGTGAAAAACCTACTGTGCAACACAGAATATTTGTTATCTACTAATCTGTAGGAAATACCAGAAACAATCTGTTGTAAAACTCTCCATCACTTTCAAGATCACATTAATATAAGGAACACATCAGCGACATTGAGAAACACAAGGACACACATACATTCCTATATTTCCACATTGAGCAATAGGACCACACAGACGGTCCACTACCTGTGCTCCCACATTGCCTCTGTTCATCAAAAGGAATGTGAATCTTATTGGATCCATCAGTTAAATTAACCCTTTAACAGTAAAATGCTGTTAAGAAAATCAAATTATTTACTTGTTGAATGTCCATTTGCAGGCCAAGAGAGGACTATTTTTGAAAATTTACCACTGGAATGACTGGCTCTGTTATCAAGCCAGGAATTCCAGTGGTAAATTTTCAAAAATAGTCCTCTCTTGGCCTGCAGATGGACATTGCTCAAGCCCAATTCATATGCTGGTTTTGGTCGGCTTGACGATTAAAGGGTTAACTATGTATCCTCTAGGTATCAACCATGCTGACTGCTAACCCTGGTTACCTTGCTCCAGTCACCTCACACACTGTAATTTTGATAACTGATAAATACACGTCAACTCAATCTTTTCGTCGATCAGAATATGTCAATAGGCGTCAAATATGACAGAGTATATAAAGTACAGCTCATAAATAATCTACCCTGTTTCCAATGCAAAAATAGAAACATGTTCATTAGTAAAGTTTCGAACACGATGTAAGAAATGTTCTGTTGGATATTTTGAATATAACTGGAAGACATTGCTGCAATGTTGTCCCATCAAATTATGTTAAAATATTCAACACTAATGTTTGTGTTTTAGAAACGTGGTATGTTATTTCTGATCTGTACTGTACATGTTTTCTATTAACCCGTTAATACTCATATCAGTCAAAAATGCCTTCTGCCAGTGACCTTGAGAAATGTCCATTTGCAGACCAACAGGAGACTATTTTTGAAATTTTACCACTGGAATGAGTGGCTCGATAACCGACCCAGTCATTCCTGTGGTAAATTTTCAAAAATAGTCTTCTCTTGGTCTGCAAATGGACATTTCTCAAGGTCACTGGCAGAAGGCATTTTTGACTGATATGAGTGTCAAAGCGTGCAGAATTATGCTTTTGTATAATTTAAATAAAATAAAATACATTCCTTGCATATTTTTGAATTCCTTAACCCTTTCACATTCAAGCCGGCCTTCTACAGTGATCTTGAGAAATATCCATTTGCCTGCCAAACGATTTAATGACTGGCTCAATAACCGAGCCAGTCATCAGGTGATACATTTTTAGAAATAGTCTTCTCTTGGTCTGCGAATCGAGACTTTCATTGAGAAAATATCTTTACCAAATTTGACCATTAGTGTTCATAGCAAATTTCACCATGAAATGTCATTTTCTTCAATTTCTCCTGAGAATCACACAGTGACGTTATCGCGTGAATGATTGTTATGGGTCGACATCATCTTGTGAATAATATGTTGTTGTTGATAATTTATAGCTCACAACAACTTATTCAAACATCATCATATTAATATGGTGCGAGAGGAACACTAGTGTTTGTTAAACTAGAACATAGGTCGGAGCTCATCTGCCGCTTGGTAACTAGTAGATACCAGTTTTTTTCTAATCTGAAAACATGTGTGGCGTAATCTGGATCCATCTGGTAGACAATTCACATATGACATCATAACGTTAATTTTACGCCATACCGCGAAGTAAATAGGACATGTCAAAATTTATGGGTTTAACACAAATTTTAACAGCGATAGAGTTTGTGAATATCTGTCAACTTCTTCAATTTATAAAATATGATCAACAATGAAATCTAATTCTTGTTTTTGATCGCCTTTGAACATTACATACCAAAAACAACAAATTCTTTACGTTGTAAAGAATATTTTCTTGAATGTTTTGAAACTGATTTTATTTGGACCTGTGGCTGCCTAAGGTAGCAATAGGTTCCAGTCAAATTAGTTTCAAAAATATTAAACAGCTTTCCAGTACAACTGACTTCAAATTAAAACACTGGACTCTTAACACTTTCATCAACAAATCCCTGAAAAACTTGATTATTTACTTAAGGCAGCAATGACTTGCAGTTAAATTAATTTCAAAATATTCAACAGTTTTCCTATATGGTTGGCTTGCAAATGAGATATGGAGAATTCATCGGTGAAAGGGTTATTTAGGGGATAAAATAGAAATAAGATTGTCTTCATTGTCTTAGAACTTGGTAGACGAAAAGAAAGCCCTAGAGGCTGTGTAGATCGATTTTGCTCAACCAAAACAGCACATGTTCAACGTCAGCTGTTTTTCATTTAAGAAGTTCTGTTAGAATAGGGAAGAAGACTTCATCTTTGAGGCCTGGAGTCATCTAAGTGCATGCTGATGGAGAGCCCATTTTACCTTAAATAGACATTTAGGCAAAGGGAATCTTATTGGATCCATTAATCATACAATGGACCCAACTCAGCATCAACAGGGTCATCTAAGTGCTTTCGCACAAAGCTGATGACAGCACCAACAACCAGACTAAGGCCTAGGGGTGGGGTGGGGTGGGGGTTGCTCTCCAGGAGGATTTCAGTCTCGTCAACATCCCCCCCCCCACCCTAGATTCAGCTACCATCAGGTACTACCTCCCAGAATCACCCCTGTTTTACAGCCCCAATATTTGGGGGCACACGCTAGCATGTGCAAATGCATGTACACGGCACATGCACAAACGCACACACTCATGCATGCGTGTACGCACACCCACACACGAATGCACTCATGCACACACACACACACACACACACACACACACGCTCACGCTTGTACACACTTGGATTACATGAATCAGCGAGTCAAAATCTTCCAAATATATGTTTTAATGCAGTTAAATGATGTACTGAGTGATATCCCTGAATAAAGCTCCATGAAACTTAAGGGAAAGTATCCCAACAGCACATTGTCAGCTTGATTGATCTCCTTTCAGAGTTGACAAAACGAGTTACTAAATTTAGAACAAATTAACGAAACAAGCCGACTCTTATAGGTCTTGCACGAATGGCTTTGAATGATAGCTGGATGCTGGAGGAACTGAGATAGATCAATACCCAACCACGTTCATTCTAAATATATACCTTGCGAATAATGATTGTTTAATACTAGAAATAGTCAAAATTTTAGAAAGTTTTGAAAAGAATTTGACTCACCATTGGTGGTGCAACTGGAAGCGAACATTTTCTGTCAAATTGTTCTCTAATATGTGATGTAACTTCCGTATAAATTAAACTCTGGTGAATTCCTCAATAAAGAACCCGCTTAACACATTCACCAACAAATCCTGGAAAAGGATATTCTTTCCAATATAAATCTTAACCTGTTGATTATTTTGAAATTACTTTAACTGGAAGAAATTGCTGTCGAAGGCAGCAATGGCTTCCAGTCAAATTAATTTCAAATTATTCAACAATTTTCCTGTATGGTTGTCTTGAAAATGAGATAGGGGGAATTCATCGGTGAAAGGCTAAACATAGATGTATGGTGAGAATAAATCGCCTGAGATGGCCGCAGTCCATGCCAACAACCCCAAGACAAATGTGACAAAGTTACGCGTGATATGGCAAATTATGGAATATCGCTGTTAGCATCGCCAGGAAATGAAAATCATTGATTGAATGGCGTGTAAAATATTTCTCCATCCTTGGATATGAGCTCGCGTCATCGACTGACCATAATATGTCAATTAAGTTATTAGTTGAATGTAGAATGAATTACTACTAAGTGAGTTTGATTGATTGTGTGGGTATTGAGCAAAGCTTGTGTATCCGTGCTGCTATATAGTAACGTTTTCATGGTCAAGCTGCCAAAACTCACCTCTGCAGTGGTCTTGAAAAATCTTCATTTGTAGACCAAGACTATTTTTGAAAATTTATCACTGGAAAAACGGACTCAATATTCAAGTTAGTAATTCCAGTGGTAAATTAAAAATCAATGGACTGTGTCCAACATTTCAAGCCCTTTACTTTTTCCACATATCACACATCATGTCTGGCAGTGTCGCGAAACAAAGATTTCTTAAAATAGTATACCCCTTGAAGATTCAAATGTTTACTGAAAAACTCTAACATTCTCCTTGAAAAGGAGACAAACCACACAGATATAAACTAAAAAAAGTCTAAACCTTGTAAAAGTACGGACAAAATTTTACAATCATTTTCATTATGACGGTGACAAGATGCAATGATGGTATGAATCAAATCTGTAAAGTTAAATCAAGATTGGATCAGTCCTTGCATGATGAATTAAATGTCTATCGAAAAACCTTAGCATTTATCAAATTCTTGGTGCCAATTAGTCCATAATGGAGCATCAATGCAATTATGGGATAGATTAAAAACTTTTATTAAGATTTAACATTTATCCAATTCTTAGTACGCACCAGACACCGGATGTCCTTTAGGTCATTTAGGTTGCGATGTCAAGATCCTCTGCAAAAACAGCCCTTTCTTGATATGCATAGTTTCTTCGAGAAAACTGAAATTTTTGTGACCAAATTTGAGAATTAAAGGTTTACTTATTCAATGTGCATTGGCAGACCAGAAGAATTAAGACTATTTTTTTTCTCAAATTCATCACTCAGTCATTCTAGCAATAATTTGCCTGGAATGATTATCAACCCGAGTCATTCCAGTAGCAAATTGCCTACCCATAGCAAATTGCATGACAAATGACACTGCAGTGGTTGATCATTAACCATGCATCACAAATGACACTGCAGTGGTTGATCATTAACCATGCACCACAAATGACACTGCAGTGGCTGATCATTAACCATGCATGACAAATGACACTGCAGTGGTTGATCATTAACCATGCATCACAAATGACACTGCAGTGGCTGATCATTAACCATGCATCACAAATGACACTGCAGTGGTTGATCATTAACCATGCATCACAAATGACACTGCAGTGGCTGATCATTAACAATGCATCACAAATGACACTGCAGTGGTTGATCATTAACCATGCATGACAAATGACACTGCAGTGGTTGATCATTAACCATGCATCACAAATGACACTGCAGTGGCTGATCATTAACCATGCATCACAAATGACACTGCAGTGGTTGATCATTAACCATGCATCACAAATGACACTGCAGTGGCTGATCATTAACAATGCATCACAAATGACACTGCAGTGGTTGATCATTAACCATGCATGACAAATGACACTGCAGTGGTTGATCATTAACCATGCATCACAAATGACACTCCAGTGGCTGATCATTAACCATGCATCACAAATGACACTGCAGTGGCTGATCATTAACCATGCATGACAAATGACACTGGAGTGGCTGATCATTAACCATGCATGACAAATGACACTGCAGTGGTTGATCATTAACCATGCATGACAAATGACACTGCAGTGGTTGATCATTAACCATGCATGACAAATGACACTGCAGTGGTTGATCATTAACCATGCATGACAAATGGCACTGCAGTGGTTGATCATTAACCATGCATGACAAATGACACTGCAGTGGCTGATCATTAACCATGCATGACAAATGACACTGCAGTGGTTGATCATTAACCATGCATCACAAATGGCACTGCAGTGGTTGATCATTAACCATGCATCACAAATGACACTGCAGTGGTTGATCATTAACCATGCATGACAAATGACACTGCAGTGGCTGATCATTAACCATGCATGACAAATGACACTGCAGTGGCTGATCATTAACCATGCATGACAAATGACACTGGAGTGGCTGATCATTAACCATGCATGACAAATGACACTGCAGTGGTTGATCATTAACCATGCATCACAAATGACACTGCAGTGGCTGATCATTAACCATGCATGACAGATGACACTGCAGTGGTTGATCATTAACCATGCATCACAAATGACACTGCAGTGGCTGATCATTAACCATGCATGACAAATGACACTGCAGTGGTTGATCTTTAACCATGCATGACAAATGACACTGCAGTGGTTGGTCATTAACCATGCATGACAAATGACGCTGCAGTGGTTGATCATTAACCATGCCTGACAAATGACGCTGCAGTGGTTGATCATTAACCATGCATGACAATGACACTGCAGTGGTTGATCATTAACCATGCATCACAAATGACACTGCAGTGGCTGATCATTAACCATGCATCACAAATGACACTGGAGTGGCTGATCATTAACCATGCATCACAAATGACACTGGAGTGGCTGATCATTAACCATGCATGACAAATGACACTGCGTGACAGAACATGGTCAGACCATGATCAAATTTTTTAGATATATAAGACTATCAACATTTGGGAATGGTCAACCTACATTGGCATTTTTCCGAAAAAGTCGGTCCCGATCCCAGGATGATTCATAATAAGGAAAAATAAGTTACCTCTCTGGGATGTAGAAATTGTTTGAGTGTAGCTTCCGTGACCATCTCGGTCACTTCTTCAGCACTAACTACATTGGTATTGTTTGAAATAAAGTTTAAACAAGAATTACCAGTATGTTTATATGTATGTGGCATTTACTATTCAAATGTCATAATTAATAATGATTACATAATTTATGTGTAATAGAATAAATGTAAACTTTAAATGCAAAAAGACATGTTTTCAGTGAAAGATTTCCCTACATTATTAAATTACACCGATCATGGTCAAAGCATGGTCGACCATGGTCAAATAACTGTTCCTGAAAATTTTCAAAACAGCTTTAAAAAGGGCATGTTAAGCAGTTTAAAGTTTAAGAACTGTTCTTCAGTTGTTCCTGAAAATATTCAAGAGCAGCTTAGGAACATTTTAAGACCTTAAGTTCAAGAATTGTTCTTTAGTATTATATTTTTTAAAGATATTGAGTGACATCTCTGACCATGATATCACTGTCAATAGGAATAACATTTAAATTCTCAGGTAACCATGGTTGGCCATGATATATTATAGTCAATAAAGGACTTTGATAATTGGAAAAAATATTGCTGACATATCTGACCATGAACTGCCCATGATATCACCGCCAATAAGGAACAACATTGAAATTCTCCAATGACCATAGTCGACCATGATATATCATGGGCAATGAGGGACGCTGATAATTGGTAAAATATTGGTGACATCTGACCAGGAGCTGAACATGATATCACTCTCAATATGACATTGAAATTCACCAGTAACCATGGTCGACCATGATATATCATGGTCAGTTAGGTAGAAATTAAGAACTGACCATCAAGTGACCATGATATCCTGGTCGATAACAGAACCTCTGAAATTTATGCCAAACACATGGTTTTTCATGCTCATCTGACCATGATGTACTGACATGGTCATTGGGACAATGGTCAGGTGAGAAAAAATATCACGGATGTCCATGGTCAAACCATAAACTACCACAGTCGACCATAACATCGTGGTCAGCAGAAAATCAGGCAGTTTGAATGCATATTCCTCATGAAGCTGCCAAAAATCTGCATACATTGCACAGTAAAGTATTACAATATTCATGTTATCATCAATAAAACCGGAAAAAACATAAGGAAATCAACCGATACCCGCTGGAACAACAACTGAATTTGTGAAACCATAAATCTGCAGAAATTACAATGATAAATCTCATGAAAATTGTAGAGAAAATGTCATGCTTATTTATGGCTTAAACCTCAGTTCATAAAGCTTGCAGGTTTTCATATAGGGAAACCCTACTATTTACTGTACCGGTAACCCTTTGACCCTCATATTTCTTCCAGAAATTTTCTAATAGAAAATGTCCATTTGTAGAACAAGAAGAATATTTGTGAAAATCTACCACTGGAATGACTGGCTTGATTATCGAGGCAGTGATTTCAGTGGTAAATTTTCAAAAGTAGTCTTCTCTTGGTCCACAAATGGACCTTTCTCAAGATCAAGTGCAAGAGCCATTTTTTTGGTCGACTTGCGTGTTAAAGGGTTAATTGTCAAGGTGGTCAAAGTTGGCAGTGCTCTTTGAGAAAGTCTATTTGTAGGGCAAGAAGACAATTTTTGAAAATTTACCACATGAATGACTGGCTCAAAAAACCAGCCAGTCATTTTGCTGGTAAATTTTCCAAAACAATCTCTTAGTTTGCAAATAGACATTCACTAAGCAAATTGTTTAATTTTTTGGACCGAATTTGATGACTAATATGCTAAAGAGACTTAGGGTCTGCTATACACTCCCATCAGGTCATAGTTACTGGGTTGTTGAAAACCTATTTCTCGCAATAAAATACATTTCATCTCCTTAACCCATTAACACTCATATCAGCAAAAAAAAAACGGCTTCAGCAGTGATCTTGAAAGATGTCCATTTGCAGACCAAGACATGACTATTTTTGAAAAATTTATCACTGGAATGACTGGCTCGGTAACCGAGCCAGTCATTCCAGTGATAAATTTCTAAAAAATAGTTTTCTCTTGGTCTGCAAATGGATATTTTCTATGAGAAAATTAAAATTTTTTAAAAGAAATTTGAGGGTTAAAGGGTTAATGTGATCCAGATACCATCTCGTAATTTGTAATTACAGAATCATTGATTTCTTTTTAGCACATTTTCTGAGGGAATTAATAAATTGTTTCTATTTTACAATTTTCGCTATCTTTACTACTGTTATTAAATACATTTAATTCTTTATAGCGCGTAATACTTAGCCCTTTCATTCCTCAAATACAAATACCTAAATTTTGTCTAAGAAAATTTGAATTTCCTCAAAGAAAGTGTATATTTGCCGACCAAGAGCAGAAAATTTGAACATTTACGACTGGAGTGACTGGCTGATAATTTACTCAGCTCTGTTACGAAAATAAAAATGTGTGTCATGAAACTGCGTCCAATTTGTAGTTCTTTGAAGCATTAAATTTAAATTTAATAAACCATATTTTGAAACTAAGTTGTCTGGGAAATGTTTCTGCAATATACAGCAACAGCCACTGGTCGAATTGGTTTCAAAATATTCAACAACTTACCTGTATAGTGACCTTAGGAATTCAGATTTCAAAGTTTTGCTAGAACTGAATGCCTTTATTAACACCATTTTGACCCTTTAATGACTAAATTTGGTGAAATAAACCAAAATATGGGCTTATTGAATGTGCATTTGCCATCTAAAAGAAAACTATTTTAGAAAATTTACCACTTTAATGACTGTCTCGATTATTGAGCCAGTCACTCGTGTTAAATTTTAAAAAATATACATCTTTTGGCCTGCAAATTGACATTCCTAAAGATCACTGTAGAGGCCGGTTTGAGCTGGCTTCAACATGAGAGCGTTAATTGAACATATTGTCTGAAATGTCTTGGAGATTCTCATATAGGGCCGCCAACAAATTTGATCATGATTCATGCAAATCTATCTATAGTCATGTTATATTCGAGACATCATTAACTCTTTAACACCCAGGTTGGCCAAAAATGGCCTCTGCAGTGGTCTTGAGAAATGTCCATATTTCCAGATCAAGAGAAGACTATTTTCGAGCCAGTCATTCTAGTGATAAATTTTCAAATTAATCCTATTTTGGTCACAAATGTAGATTTTCTATGAGAAAAGTCAAATTTTCTTGAATTAACCGTCTGACTGATGAGTATTTGCAGACGACATATTCCAGGGTTTAAATCTCTGGACCTCCTTAGTAGTGTTTTTTCTTGGTTTTTAACGCACTGGCAACACGATGACTTCAATTTCTGTACTAACCCCGCCTACAGAGTGCACCCGTTAGTTTACTTTGTTGATCATCATTTCCCCAGTTGGGGATCGAACCGCCATCCTGCAATTCCGCATAACATCAGCAACCAGACATCTTTCCACTGGACCACGGCGCCAAGACAAGAATCTTGGTTTAGCGGACTAGCTTTCACATGTCGGATATACTGATACACTGGCGAATTCATGAGACACCGTCTGGTGTGTATGCTATGCCTTCACCTGGTCTCCATCACGGCACTGGCAGTAGTAGTTTTTAATGCACTGGCAACGCGATGACTTCAATTTCTGTGCTAACCCCGCCTACAGAGTGCACCCGTTAGTTTACTTTGTTGATCATCATTTCCCAGTCGGGGATCAAACCACCATCCTGCAATTCCGCATAGCATCAGCAATCAGACATCTTTCCACTGCACCGCACCAAGACAAGAATCTTGGTAGTAGTAGTAGTAGTAGTAGTAGTAGTAGTAGTAGTAGTAGTAGTAGTAGTAGTAGTAGTACTAGTAGTAGCAGTGGCGCGATTGTCTTTTAAGATCCAGCCGGGTCTGTCTTCTGAAGCTGATCCAGTAACAATCTGTTTCACGACGTGATGCGGACATCTCAGAATTCGACTACCAATTAGACACATATTGGATCCTTCCTGGCGCTCAAAGCCTGGTAGACTAATATTTCACAGACACACAAAGCTGTCAAAGCAAGGACTGGCCATTAAGAATTCTGACACTCATCTATCAACTATTTAGATGCCGCCATTGATCAGTCACCCAGCTAAGCAGGGAGTAGTTGATGACCAGCCGGGCCAGTAATGAATAAATTTTCCTGGCCCTAGTCATTATCTACTAGCCCTTTATTGGTAGATTTGAAGATTACTTTTTATGCTTGGTAACTACCAAATCATGAACGTGATCAAGGTTTGAATGGTTTGGTTGTAATTCTGAAAACAGTTTTGCAAAATCTGTTGCTGCCTAAGGAATGTGTGTGCCTCGGTCTCATTGTCAGACTCTCGGTCAGTCAGTCAGTCGACTAAATTTTGTACATTTCTGTCAATGCTGCGTAAATCTTAATGTTATTATTGTGCCTGTGACTAGTTTATATTTAATACCTAAACTGTACTAGCCCGTACAAAGTTCCACCTGACTCTTAACACGTTAACACTCATATCAGCCAAAACCAGCTTCTGCAGTGGTCTTGAGAAATGTCCATAACCATTTTGATAACAGAGCCAGTCATTCCGGTGGTAAATTTTCAAAAGTAGTCTTCTCTTGGTCTGCAAATGGACATTTTCTATGAGAAAACATAAATTATTTAAAACAAATTTGATGGTTAACGGGATAATGTTAGAATACTAATTAATGTACATAACCTTTTAATTAGAATACTAATTATGTACATAACCTTTGAATGGTCATACTGAAATTTTAGATTTTCTCATATAAAATGTCCAAAATGAGAAGACGATAATATTTACAAAAAATGTAACACCATACTCACTCGCTCGTTTACTGAGCCAGTCATTCCAGTGGTAAATTCTCAAAAATACTTTTCTTGGTCTGCAAATTAATATTTTTCCAGACCACTGCAGAAGCCTGTTTTGTCCTTCTTGGTCCTTAAAGTGTTGGTGCTGCCATCATGGCTATAAAAGGGAGATACTGGGATTAAAATGTTCAAATAGGTAAAATATGATAACCGTTTTTGATTTGGGGCCCATTATTTTTGGGGGTCCTGGGGCTATAGTCCCATTATCACTTGCCTTAATCTGGCTCTGGTTGCCCTTCATGTATTGTTACATGTCTTAATCTGGCTCTGGTTGCCCTTCATGTACTGTTACATGTCTTAATCTGGCTCTGGTTTCCCTTCATGTATTGTTACATGTCTTAATCTGGCTCTGGTTGCCCTTCATGTATTGTTACATGTCTTACTCTGGCTCTGGTTGCCCTTCATGTATTGTTACATGTCTTAATCTGGCTCTGGTTGCCCTTCATGTATTGTTACATGTCTTAATCTGGCTCTGGTTGCCCTTCATGTATTGTTACATGTCTTACTCTGGCTCTGGTTGCCCTTCATGTATTGTTACATGTCTTAATCTGGCTCTGGTTGCCCTTCATGTATTGTTACATGTCTTAATCTGGCTCTGGTTGCCCTTCATGTACTGTTACATGTCTTAATCTGGCTCTGGTTGCCCTTCATGTATTGTTACATGTCTTACTCTGGCTCTGGTTGCCCTTCATGTATTGTTACATGTCTTAATCTGGCTCTGGTTGCCCTTCATGTATTGTTACATGTCTTAATCTGGCTCTGGTTGCCCTTCATGTACTGTTACATGTCTTAATCTGGCTCTGGTTTCCCTTCATGTATTGTTACATGTCTTAATCTGGCTCTGGTTGCCCTTCATGTATTGTTACATGTCTTACTCTGGCTCTGGTTGCCCTTCATGTATTGTTACATGTCTTAATCTGGCTCTGGTTGCCCTTCATGTATTGTTACATTGGTTGCCCTTCATGTATTGTTGTCCGTCACAAGCAAAGATGACTGTCAATAAGTTTAATGGTCAAATCTGGTCCAAAAATTTTGACTATCTGCCTATTGAATGTCCATTTACAGGTTAAAAGAATATAATTTTTGAAAATTTATCACTGGAATGACTGGCTCGGTTGTCAAGCCAGTCATTCTAGTGGTAAGTTTTCAAAAATGTATTCTCTTGGCCTGTAAATGGACATTCCATAAAACCATAGCAGAGGCCGGTTTTGGCCGGTATTACCATTAAAGGGTTAAATGATCTATTTTGAACCACATTCACTAATTCATAAATCCACTTTTATCAGCTAAAGTCTACTTTACACGGTCAGATTAATCTCATCAGATTTGTTGAATTCGATAAAATCTGATCGGGAAAACATAAAATCATAAGTTTGATGTCTGATCTGACCTTGAATCGGAAGAGTAGGACACACGTAGTCTGACAGATTAATCTGATTGTGAAAATCAACATATATTAACTAACACATACTTTTGAAGCAAACTGGTGTTGCTGTCGTGCTTTCATTCAAAATGATTAAACTTGTGATATGTAATATCCCAATATTTCATCTGAATGCCTTCAGGAGTTCCGGAGAAGTTGTCTTTGTGAAAAACAAGCCATCGTTGATGTTCATTACTGACATTAACCAATAAGGCCCTATTACCCTAGATGATGATTGTTGGGTTTGTTGTGTTTTACATAACACTGATAAGTGATAACATATTTATAAAGATTACAGAAAACTTGATACATAAATTGACCAACCAGCTCTGCTTGAACAATCTTGATCTCTCCGAGTCACAAATGTCTCTTAATGATTTTGGGTGAAATTGGCCTAGTTGTTCTTGAGAATTCCCTTAACGCTAACCACTCTGATGTCAATATTCTATCTTTTACTGTGTTAAGGCAAAGAGACTGGTGTTAATTGTTCAACAATTTTGTTGGACGAAGTTGCTATCTACAACAGCAACATCTTCCACCTAATTTGTTGAAAAATTAACACCAGTTCATCTTTTAATTTAATTTCAAAATTTTTAATTTAGGCATCAGAGTGGTTACTGATGGTCAAGCAGAAAGACAGTGAGTGGACAGCAGGTGGAAGGATGATGAACAGTCAACATGGCATAAGCTCACTTGGTTGTTCAGGCCAGGTGAGCTAATAATTTAACCAGTTATAAATGGATAAAAAGAATCTACTTTTGTAAGCATGTCTCTGGCATGACTGACTGAATAGGGAACCAATGACTTCTGCTCTTCAATACGAGACCCTATGACAGCCTATACATTTTCCCTCCTTGCTGGGAAATGGTTATTTTCTGCGACAAAGATATATCTTTCTTGGAATCGGTGAATGCTGACAAACGGCATTGACGTCAAGAATTCTCCCACTTGATCATCAATCTTTCTGCCAAATCTACGAAGGACAATGTCTTCAAGATGACTGCACAACTGCGTGAAAGTCAGTCTATGGGATATCTCACATCAATATTGAGCCATGATTCCAGTAGTAAATTTTCAAAAATAGTCTTCCCATGGTCTGAAAATGGGCATTTCTCAAGGCCACTGCAACTCATTTTCGGCCATTTGAAGTGTTAACCCTTTAACACTCATTTCAGCCAAAAACAATTTCTGCATTGGTCTTGAGCAATGTCCATTTGCAGACCATGAGGTCTATTTTTGAAAATTGACAACTGGAATGACTGGCTCGATAATCGAGCCAGTCATTCCAGTGGTAAATTGTCAAAAAATAGGCTTCTTCTAGTCTGAAAATGGACATTTTATGAGATTTAAATTTTCTTTGAACAAATTCGAGGGTTAAATATTCAAAATTGTCTTATGATTTGAAGATAGACATTTCTCATAACCACCTTTTGTTTATTAATAATGTTAATATATGCTGTTAATGCACGGGTAGGGTTTGGGTGTGTGGATTCTGGCCAAGCGGGTCTGGCTTGATCGGTCTTTCATAAAGACAGCACTTTATAATCCAGATATCCTGTCCATTGTTAAGAATTTACACTTCACTGCTTGGTGAGACAAGCCTAGCTGGCTTATCTGGCTAGGCGCTAATTGTATCCAGTCAGTCCGAGTGGTTTGATATGCCTAGACATCTCCCCTTCATGAATATTCATATTTGAGCTGTCCCTATTGCGAGGTGATTGGGCATATGCATGTGACCAGTCTCACGCATGTGCCCAGTCTTGTTCCTGTTGTCCAATTGAAAAAATATAGGTATGGTTAGTGAATCTATATATAGAGTATGCCCGGCTCCCGGCCTCAGAATTATTTCTGCCTTGCTACCAAAGTTTTATAACAAAATTTCACTCTCACCTTCACCTGACCTTTATATGTCTCGAATCAATGCTCCCCCACACTCACCTTGTCTCTATGTCATGCAATGTACACGTCATGATGACATGATCTATAATCCCGCATCTTGCCATTGCTGGTGGGAGGGCATTAATCCTGGCATTAATAAGCCCTTTAACACTCAACACAGCTAAGCAATGGCTTCAGCATTCATCTAAAATTGACATGTTCATTTTGTGATAGCCAAGTCTATTGCTAAATTTCCACAAATAATCTGCTGGTCTGTTAACCCCTTAACACTTATATCAGCCAAAAATGGCTTCTGCAGTGGTCTTGAGAAATGTCCATTTGCAGACCAAGAGAAGACCATTTTTTTTTTAATTTACCACTGGAATGACTGGCTCAATAACCGAGCCAGTCATTCCAGTGGTACATTTTCAAAAATAGTATTCTTTTGGTCTGCAAATGGACATTTTCTATGAGAAAATTTAAATTTTCTTGAGCAAATTCAAGGGTTAAAGTGTTAATGGACATTTTAAAGAGAAATTTGAGATTTTCATGAACAAATTTAAGCATTTGAAAAGGAAAGCTATAAAATGTCTGACATAATGTTCTGCTCATGACCAGAATCTGAATGTATGCGATGTGCATGATCTGTTTATCTCTTCTTCTCTTAAGCGAATCCAAATACCAAAACCATGTTTCAAAGATTTATATGACAGATGCACACACACACGCACGCATGCACACACGCATGCATGCACGCACAAGCGCATGTGACATAAGCATGAAAAAGCAATAAATATCCCCTTTGATAATATAGAAGATTCATCCCAAGTATAACCCATTCACATTATTAAACCAGTTTATTCTGAATTTCCAAAAATCAGGTTTTGAATTAATTAAATTTCAAGAAGACCTGCTGAATTTCCTTTAAAAATTTGACTGAAAGGTGATGCTGCCTATGGCTGCCTAGGGCAGCAATGCTTTTCAGACAAATCATTTTCGGGAAATTCAGATGTTTATCGACAACATCTTATAGATGATAAAAGCAATAACATACAGAATGAAAATATGAATTCTTTTCCATTACTTTTTACATGTGAAGGTTTCCATCAAAGAGATTCTGTGCAGCTCTGATATCCAGAAATTTGTCATTTCTATGTTCCAATCATGCTACACCTATCCATTATATGAATGAGTAAGCTTAACCATCTAACGCTTAAAGCAGACCAAAAGCGGCTAGTGAAGTGATTTGAGAAATGTCCATTTGCAGACCAAGAGCATTTTCTTTTGAAAACTACCACTCGAATGACTGGCTTAATAACTGAGCTAGTCATTCCCGTACTAAATTAAAAAAAATCTTCTCTTGGTCTGCAAATGGACATTTCTCAAGATCACTGTACAAGTAGTTTTTGATAATTAAAGGGTTAATTTTGAAGTGATAACTTTCCAACCCGCTGCAAGCCACCAGACAATAACTTCAATTAGAAAAAACTCTGAACCTGCTGAATATTTTGAAAACAATTTTACTGAAAGTTGTTGTGCAACAACTTTCAGTCAAATTGTTTTCAAAATATTCAGAGTATCCAGAGCTAAATCGCATGGGGAAAATGTAGTCTGCAGAAATGTAGCAGACAGACAGTTAATCCTCAGACATGTAGCAGACAGACAGTTAATCCTCAGACATGTAACAGACAGACAGTTAATCCTCAGACGTGTAGCAGACAGACAGTTAATCCTCAGACATGTAGCAGACAGACAGTTAATCCTCAGACATGTAGTAGACAGACAGTTAATCCTCAGACGTGTAACAGACAGACAATTAATCATCAGACATGTAGCAGACAGACAGTTAATCCTCAGACATGTAGCAGACAGACAGTTAATCCTCAGACATGTAGCAGACAGACACTTAATCCTCAGACATGTAGCAGACAGACAGTTAATCCTCAGACATGTAGCAGACAGACAGTTAATCATCAGACATGTAGCAGACAGACAGTTAATCCTCAGACGTGTAGCAGACAGACAGTTAATCCTCAGACATGTAGCAGAGACAGTTAATCCTCAGACGTGTAGCAGACAGATAGTTAATCCTCAGACATGTAGCAGACAGACAGTTAATCCTCAGACATGTAGCAGACAGACAGTTAATCCTCAGACATGTAGCAGACAGACAGTTAATCCTCAGATGTGTAGCAGACAGACAGTTAATCCTCAGACATGTAGCAGACAGACAGTTAATCCTCAGACGTGTAGCAGACAGACAGTTAATCCTCAGACATGTAGCAGACAGACAGTTAATCCTCAGATGTGTAGCAGACAGACAGTTAATCCTCAGACATGTAATAGACAGACAGTTAATCCTCAGACATGTAGCAGACAGATAGTTAATCCTCAGACATGTAGCAGACAGACAGTTAATCCTCAGACGTGTAGCAGACAGACAGTTAATCCTCAGACACGTAGCAGACAGACAGTTAATCCTCAGACATGTAGCGGACAGACAGTTAATCCTCTGACATGTAGCAGACAGACAGTTAATCCTCAGACAGACAGTTAATCCTCAGACATGTAGCACAGACAGTTAATCCTCAGACATGTAGCAGACAGACAGTTAATCCTCAGACAGACAGTTAATCCTCAGACATGTAGCAGACAGATAGTTAATCCTCGTTAAAGCTTAACCATTTAATAAGTCATTTGACAGATTACAACCTTAACAATGGTCTTGAGGAATATTCAATTATTACCTAAAATTATTTTCTTAAATTTTTTAAACGAATTGATTTTCTCAATAATCGAACCAATGATTTCAGCGATAAATTTTCTAAAACAATATTCTCTTAGCCTGCAAAAAAAGATATTCCCTAGGGTAAAATTTTGTATTCTTGACAAATCTTGACGCGATACAGCGCTTAATCCCTTGATATAGCTCACAAATATTGTGTAATTCCTTATCCACTGATATTAATCACACTGCAACTGTTTTATCCCCGGAGACCACCAAATTCACAAATGCATAGATTCCATTCGCTTTCAATATATTAGCTCGCATCTATTTTGGAAACAAGGTTGCTGTAAGGTGTTGCTATCATAGATACCAACATCATTCAACAACATTGTTTCCAAAATATACAACAACATTTAATTCTTCGACTGAGCTTGCAGCAATCACCTTTTGATAGCAGTATGATATTAGGCTTAAGCCTTTCACCGACAGCTCCCTAAAATAAGTAAATTGTTTATGATCTAAAACTTATTCTGTTGATTATTTTGAAAATTAATTTGACTGGAAGTCGCTGCTGCCTAGCAATGGCTTCCAGTCAAATTAATTTCAAAATATTCAACGGATTTCATGTATGGTTGCCCTGAAAGTGAGATATGGGGAATCGATCGGCTAACTTAACCCTTTCATGGTGAAGCTGGCCAAAAATCTGGTCTGTGCAGTGGTCTTGAGGAATGTCCATTTGCAGGCTAAGAGAATAATATATTTGAATATTTATCACTGATATGACTGGCTCAGTTATTGATCCAGTCATTTCAGTTGTAAATTTTCTTTAAAAATATAATTTTCTTGGCCTGCAAATGGACATTCAATACGCAAATATTTTGATTCTTTTGATCAAAGTGTGTCATTAAAGGGGTGCAATGAATTAATGTATGTGTGAATGAATAGCCGATCAATCAAATGCATTATCCAATACGCTACTCTACCCGCCACCCTACCCACCAACATACCCACCACTATACTGGCTGCCCTGTACCCACCGTCCACATGCATCTCATGATCAATACAGATTCATCATAATGCCAGATCATTATCTTCATCATTTGTAAAAGTTACCTATTTACTTCCATTCATCTGTCCAGTCATCGGTGAGCTCATCCAAACATACATGACTGTGCATGCATCCTAACCCTTTAAGCATTACATTTGTTCAAGAAACTGTCAATGTTATCATAGAAATGTCCATTTGCAGACCAAGATAAAACTATTTTTGAACATTTATCACTGGAATGACTGGCTCGATACTGGAATGACTGGCTCGGTTATCGAGCCAGTCATTCCAGTGATACATTTTTTTAAATAGCCTTCTCTTGTCTGCAAATTAATATTTCCCAAGACAGCTGTAGAAGACGTTTTTTGGCCGACTTGAGGCTTAAAGGGTTAATTGATTGATCCGATCTGTCATTCAAGCATAGTCCATCAGGTGTACGAATTGCATGTCTTTACTATGTAACAAACATCCTGTTGAATGTTTTGAATCTAGTTCAACTGGGTGCTATTGCTGTTATAGGCAGCAATAATACCCAGTCAAATTAGTTTCAAAATATTCAACAGATAACCTGTATTAAAGTTACATTGAAATTGGAATTCAGGGTTCAAAGTATATAAATCGATCCTAACAATTGCAGAGCATGGGTGGAGCATAGGTAGAAATGGGTGGAGTATAGGTAGAAATGGGTGGAGTATAGGTAGAAATGGGTGGAGCATAGGTAGAAATTGGTGGAGCATAGGTAGAAATGGGTGGAGCATGGGTAGAAATGGGCGGAGAATAGCTTAAAATGGGTGGAGAATAGCTAGAAAGGGCCGGAGAATAGCTAGAAAGGGGCGAAGAATAGCTAGAAATGGGTGGATTAGCTAGAAATGGGCGGAGAGTAGCTGGAAATGGGTGGAGAATAGCTAGAAATGGGTGGAGAATAGCTAGAAATGGGTGGAGAATAGCTGGAAATGGGTGGAGTAGCTGGAAATGGGTGGAGAATAGCTAGAAATGGATGGAGAATAGCTAGGAATGGGTGGAGAGTAGCTGGAAATGGGTGGAGAATAGCTAGAAATGGGTGGAGAATAGCTAGAAATGGGTGGAGAATAGCTAGAAATGGGTGGAGAGTAGCTGGAAATGGGTGGAGAATAGCTAGAAATGGGTGGAGAATAGTTAGAAATGGGTGGAGAATAGCTGGAAATGGGTGGCACAGCTAAAAATTTGGATTTTAGATAGAAATAGGCGGAGTGTAGTTAGAACTGGGAGGAGCTTGGATTGAAATAGGGGGTTGCTGTAGATGATCTTATGAGATGCTCATTATAAGGAGCACCCGTATCAACATAGATATGAAATGCAATGCATAATTCACACTACAGTTGAGTCAGTGCAGAAATTACTTCAAATCAGTTAACCCTTTACTGAACAAATTTTGTCAAGAAAATAAAAACATTTCCTTATGGATCGTTGTCCATTTACAGGCCAAGAGAAGACTATTTCTGAAAATTTACTACAGCAATGACTGGCTCGGTAACCGGATTGGGCTGGCTTTGGCATGAGATGCTTAATCCACAAATTTTTTCCAATTAACTTAAATCCCATGGCCGCACAGCAAATTAGCGTATTTAGACTTACGAAACTAATCGATGTGTCAGCCTTACAATGGAGTAACTCTCTGATATGTACACCGCCCTAGATGACTGTCAAGTTTTTAAAGTCCAAAGGTGAATATCCTACGATGAGTCAGTTGCATTACAGCTAAGTACTTTACAGATTATTTTCTAGGAAATCACTAATGCGTTTATCACATAAAGAAATGTCAATTTAGAAAATGAAATTTTCTTGAAGACAAGGTTTTTAAAATTAATGTAATGAATATTATCAACATTTATTATGGACGGAGTTAACCCTGTAATACTTAAATTTGTTCAAGAAAATTTAAATTTTCTCATAGAAAGACTAAGAAAACAATTTTCTTCTCTTTATCTTCAAATGGACATTTCTCAAGACCACTGCAGAAGCTGTATTCGGCCGACTTGTGTGTTAGTCTTTAATGCTCGACCTTTGCAGTCATCTTGAGGAATGGCCATTTGCGGGTGAACAGACTATTTTTGAAAATTTACCACTGGAATTTACATGATAAATTATCAAAAATTGTCTTATATTGGCTTGCAAATGAACATACAAAGAGGAAAAATATAAATGTTTGCAAAATATCTTGACCATCAAGGGGTTAATCAGCTAATATATTAGATAAGGATATAATGGAGTGAACACAACTGCCGACCTCTCTTTCAGTCTGCATCCTTATCCATTATTCGTATTGACACCTGCATAATACATCATATTGTTAACCAGTGCGAGTGCACTATGACTCCATTGTTTTCTGCGCAAACTTTGCGGATGTAGAAAGGGATATACAATGTATTATTCCATCATTATTACATCATTATTAAGATCAAATACATTCAACAAGGTAGCGAAATGCTTGAACCATTCTCTATATCTGTGAAAAGCCTGCTGATCTCACTCGCTTTCAATCTCAATTTATCTCAGAAGTTTGTGGTACTCAGCATGCACTTTATGTTATAGCATTCACCTACCATCTTGGTTTGAGATTTTTCTTTCATTTTTATAGTACCAGTACTAGATTGCTTGGTCGATGACACATCATCACAAATTCCCATATTCACCATTTTGATCACTTGACCCAACCCTTCCACACCCCACCCCCGGAGCCAAATGTAAAATGTCCTCATGCACTCCACAACCATATGGGTAACTCACCTACCAAATTTGGTTGAATTCCATCCACCGGTTTCATATGAGTTGCATTACAATCAATTTCTTGACCTTTGACACCTTTCCCGACACCTGGTAGTGGAGCTAAACATAAATGTTGCCATGCAATCCGCAATTATGTGTAACACACATACCAAATTTGTTTCAATTCAACATGACAGTTTGGGAGGAAATAGCATGACAGACAGTTCTGATATTTGACCTTTCAGCCAGCCCCCTGACCCTCCCCACCCCCATGAGGGTAGAGCCACATGTATATGCTGTGACGTAACCCGCAATTATATGGTTAACACAAATACCAAATTTGATTGAATTCCAGGCAACAGGTTCGGAGGACATAGCATGATGGACAGTTCTTAGGATATTATTCTTACCTTTTGACCCCACCCCTGAACCCTCATGGGGGTGAAGCCAAACATAAATGTTGTCACACAATATTATATTATATTACATACCAAACCTGCTTGAATTCCGCACAACCGCTAGGAAGGAGAGCGTGATGAACAGGTTTTAGGATATTCTTTTAACTTTTGGCCCCATCCAATCATCGCTAAGGGGTCAAAGCAAATCTAAGTGTCATCTTGCAAAGCACAATCATATGAGTAACCCACATACCAAATTTAGTAAATTTCCCCACAATGATTTGGGAGATCGCGTGACACAGATTTTAAGATATTTTAGAAAATTTTTGACTCCCACCCCTTTAACCCCAGGGGTCAGAGCCAAATTAAAAATAATGTTGTCCTGCAAAGCGGAATAATATAGTTAACCATAATACCAAATTTGGTTGTAATCCACCTAAAGGTTTGATAGGAGATAGCGTGATGGGTGAATGGATGCACAGATAAACAGACAGATGGATCGATGGACGGGGGAGATTATAATATCCCTGACATTTTGTTAAACTGCGTGGGGATGATGATATTATTAAGCCTTTAAATTCTACGTCATCAAAATGTTTGTTCATTGTCCATCTTGACGTATGCAACTGCACACCAGATACAACCTGCAGTGGTGAAGTGCAAAATAACACGCTCCCATGAATGGGTGTCACCGAACATTATGATATAGCCTCATTATTCAAATAGAACAGCTCAGTAATAACATTACATGTTTCCAAAAAATCAAATGTACTGTTGAATATTTTGGAATTAATTTGATTGAAAGTCATTGCTGCCTAAGGCAGCAATGACTTCCAACCAATTTAAGTCCAAAATATTCAACGGAACATTTCTTTACATGATGTTCAAAATAATACTAACACGGTGTAGCCACAAGTTAAAACATTTAACATAATCAACCAGAAATTGTTTTTACAATGCTCTTGAGATTTAATGTATATATGCAGCCATAGAAGAAATTTGAGAACACTTACTGCTAAAATGAATGTTTGGTTACCGAGCTCGCACTCATTCCAGTGGAAAGTTTTCAAAATTAATGTTTTCTTGGTCTGCAAATTGACATATGATATGAGTGATTTGATCTTCCTTGGCAATTTTTATGCCATTGGACACACCCAATTTTTTCTCTTGGTTCAAGGGCCCTCCTAAAAAAAAAAAATTCAAAGGTCATCTAATTACATTTTTATCTTTGCCTTCTATCTTGTCCAACCAGAACCTCTGCAGAAAACCCCCACAAAAACTACAATATAGCAAGTGAATTTGTACTATTTTGAAAGTCATTTGACTGGAAGCTTTTGCTGCCTCAGGTAGCTTGATCACCTTTCAGTCAAATTAGTTAAAAAAAATAAACAGTTTACATGTATGGTTGCTATGGAATAGACCTTTTCCGTTTTTGCTATGCCCCACCCACCTCTAGCTAAACTCCACCCACACTTTGCCGTGTTGGGATTGATCGATCCCCGAATGCCCTACTATCAATTTCCTGAAAACTCTACAGGTAAGCAGTTGAATATTTTGGAACTAATTTTATTTGGTGCCCAGTCAAATTAGTTTCAAAATATTCACCAGAATATTTATTAAATAGTAGACATGCAATTCGTACAACAACGCATAGTCTGTCTTCAAATATGTGTTCATGACATACTTATCTATGTCATTCATGATGTAGTAATGATGTCATTCATTATGATGTCATTCTACACTTCACATAGTTGATTATGACATCATATGATCGGTGAACAAGAGGCCCAAGGGTGGCTCACCTGGAGCACCATCAATTTTTGTCAAAATTGTTGGTGGGTGGTTTAGCAGTCTTTTAAATGACTTGGTCGACATTTTTGCAAGTGCAATATGGCCGCCAAACAGACTACATTTTGATTGGCCCACGGCGCCCATGTTTTTTTGATGGATAAACTTCCCAGGCACAAATTTTAATGGCCCAAATTTTGGCGTGATTCCTTCAGCGGTTCTGAAGGAGTCATTTTCGTGAAAACCAGGTCATCCAAGATGGTCATCGAACCATTAAGTAAATCAAGTCCTCTTGAACAAACTTGGCCTACCTCGTGGCCTAGATGAAGATTCTGCAAGTGGTTTCGGAGAAGATTTATAAAGACATTTCCTGAAATTGGACGAAATCCAAAATGGCCGCTGGGCAAATTGGCTGATCGGGTTCATTTGAACAAACTTGGGTCCTTATGCCCTAAGGATGCTTCCTGCCAAATATAATTGAAATCGGCCTGGTAGTTCTCGAGAAGACATTTTAAATTTCCCATTGCTTAAGCATGGGAGCGTTTGACGAGAAAATTATGCAAGATGGCCGCCAAACCATTTATCCGACAGTTTCAAAAATTGCAAATTTGAGCTCAGAATACCCAAAAACATATATAGAACCAATTTTGGCCTCAAAATCCATCAAATAAAAAAATCCAATATGTCCGTCAAACACACTACATTTTGATTGGCCCACGGCGGCCATGTTTTTTGATGGAGCAACTTCCCTTGAACAGACTTTAATGGCCCTTAGGCCCTAATCATATCTGCCAAATTTCGGCCCGATTCCTTCAGCGCTTCTGGAGAATAAGTAATTTTCACTACAACTAGGTCAACCAAGATGGCTGCTGAACCATTTGACCAATCAAGTTCCCTTGCCATAAATCATATTTTTTGCATCAATCCCCCAAGCCGTTTCAGAGATTTTTAAAGACGTTTCCTAAGATCGGCCTAAATCCAAGATGGCCACCGAACAAATCGGGTTCATTTGAACAAACTTACATCTCTATGCCCTATGTATGCTTCCTTCCAAATATAATTGAAATCTGCCCATTCGTTCTTGAGAAGAAGTCGTTTAAAGAATTCCCCATTGCTTTACTATAGGCCCATTGCTTTACTATGGGAGCCCTTGGCGGGAAAACAAACCAAGATGGCAGCCAAAGCGTCTATCCGACAGTCTCGAAAGTGGCATATTTGAACTCGCCACACTGATAGGCATATATAAAGCAATTTTCGCCATCAAAATATATCAAATACAAAAAAGTCAATATGACCTAGAAACGCTGAATTTTGATTGGTTGATGGTGGCCATGTTTTTTAACGAACAAACTTCCCTTGAACAAACTTGAAAGGCGCTTGGTCCCTAAGCATATTTACAAAATTTCAGCTCTATCCCTTCAGCGGTTCGGGAGAAGTCGTTTTCGAGAAAACTAGGTCATCAAAGATGGCCGCCAAGCAAATCGGCCAATCAGGTTGCCTTGAACAAACTTGGGTCTACCGCTTCCACAGATGATGTGTTATGAGGTTTGAATCAATTCCTCCTGCGGTTTCGGAGAAGATTTTTTAGTGTTTCTAAAAATCAGCCATTTTGGCCGACGGCCATCTTGGATTTTGACCGATCCGCTTCGTTTGAGCAAACTTAGATCTCTATGCCCTATGAATGCTTCCTCCAAAATATAATTGAAATTGGCCCAGTGGTTCTTGAGAAGAAGTTGTTTAAATAATTCCCCATTGCTTTACTATGGGCCCATTGCTTTACTATGGGAGCCTATGGCGGGAAAACAAACCAAGATGGCAGCCAACCATTTATCCGAGTCTCAAAAGTGGAATATTTGAACTTGCCACACTGATAAGCATATATAAAGCAATTTTCGCCATCAAAATACTTCAAATACAAAAAAGCCAATATGACCAACAAACGCTAAATTTTGATTGGTTGATGGTGGCCATGTTTTTTAACGTACAAACTTCCCTTGAACAAACTTGAATGGACCTTGGTCCCTAAGCATATCAGGTTGCCTTGAACAAACTTGGGTCTACCATCGCAATAGATGATGTGTTATGAGTTTTGAATCAATTCCTCCAGCGGTTTCGGAGATTTTTTTAAAGGGTTTCTAAAAATCCGCTATTTTGGTTGGCGGCCATCTTGGATTTTGGACGATCAGCTTCATTTGAACAAACTTCAATCTCTATGCCCTAGGGATGCTTCCTGCCATATATAATTGAAATCGGCCCAGTGGTTCTTGAGAAGTCGTTTTAACGGAAAAGTTGACGGACAGACGACGGATGATGGACACAGGTGAGCTAATAAAGTGAAAAGGTCTACTGAGTTACTGGAATTTTACTCTTCAAAGGGTTCATTTGCATCTGGGTCAATTATGCCCATAAACCAAGAAAAAAAATTGGCATGGCCTAAAGGTTCAATAGAAGAAAGCAGCGTATGCTAGCAAATTCCCTGCACCCATGCAGGGACTAATTGGCTTGGGCACCCATGAGATAACTCAACCTATAAATAGTGGAATCTAACATGGCCTGTAATCAAGTCAATGAATTCTACTCAGACATTTGGCACCAGATAAAGGCAAATTATGAGTGTCTGGAATCGCAACCAATTCAACCGTGCAACGCCAGTAACGACATCTTTAATTTCAGCACAACCATATATGAGAGCTGTAGTAATATATTTTGAAATTATTTAACTAGAAGTTATTGATGACTTAGGCAAAAAGGGTTTCCAATCTAAATTATTTTCCAAGTATCAAATTAGACCATTTTGTACATATCAAAATTTTGTTACATTTTGGGGCTGTGGTGTAGAAAGCGTCAATAATAGAATTATTCATAGAAAATCATATGAGTAGAAATCAAATCATAGATGGTCAATACCTGACCGTAATTTGACCATTGTACCGCAATCAACGGCTCCTGCCACCACTGTGCCTTTACCACCCACCATTCTGACCGGGTTCTGGACTCCCAATGGAGGGATCAAATCTGTCGCTCAAGTATCTGACATCGGATAATGTAAATATGTGACTCGTTAGCAAATATCACAATGAAATGACATGTGTGAGACATGAAACAGACAAAGGTCTGACAGTAACCGCCTGAATAGAGGAATCCAGTCTATCAGTCTGGTATATGAAGTATTCACTTTTAATGGTCAAGCCAGCCAAAACCGGCCTCTCTTATTGTCTTGTGGAATGTCCATTTACAGGCTAAGAGAATATAATTTTTGAAAATCTACCACTGGAATGATTGGCTGGATAACCGAGCCAGTCATTCCAGTGATAAATTAAAAAAAATTATATTACCTTAGCCTGTAAATGGACATTCAATAGGCAGATATTTAATTTTTCTTGACCAAATTTAACCATTAATGGGTTAATCAAATACGTTACAGGTAGGCTGATGCCATAATTGAAATACCTCATGAATGGCATCCATCCAAAATGCTCAATAGCTCCTCGTGTGAACAAATTCTATGACTTTATTACTTAAATACCATTGTGTTGAATATTTTGAAAGTAATTTCACTGTGTGCTGTTGCTGCCATATTCAAATATTCAGCAGCTAATACCTGTAAAACTTTCTAGAAATTGAGAAGCAGTGAGTTCAGGGTTTGATAGATCCTGACACAGGCAATGGGACATGAGTTGAACTCTAAGCTAGAGAAGGAGGGAGAAATTTTCAAAATAGCTGTCTCTTGGCCTGCATTAATGGCCATTCACTGAGAAAATAAGTTTATTTTCTTGACCAAATTTGACAAATAATGGGTTAATCTTTTAGTGATTAGATTTGGTCAAGAAAATTTCAAATTTCTCAGAGACAAGAAAATATTATTTTAGAAAATTAAACTTAGGCTATAGAGCCACTCAGAGGTGCAGTGGCGGAGTGGTTAGGGAGTCGAGCTCGTGACTCGAATGTCGCGGGATTGATTCCCAGCCGGGCTGCCACGGTTGCGTCCCTGAGCAAGGCGCTTGATTCTGCATTGTTCCAGTACAACTGTCTGTAAAATAGGTACCTGAGAGGGCAGTGTCGGCATTGCGGAATGTCGGCAAAAAAGCCATCAAGCACCTATAAACGGCAGCCATATTATGGCTGTATTCTCCCAAAAAGGGAGTTGAGATTGTGTGGGAATGAGAAGGTCCAATGACCAGGAGTTAGCGTTGGAAAGTTGGCTGAGCACGCAAGTGGAAGCAGACTATAAACCCGGCCTTTCCTTATATACCTATATTCTTGTGATAGATTTTCGAAAATTAGTCTTTTTTGATCTGGAAATGGACATTCCTCAAGATCATTGTAGGCCGGCTAATTTTAGCCGCTTTGACCATGCAGTAATTGACCTTTCCAAGTTTATCCATCCATCATATGATGTCATAATCAACTATGTGACATGTAGGATGACATCATAATCATGACATCATGAATGATTCGATATAGTCCGTCTTTAATGCTTAACCTGTACCACTCTGATGACAAAATTTCAAATTTTCAAATTAAATTAAAAGATGAGCTTGTGTACATTTTTCAACAAATTTGGTGGAAGACATTGCTGTCATAGACAGCAACATCATCCACAACAATTTTTGAAAAATGTACACCAGTTTCTTTGCTATTGAGACGGTAAAAGATAGAATATTGACATCAGAGTGGTAGGGGTTAATAGTCTGACGCGTTGTATGAATTGTATGTCTTTACCATTTAATAAACATTCTGTTGAATATTTTGAAACTAATTGAACATGCCATAGGCAGAAACAGCACCGGGGCCGTCAAATTAGACTCAAAATATTTAGCAGCAAACGTGTATAGTTTTTTTGAAATTGTTAGCCAGGGAATTCAGGGATCAATCCCAACCAGATTGAGGTGTGAGTGGAGCTTAGCTAGAGGTGGGCGGGGAATAGATAAAATTAGAAAGGTCAATTGAATAACTTAAAGTACACATATGCTCTAATTTATAGTAGTACAATATACTCTATGGATAGATATTTTGAAATCATTTTTGCTGCTCACCGTCATTAAAAACCCAAAACTAAAATTGATAAAATCAAAATTAAAATTGTGTCAAAATATGTTCAGCAGTTTTCATACATAGATCGCTCTAGTGAAATAGTTTTTGCCATCCAGTTCTAGATGATTCCGCCGTTTCCATAGATACACACATTTCTATAGACCGAGACATGTGGAAAACCCACAAGAAAATTGTTGGAAGTCAATTTGGAATGAAAGCAGTTCTGCCGTAGTTTGACTTAGATCATCAATGCCGGGAAAGAAAAAAGCTGAGTGACATTTAAATGTGATGTCTTTGATTTCCATTTACGGGAAGAAGGATTATATCTTCTGGCTTTCATGCCAAGATTGGATCTTTATAATCTACAACAGCGGAAGGTCGTTTTGATCTAAACTTCATATATAGCGAATAAATTCACTTTCAATGAATATCTTCATATTTTGAAAATAATATTGATTAAATGAAGAAAGGGTTCTAAATGATGTTCTCTTAAAACATTTTTAACGAGAAGTGAAATATGAAAATCTGTTATTATATTTTTAATAATAAGGAAAAATTAGTTACCTCTCTGGGATGTTGAAACTGTTTGAGTGTAGCTTTCGTGACCATCTCGGTCACTTCTTCAGCACTAACTGATGGTCGCTGGCAACTTCACTGTGGTCAGTTCTTGGAGTCACGTGACAGCATGGACTGGTAGACTGCTGGTATACGGTAGCCCTCATCTCTGTTTATGGTCGGTTGATGCTTGTAGATTTCTATGGCCTCTTTAACCTTCCGTTTGAATAAGTTGGTCTCAATGTTGATGACCGAGGCACTGCTGGCGGGGATGACGTCACGTGGCCAGTGGATTCTGTATGTTCTGCAACAGCTGAGTTGGAATTGATTTAAGATGTTTTTTTACTCTGGTGCTGAGAGGCCTTTTGGTTTCGCCTATGTATGTCCCCTCACATTGGTCACATTCGATCTTTTAGATGACTCCAGAGCGTTCATCTGTGGTCAGTTTATCTTTGGGTCTTACTAGTTGTGATCTTAAGGTGTTGACGGGCTTGTGGTAGGTTTTGATGTGGTGTTCTCTGAAGAGTCTGCCAAGGTGTTCTGATAGGCCTTGGATGTACGGAAGTCCGACTAGTGGAGGTTTTTCGACATCTGGTGAAGACATCTGGCGACATCCTGGAGAGGTAACTAATTTTTCCCTATTATGAATCATCCTGGGATCGGGACCAACTTTTTCGGAAATATGTTATTATATTATTAATGAAATATTCTGCTGACTATTTTGAAATTAGTTTCAATGGAACTTATTTTTATTTATTTGGATAAACTGTTATAAAGACCTACTGTAGGCCTATAATATTGGTCAAACTATTAATTATTGTTCTAAAAAAATAAAGACACACTCCCTCCCACCCACCACCCACCCCTATACCACACCAACAACCCCCCTCCCAACCATCCCTCCACCCTCTCCAACAACCATGTCATCATAGCTACTAACTAAAAATGAAAATGTAAATTGATGGCATATTCTGTTGAATGTTTTGAAATTAATATGACTGGAAATCATTGCTTAGGCAGCAATGGCTTCCAGTCATATTAATTTCAAAATATGCAAAAGCTTTCCTGTTTGTTTGCACTGAGATCGAGATATACAGGGAATTCATCGGTCAAAAAAGTTAAAATGCGATAATTAACTTACCATAAATCAGAATACACGGTAAACATTTTGGCCAAATCGTCCATTTCATAAAAGTAATAGTTATCGAGTTAATTAATTAATAAAGAAACAATTTTCATCATTTATGAACACCGAGATAAACCCGAACAACTAATATATACTTTATTGATCATATTGATTCAAAGATCGCTGTATGCTAACGTTGAAGAACCATCGCCTTGGCTATCAGCTGAAACACTGCGATGAAAGCACAATGCAGTCTCGTATTATATACAACTATCGGTGCGATGTTGATTCATTCACCACGTCACAACATGAGTGTACATGCCACTCCCTGCCATAAAAACAAGACAGAAATGATGACAAATTATAGTTTATGACGACAATATTTATCCGTCTAATCAACAAACGCACGTGCTGACTGCATGGATAGTAATGTTTGTAGATAATATTTTCTCGCATAGCTTAATCAACTGCCGCTGACGTTCATTCTCAACACATGTGCGTTTTTTCTCGAGCCATAATTAAATTTACGAACGTGTCAACATAATCTGTGCACAGGTAATCAGCTTATTCCGGGTTGGCTGTAATTTCACACGTCACACGGAAGTATCAGCGACCGCGACATCATCTCCGGCGTCGGCTTAGTGCTCGTATGGCTTAGCATCAGCACCGTGCATCAATGTCCTTGAGCGACAAATATTGTTAGCATTTAACAAGCTGAAAGATGGCACGACGAAATACATGCTTTATTTTTTGCAACCGTTTATTGCGTCACAAAAGATCTCGGTTTACATTTGAAGATGTGTCAAGGATAAAAAGCAAAACCACAAGCGCGTGGAATCAAAACAATATTGCCAGGGCTGTCAATACAACTATGACAATTCACCTTTCCAGAGTATCCATCCATTATCAGACCTCGCATGATGACGTCATAATCATTACGTCACAAAGGGTTCCATATAGACCGTCATCAAATCTCAAATGGTCCGACAAGTTGTATGAATTGTATGTCTTTGTAATTCTTTGCTATTTAATAAACATGCTGTTGAATATTTTGAAACTTATTTGACTGGGCGCACAACAGCTTATCTGTGTATTTTTTTGGAAATTGATAGTCAGCGTGTTCAGAGATCGAGCGAGGTGGGGGTGGAGCTTAGCTAGAGATGGGCGGGGCATAGCTAAAAACGGAAAGGTCCATTAAAAGAATCTGCATATAAAGAAAAAAATCAGTAAATGGTCAAGATTGTTGTTCATTATGACCAGCCAATCCAATGGTAAATTAAAAAAGGCTTCTGATCTCAAAATGAACATTTCTAATGAAAGTAATTCAATCAAAGTCTTTGTTTAGTGAATGACAATTTGCAGGCCAACAAGAGATTATTTTAAAATCTTTATCAAAGGAATGACTGGTGTAGTCACCCAGACAGTGATTCCAGTGATAACACTAAAAAACAACTTCTATTGGCTTGCGCATGGACATTCCTCAAGACCACTGCAGAAGCTGTTTTGGTCGACTTGACTACATAAGTTTAAAACAATTAACTTTTGATTTAGATCATGTTTAACTAAACTCACACATGATCAGTTTGAATCAATTTTACTCACACCGTTAATTTGCGGGTGAAAACACTATTTTAGATTTGAGATTTTACCGCTGGATTCATAATCATGGCTGCCTCGATAATCGAACCTGTTATTCCATGAAATTTTACCACGTTGGCTAAATAATCGGAGCCAGTCACTCCAGTGGCACATTTACAAAAATACTATTCTCTCGGCCAGCAAATGGACAAATTGCTAAGCAAAAATTGCAGGACAACAAAAAGTTATAACTTTAACACTTTCAGCGCCTTTTTAAGATTTTGAAATTAATTTGTCTGGAAGCCTTTGTTGCCTAAGGCAGCAATGGCTTCCAATCAAATTAATTTCGAAATATTTAACGGTTTTCCTGTATGGTTTCCTTGAAAATGAGATATGGGGTCAATTCATTAGTGAAAGGGTTATGTGCAAACATCATCATTTTCTAGAAAAATCTTCACCATTAAGGGGGTTAATTGATAGTAGCATTTCGAGTGCTTTATGGAGCTGTTAACATAAGAAGGGTTAAACAATGACAGTGCACATTAACCCTTTAACCATCAAATTTGGTTGAGAAAATCTAAATATTTCCCGTTCTGAATTTCACTTTACAGGGCAAGAGAAGACTATTTTAGAATATTTACCACTGGAATGACTGGCTCAGTTGCCACAAGTAACATCTTTTGACAAATTTGAATTGCAACATCAATGGATTTGTCGATCAAGTATATGACATCATAATTAATTACATCACATGTAGGCTGGCGTCACAATCATAATTGAAAGACCCAATACTCCATCGTGAAGACGGAATCAAGTCACTCAAGTGCACGAATTGTATGTCTTTTATGGATTTACTAATTAATAAACATTTTGTTGAAAATGTTTTAAACTAATTTACCTGCTGCCTACGGAAAGAACAGCACCCAGTTAAATTAGTTTCAAAATATTCAACAAAATGTTTATTAAATAGTAAAGACATACAATAAATACAACTTGACAGACTATTATTATTAAGCGTTTACCACGGACTTAGATACACGATTCATGATGCATTAGATTGTGAAATCATCCTACCTGTGACGTATTTGATTATGATGCGATATACTTGATTGACAGATTCAATACATGAATTGGCTAGAATACAGAATCAATACGTATGCACCCACAAGTGCTTTATAAAAGCATGTGTTGTATTCACAGGTGACAAAACTCGCTTTTATCAGATACACAAACAGGATGTGTTTGTTAACACATCTAAGGTTACGTATCAAAACTTGTTTAAATATTTACAAATTGACCTGAATGAGAGGGTGCAAGCAAATATAACAGTAATTTATATGGTGTATATGAGTGAGTTAGCTTTGTACAGTGCATTATGACAAACGCTCAATATTGTGAAGGAAAACAGGTGCATAATTCATAACCGGCAAGCTGTCTGTGTGAGCACATCCTCCTCCTCGATCACCATCATCATCTTTACCACCATCACCACCACCACCACCACCACCATCATCATCATCATCATCATCATCATCATCATCATCATCACCACCACCACCACCACCACCACCACCACCACCACCACCACCACCAGCATCACCATCATCATCACAACCACCACCATCATCATCATCATGGCGGCCGCCGCCATCACCATCTTCTTCATCCATCATCATCATCATCACCACCACCACCACCACCACCATCATCATCGATACAACCATCATCATCGCTATCGCCATCATCATCATCACCACCATAATCGGCGGCGGCATCGGCGCCATCGTCACCAGCAGCTGTGAGCAGCAGCACCACCATCCATTATCATTGATGATGACGACGTGATGATGATGATGATAATGAAGGTGATGGCGACGATGACATGACAATCACAGTGATGATGATGACACGACGATGACTATGATGATGGTGTGATGATGATAGCTTTTTATGTCCTTTATTATCCTTAGCGGGCTTTAAGCCCAATACTGAACTCTAATAATGCTTTCTGAGCCAGTGGATTCTCTGACATTTGAACACCATGTCCAAACATTACCTTAAAGCAGATACCATTCCAAAGCAAGTGTTCCCATATGGAAAGCTTTTCCTGTGTACAATGACTGAAATTAACCCTTTAATGGTCAGGTTTTGGCATGAAAATTAAAATTTTCTCATAGTAAATGTCCATTTGCATACCAAGAGAAGACTATTTTTGAGAATTTACTACTGGAATGACTGGCTCTGTTACTGAGCCAGTCATTCCAGTGGTAAACTTTTAAAAATAGGCTTCTCTTGGCCTGCAAATTGACATTTCCCATGACGATTACAATAGCTGGTTGTGGCCGGATTGCCCATTAACTGGTTAACTATAACAATACCATATACTATTAACAATAGACAGCAATGGTTGTATGCAACTTGGACTTTTCCATAGAGTAAATTTATTCGTGAAGTTGCCAAAATGTGCTCTACGCAAACGTACCAGTCGAATACAAAAAACCTAGCAGTATGGAAGGTGCAGAAACAGACTAAATCAGCTAAATTTTAATATCTTCAAAATAAAATCCACCTTAATGAATGCTGAATAATAGCAGTATTCAGATCCTAAGTCCCGCATTTTCAAATTTTGTATCACGTGACATACTTCACGAAACATGCCACACATTTTGGACCTGGCTTGTTTCGTGCTCTATTTTTTGCCAGGGTATACCAGTCGAATAACAAATATACTCTACGGAGCCAATATACTCTAACTTTTCACCCAGTCGAATACAGCCAATGCCTTCCAATTAAATGATGTTCAAAATATTCACCAGTACATTTTATTTTCATTTGGAAACATGCTAAGTTATTTCTGAAATATGCCATAAGCGATAAAGCCATCCAGAATAGAATATAGAAACTATTCTAATCGCGAACAAATGTGTGCACATACAGTAACCACGGAAACACGACTGTTTCTCCCTAGAAACTGACATAATTAGGTTGCTTAGAGAGCACAAGATGGTGATGATTTGATGATGTATATATGGACGGTGTTGACGACGTGATAACATGACCAAAGTACACACTAATTAGATATGAAGAGTTCCGACTAAATATGGTAATACTTGATTAAAAATAAATCCTGGAGAAACCATAGAAAATAGTGTCAATGAGGTAGAAGTAACCCCAAATGACGTATTTCACGAGTCGAAAAACACATTGTTATTGCTATGAAAATGCGTTTTAACCGCTTAACTCTCGAATTTATTCAACAAAATTTTAATTTTCTCATATAAAATGTCCATTTGCAGACCAAGAGAGTACTATTTTTTTAAATTTAACACTGGATTATCGAGCCAGTCAATCCAGTGGTAAATTTTCAAAAATAGTCTTCTTTTGGTCTGTAAATGGACATTTCTCATAACCACTGCAAAAGCCGTTTTTGGCTGATATCAATGTTAAAGGGTTAAGGACCCTTTGACCTACAAATCCCTGAAAAAGTTACAACATAAAACATATTCTGATGAATATTTTGAAAGTAATTTACTGGAAGTCATTGCTGCCTGATATGAGTCCATTCAAATTATTTTGAAAAAAATATAACGCTTTTCCTGTATGGCTGTCCTGAAAATGAGATTTGGCAAAATTTATTGGTGAAAAGGTTAAGACCACAGACCAGAAATGTGTAGATTGCACATGACCCTCTCAAAAACGACATTTCAGAGTTTAGTGTATTTTTTCGCAGATCTCGTTTATACATCATATTAATCACAAGGGGATAGGGCCCCGACCCCCACCAAGGCGAGGCTATTGCTGTACATAGAATAAAGAACGACAAGGCTGGTTTGGGTCAGACACGGTAAACCATAGATTTTTAAATGCTTGCAAAGAAGTTTAAAGAGCCTTGACAATTCAAGAGTATATGTTAGGTCCATGATGCTTTCCTTTAATACCTACCAATAATCAGAAAACCATAGAAATTTTTTAATTTTTCAAAATTGTAATTCTCTTCAAATATAATAACTAGTATTTATTGTGCAGACCATGTTGCTATAAAATGTTGCTATCTAACAAAGCAACAGCTTCAAGCAAACATTGCCTCCAAAATCTACCCCATTCAATGGATAGATCCACTCTGTCACTCAAGTACATGATGTCATAATCAATAACGTCACATTTTATGGCTGACTTCGCAATCAAAATGCATAATGAATGATGTATCCATCGTGAACATTGAATACTTTGTCAAGTGTATGAATTGTATGTCTTGGATGGGGGGTTACCATTTAACCCTTTAACACTCAAATTTGTTCAAGAAAATTTTTATTTTCTCAAAGAAAATGTCCATTTGCAAGTGCAAGAGAAGACTGTTTTTGAAAATTTACCACAGGAATGACTGGCTCGGTTATCGAGCCAGTCATTTCAGTGGTAAATTCTCAAAGACAGTCTTCTCTTGGTCTGCAAATGGACATTTCTCAAGACCACTGCAGAAGATGTTTTTGGCTGATATGAGTGCTAAAGGGTTAATAAACAATCTGTAGAAACAGTTTGAAACTAATTTAACTGGCCGCTGTTGCTGCAATGAAAAGTCAGGGTTTATAGCATATAAATTCATCCCAACACGACAAAAATGTGGGCGGAGCTTAGCTATAGATGGGTGTGGCATAGCTAGAAATGAATCACTCTATTGTCTATTGACGCCATAACAATTAACTCAGTGACATCCGTGTAATATGATCAACAGGACCAAAATGGGAACAATTTTATGCCCGAGATAGCGATCATTCTAATAGAGTGTTTACTACATGGGTGAACGCATTGCTCAAAGCGGATCTGTCAGAATCGATCATAATCCTCAATACACACCTAGTAAACAGTAGGAGTGAATGTCAACAAAGGGGGCATGATCGAGACGCAGTAAATCTTAGAACGTTATTTGTTTTGAGCAGCGGCTTAACCCTTTCATAGACAAGATTAGTTAATTAGTAAACCTAAATTATTGGTTATTGAATATCTGCCCATTTACAATGGAACTTTCCAGTTTATCTGTTCATCATATGATGTCATAATCAACTGTGTGATGTGTAGGATGACGTAATAATCAATAACATCATGAATGACGTAGATAAGTACATCGCGAACGCATAATTTGTGATGGACAAAGCGTCGTTGTTGTTGTTGTTATTGTTGTTGTTGTCTTTACTATTTAATAAAGATGCTGCTGAATATTTTGAAACTAATTTGACTGGGCGCTGTTACTGCCATACCTGGCAGCAACACCTAGTCAGGCAATATGGTGCTGAAAATGTATGGAATTGTGCACATTTGGTTAAAAGAACCAAATTTGGCAGGGTGATAGCATTTGACCTACAGATTAATATTAGATATGGACCCATTTGAATTTTTAATGGCTGCCATTTTCAAGATGGCCGCCAAAATATTACCAAAGAAGACATTTGTATGGTTGAAGGGCTCAAGGACCTTGATGCTCAGCTGCCTAATACTGAGATTGCACGCTCTATAGGACGCTTAAGAGAATTTCTGTCTTGAATTGGCTAATAACAATAATAAATATTGTGCTGGCTGAATGCTTTGGTATTGCTTCTAAAGCAATACATTTTATTGCTTTGTTGACCGAGGCTAAGATTAACAAGCGGATTCAGAGATCTTTAAACATTTTTACAAAAATAGTAAATAGCAAATCGACCAATCAGCGGTCTCATGAACAAACTTTGTTCAGCTATTGCTCTAGATGAAGTTTCACGAGTTTTGGAGAAGATTTTTAAATGTGTTTTTTAAAAATAGTGCAAAATAAAAGATGTCCACCCACCAAATCAGCCAATCAGCTTCTTTTGGACAAACTTGGATCTCTATGCCCTAAGGCAGCTGCCTACCACATATAATTTAAATCAGCCCAGTGGTTCTTGAGAAGACATTTGAATTTTTTCATTCTTTTTCTATACAATTTTTGGCAAAAAGCTAATCCAAGATGACCACTGACCTATTTATCTGACAAAATGAAAAGTGCAGAATTTGATATCGTCAGACCCATATAGACCTTAGATATAAAACCAAGTTTGACATTAAAATCTGTCACATAGCAAATTCCAAAATGGCCACCAAAATGCTGAATTATGATTGATTGCTGGTGGCCATGTTTTTAGCATAACAACTTCCCTTGAATAAATCTGAATATCACTGTCCTTATTATAATTTCTAAATTATGACCCAATACCTTCAGGGGTTCAGGAAGAGAAGTTGTTTTTGTGAATAATCCAAGATGGGTGACAAGCAAATTGACCAATCATGTTCTCTTGAACAAATTTGGTACATCTAGCTGCTCAAATTTCTCATCAATCTGCCAAGCCGTTTCAACCGACTTCCTTTGGAAAAAATTGGATCTCTATGCCCTAAAGAAGTCCTGCCAAATATAATTGAGATCGGCCTAGTGGTTCTAGAGAAGACATAATTTCAAGAAAAGGTTGACAGATGGACAGACGATGGCACGATAGTCGCTATGGCATAGGCTCACATTGACATTTAGCCAGGTTTGCTATACCAAGCCATTATGGCATAATGGCTTTGAACCAGCCTTGGTAGGTATAGTCCCAAGGCATAACATCACATGGTGAATAAGTCCTCGGTGACTGGATATCACATTACCAAGAAGATGACCATAGAGACTCAGGCGGAAAAAGATTGTAAGTTTCCCTGAACAGGAGTAGAAGAACCACTCGCAGATGCGTTCACGGTGTGCCGGAGGCAAGATGAAGCAATGAATAACTTTTGAAAGCAAAAATACCTTTCTTAGTTCAAGTGGTAAAAAGTGCAGTTTCACAGGATGTCTCGTCAAAGGTTCTTCAGATAGAGGCGTGAACACGAGCACAGGCAGAAGCGGAATTCTTCAAATGGAGGCAAATACTGAGTTCAGAAAGTTTGCTCATTTCTTCCGTGACAGGCGAGCAGCACACAGTGTCCAGGAGCGGTCACAAAGTTTCATGGGAGGCAGGCATTCGCAGGTTTATATGAGGTTATGCAATTTCTATTTCAGTCCATGGCAGCGGGAATGCAGTTCCTTGCACAAGAGCTGAGACAGCTTAAAGAGGGTGGAAAGTCCTCAGAAAAGATGGCAGAACAATTTGGATTGTTAAACCTGCCAAGAACTGTGAAGAAGTCGCATGGCTGACAGCTGTGTAGATGTCGATCATTGCGAGCAGTCAAAATGAGAGTTATGTGGTGCAGTTTCACTGGCAGTACCACAGTGGAGCAGGTAGGAGTGGAGGACCATTTGTTGGAATCACTGGTGAGCAGTCAGCGATGACTCAGAACGGAAGTTTCTTCGTGGCGTTTTGAGCAGAATCTGCTGCTTTTATACAGGCTGACTCTGCATCTCACTATTTTTGGTGAATGGCTAGCATCTTAGCAACACTCTCAGCCAATTAGAGGTTGGTTGTGCGAGTGTGAGAGAGGCTAGATGAGCAATGGCATGGCCAAGTTCATGATTCCTCGAAAATTGAGCTGCGCTTGGGGGTAGATTCCTTGGTTGTAGTTTTAAAAATATCTTAATAGATATGATTTCTAAAAAGTATGCATCTTCAGCTTTCCATCAATACTAAATACAATTGATGGCATTGTGATCAATGGCTGCAACTCGAGGAGGAAGTTGTGCAGAAATGGTATTTACAGCCCAAAAAGGTCCACCCAGTCAATGGCATCAGGCAAATGTGACCATGTCTCGTCCTTCGAGAAAACCTGTCTACTAAGGGCTACTCCCAATGCAAATCATCCCTTTAACCGTTCCTGGCCTATGCGTTTGTACTGCCGTCCATCGGGGTAACCATAGTATGACCCAACAGGCGGAATTCACTGGTTCCGGGTCAGCCAGACCTTCACGTTACCCAACCACATATATTTAAAAAAATTATTAATTAAATGCACAAGTTAATCAATAAGAGCAAATGCTTTATGTATGAAAGAGTACAATTGGAAAGAATCGTGTCTAGACAGTTGGATTCAGGGGTTTCAAACAAAATACTGATGCTTCAATCCTCATCACGCTTCAATCCTCACCACGTAAACGCACCAGGTAAATATAGAACTAGGAACAGAGCTTATGAAAAACTTATATAGACAGCATCAAAGAAAACAATAAAGGCATATATTTTTTTAACTACTATGCCCCACCTATTTCCAGCTAACCTCCACCCATGGTTTGCGTGTGTTGAGATCTATTTATATACATTGAACCCTGAATTCTCAGAATCCCATTTTCAAGGTAGCTAAATAGGTAAGCTGTTGAATATTTTGAAACTAATTTGCCTGGGTGCTGCTGCTGCCTATGGCAGCAACAGCGCCAAGTCAAATTAATTACAAAATATTCCACAGAATGTTGTTTAAACAATAAATCACTCAAAGACCTACAATTCGTACACATGACAGACTTTTTAATGTTCATGACGTAATTAGATAGGTCACTCATTGCACATTTTGACTGTGATGTCAGCCTTAATTTGCCGCAATTCTTCATGCCATCAGATACCTGAGTGATGGTTCGATCACCACATTCGAGACATATAGCCCAACTATAATACTACTAGGATTGGAACAGAAATTAATTACTGGAAATCATCAATTCGTAGCCACACACTCTAATAGGATAAGGGCTGTAAATTATTTAAATCCAAATCTCTACGAATTCTATTAGGTATCATGAAAAAGTTGAAAATGATTCTCTAAAATGGCTATGAGAAACTAACATGAAAATTTAACACAATTTCCTAGTACAAATTCTTGCTGTCTTACGACTATGCAGTGAAATCATTAAACGAGTGCCGTACACTAAATGCTTGAAAATAAAATGGTTAAAATTGAATACTTTTAGAGGCTTAAATTATGTGGCTAAATGTATTGAAACAAAATAAATGTTAACATATGATGATTTCATTCCGCATAAATTAATATAATTTTTTTAGTTGTGAAATTGAATGCACGAGCCTCTAATTCAATTTCACAACTCAAAAAATTATATTAATTTATATGGAATTAAATCATCATATTTTAAGATTAATTTTGTTTCTTTATATCGAGCCCCAAAGTTTAAGCCTCTAAAAGTATACAATTTAGATAATTTAATTTTCAAGCATTCTGGTGTGAATATGCACCTTTAATAAACAGCATTTATTACATCAAAATGAATCCAGAATTTGACATAAAATTGTGTTGGGTTATTGTTTAGGTTGGACGAGTTTAAGTTGTCACTCTCGCATTACTTGAGTAGCGCAAAAACTTAAATTTTCGTACTCGGTTGGGTTCTCATGCTACGTTTGTGGCTGTATGCATACAAAAATCCTCATACATAAGCGCTTTGGTTAGGGAGTTCAGTGATCAGCAAAATGGCCGTTTCTCCTGCTAGAGAAATTGCAAAATTAGAAATTTTTGTCATTTTCAAATAGAGAACTGGATTACTTTCTCTTAGAGAATTGTAAAAATATTATTTATCTGTCGATATTGATGTGTTATTTTCGCTTTTTAAAAATAAAATTTGCCATAAATGAAATATTCCCAATGAAATAAATACAATTTATCCAGCAGTGTTTGCCTATTTTCTGAGTCAGTAACAGCCACAGTACCATTCTTTTTACAAGATGTCCGGTATTCTATGACAGAAATACACTGATTCCTCAATGGCTACAATCGCAAATGGTATATCATTTCAGATTATCGATGATTTTTTTCATCAATACAATCGATTATTGAAAGACGGAGGTGAATATTCAGAAAACAGCATTCAAAAGTTCAAACATAGCTTGTAAATCTACAAAGAATGCACTTCCGTGAGAAAGCTATTAAAAGTCTACAATTCAATAACAGTATCTGGCCCAAGAGGTACCTGGTTTAATGTACTAATTAAATTTGCAAATTTATGCTAATTAACTAATAATTTATAAATCACAGATGTCCAGATCAAAGATGTCCGGCTGGGCTCATACACTTTCAGTCATTGAGCATGTTTCTTGGATATGTCCAGACAATACAAGCATTTCTGGAGCCCTGATATACAATGATAACAGGACTAAAAGTTGATGTCTATTAAGACTAACAAAGGCCATACCTTTTAAGACTAACTTAAGACTGTAAAGGTGATAGCTTTTAAGACTAGCTTTATTAATAAAGCTTAAGTCTTAAACAGGTGGATTTGGAGGACCATAGATGTCAGCTATATATCCTGTCTAAATAAAGGCTCTCTATTACTGTATCTGGCATTGTTTGGGATCCGTGCTGCCCCGGCTCTTAGCGCCGCAATACATTTATGGTTCTTCAAATGACACACAAACCATCTTGTCTGGCTTGCTCTCTTCCTCTCATGGCATACAGTGGGATATGGAGCTGGGGGCAGAGGGGGGGGGGGGCCCTTGCTCAACCTCTCCTTGATTAATAAACAATATCACAATTGAATCCTGTGTTATCATTATGAACAGACTATTAACACTGTTACCACAACTTCTAATGTAAATACAAAACCACTTAGATATAGTGCACCCATACTGTCACTGACTATTATAATGGAGATGAGGTTATAACTAACATAAGGGGTAACTGTGGTCAGTCAGTTCACTGACCGCAGAAGATGAAGAAAAGCTAGCTATCACTCTCAAATTTAACCCTTTTACCCTCAAATTTCATCATCAAATTTTAAATTTTCTTATAGAAAATGTCCATTTGCAGACCAAGAAGACTTTGAACGTTTACAACTGGAATGACTAGCTCAGTTATCGAGGGAGTCATTCCAGCCTTAAATTTGGAAAAATAGTCTTCTGTTGCTCTGCAAATAAACATTTCTCAAGACCACTGCAGAAGCCGTTTTTTGCCAACTTGACTGTTAAAGTGTTAAACTTTTGATATCCATAGACAATTCCATCCCCATCACCTTCTCCAAGTCCACAATCTCAGAATTAACCCTTCTGTCAGTTAAATTGGATTCCTCAAAAATAATTGAAATAATTTTTAGCACAGCACAAAATTTTGAGCCGTTTGTCTAGAATATACTTGGTAAAAAATTGGGTAATGTTACTAATTTTCGTCTGTCTGAGGCTTTAGCCCTTGAACCCTCGAATTTGTTTCAGAAAATTTAAATTCTCTCATATAAAATGTCCATTTGCAGACCAAGAGAACACTATTTTTGGAAACTTACCACTGGAATGCCTGGCTCGTTTATCGAGCCAGTTATTCCAGTGGTCAATTTTCAAACATGGTCTTCTCTTGGACATTTCTCAAGGCCACTGGAGAAGCAGTTTTCAGCTGATATGAGTGTTAAAGGGTTGAGTAAATTATGACAATTTTATTCTATATACCAGTAAATAAGATTGAGCCGAGTTAAGCCCTCATTATAAAGGTCAAAAGCTAATCAATGGAGGATATGAGTGTTAAAGGGTTGAGTAAATTATGACAATTTTATTCTATATACCAGTAAATAAGATTGAGCCGAGTTAAGGCCTCATTATAAAGGTCAAAAGCTAATCAATGGAGGATATGAGTGTTAAAGGGTTGAGTAAATTATGACAATTTTATTCTATATACCAGTAAATAAGATTAAGTCGAGTTAAGGCCTCATTATAAAGGTCAAAAGCTAATCAATGGAGGATATGAGTGTTAAAGGGTTGAGTAAATTATGACAATTTTATTCTATATACCAGTAAATAAGATTGAGTCGAGTTAAGCCCTCATTATAAAGGTCAAAAGCTAATCAATGGAGGATATGAGTGTTAAAGGGTTGAGTAAATTATGACAATTTTATTCTATATACCAGTAAATAAGATTGAGCCGAGTTAAGGCCTCATTATAAAGGTCAAAAGCTAATCAATGGAGGATATGAGTGTTAAAGGGTTGAGTAAATTATGACAATTTTATTCTATATACCAGTAAATAAGATTGAGCCGAGTTAAGCCCTCATTATAAAGGTCAAAAGCTAATCAATGGAGGATATGAGTGTTAAAGGGTTGAGTAAATTATGACAATTTTATTCTATATACCAGTAAATAAGATTGAGTCGAGTTAAGCCCTCATTATAAAGGTCAAAAGCTAATCAATGGAGGATATGAGTGTTAAAGGGTTGAGTAAATTATGACAATTTTATTCTATATACCAGTAAATAAGATTGAGTCGAGTTAAGCCCTCATTATAAAGGTCAAAAGCTAATCAATGGAGGATATGAGTGTTAAAGGGTTGAGTAAATTATGACAATTTTATTCTATATACCAGTAAATAAGATTGAGCCGAGTTAAGCCCTCATTATAAAGGTCAAAAGCTAATCAATGGAGGATATGAGTGTTAAAGGGTTGAGTAAATTATGACAATTTTATTCTATATACCAGTAAATAAGATTGAGTCGAGTTAAGCCCTCATTATAAAGGTCAAAAGCTAATCAATGGAGGATATGAGTGTTAAAGGGTTGAGTAAATTATGACAATTTTATTCTATATACCAGTAAATAAGATTGAGTCGAGTTAAGCCCTCATTATAAAGGTCAAAAGCTAATCAATGGAGGATATGAGTGTTAAAGGGTTGAGTAAATTATGACAATTTTATTCTATATACCAGTAAATAAGATTGAGTCGAGTTAAGCCCTCATTATAAAGGTCAAAAGCTAATCAATGGAGGATATGAGTGTTAAAGGGTTGAGTAAATTATGACAATTTTATTCTATATACCAGTAAATAAGATTGAGTCGAGTTAAGCCCTCATTATAAAGGTCAAAAGCTAATCAATGGAGGATATGAGTGTTAAAGGGTTGAGTAAATTATGACAATTTTATTCTATATACCAGTAAATAAGATTGAGCCGAGTTAAGCCCTCATTATAAAGGTCAAAAGCTAATCAATGGAGGATATGAGTGTTAAAGGGTTGAGTAAATTATGACAATTTTATTCTATATACCAGTAAATAAGATTGAGCCGAGTTAAGCCCTCATTATAAAGGTCAAAAGCTAATCAATGGAGGATATGAGTGTTAAAGGGTTGAGTAAATTATGACAATTTTATTCTATATACCAGTAAATAAGATTGAGTCGAGTTAAGCCCTCATTATAAAGGTCAAAAGCTAATCAATGGAGGATATGAGTGTTAAAGGGTTGAGTAAATTATGACAATTTTATTCTATATACCAGTAAATAAGATTGAGTCGAGTTAAGCCCTCATTATAAAGGTCAAAAGCTAATCAATGGAGGATATGAGTGTTAAAGGGTTGAGTAAATTATGACAATTTTATTCTATATACCAGTAAATAAGATTGAGCCGAGTTAAGCCCTCATTATAAAGGTCAAAAGCTAATCAATGGAGGATATGAGTGTTAAAGGGTTGAGTAAATTATGACAATTTTATTCTATATACCAGTAAATAAGATTGAGCCGAGTTAAGCCCTCATTATAAAGGTCAAAAGCTAATCAATGGAGGATATGAGTGTTAAAGGGTTGAGTAAATTATGACAATTTTATTCTATATACCAGTAAATAAGATTGAGCCGAGTTAAGCCCTCATTATAAAGGTCAAAAGCTAATCAATGGAGGATATGAGTGTTAAAGGGTTGAGTAAATTATGACAATTTTATTCTATATACCAGTAAATAAGATTGAGTCGAGTTAAGCCCTCATTATAAAGGTCAAAAGCTAATCAATGGAGGATATGAGTGTTAAAGGGTTGAGTAAATTATGACAATTTTATTCTATATACCAGTAAATAAGATTGAGCCGAGTTAAGCCCTCATTATAAAGGTCAAAAGCTAATCAATGGAGGATATGAGTGTTAAAGGGTTGAGTAAATTATGACAATTTTATTCTATATACCAGTAAATAAGATTGAGCCGAGTTAAGCCCTCATTATAAAGGTCAAAAGCTAATCAATGGAGGATATGAGTGTTAAAGGGTTGAGTAAATTATGACAATTTTATTCTATATACCAGTAAATAAGATTGAGTCGAGTTAAGCCCTCATTATAAAGGTCAAAAGCTAATCAATGGAGGATATGAGTGTTAAAGGGTTGAGTAAATTATGACAATTTTATTCTATATACCAGTAAATAAGATTGAGTCGAGTTAAGCCCTCATTATAAAGGTCAAAAGCTAATCAATGGAGGATATGAGTGTTAAAGGGTTGAGTAAATTATGACAATTTTATTCTATATACCAGTAAATAAGATTGAGTCGAGTTAAGGCCTCATTATAAAGGTCAAAAGCTAATCAATGGAGGATATGAGTGTTAAAGGGTTGAGTAAATTATGACAATTTTATTCTATATACCAGTAAATAAGATTGAGTCGAGTTAAGCCCTCATTATAAAGGTCAAAAGCTAATCAATGGAGGATATGAGTGTTAAAGGGTTGAGTAAATTATGACAATTTTATTCTATATACCAGTAAATAAGATTGAGTCGAGTTAAGCCCTCATTATAAAGGTCAAAAGCTAATCAATGGAGGATATGAGTGTTAAAGGGTTGAGTAAATTATGACAATTTTATTCTATATACCAGTAAATAAGATTGAGCCGAGTTAAGCCCTCATTATAAAGGTCAAAAGCTAATCAATGGAGGATATGAGTGTTAAAGGGTTGAGTAAATTATGACAATTTTATTCTATATACCAGTAAATAAGATTGAGTCGAGTTAAGCCCTCATTATAAAGGTCAAAAGCTAATCAATGGAGGATATGAGTGTTAAAGGGTTGAGTAAATTATGACAATTTTATTCTATATACCAGTAAATAAGATTGAGCCGAGTTAAGCCCTCATTATAAAGGTCAAAAGCTAATCAATGGAGGATATGAGTGTTAAAGGGTTGAGTAAATTATGACAATTTTATTCTATATACCAGTAAATAAGATTGAGCCGAGTTAAGCCCTCATTATAAAGGTCAAAAGCTAATCAATGGAGGATATGAGTGTTAAAGGGTTGAGTAAATTATGACAATTTTATTCTATATACCAGTAAATAAGATTGAGTCGAGTTAAGCCCTCATTATAAAGGTCAAAAGCTAATCAATGGAGGATATGAGTGTTAAAGGGTTGAGTAAATTATGACAATTTTATTCTATATACCAGTAAATAAGATTGAGTCGAGTTAAGCCCTCATTATAAAGGTCAAAAGCTAATCAATGGAGGATATGAGTGTTAAAGGGTTGAGTAAATTATGACAATTTTATTCTATATACCAGTAAATAAGATTGAGTCGAGTTAAGCCCTCATTATAAAGGTCAAAAGCTAATCAATGGAGGATATGAGTGTTAAAGGGTTGAGTAAATTATGACAATTTTATTCTATATACCAGTAAATAAGATTGAGTCGAGTTAAGCCCTCATTATAAAGGTCAAAAGCTAATCAATGGAGGATATGAGTGTTAAAGGGTTGAGTAAATTATGACAATTTTATTCTATATACCAGTAAATAAGATTGAGTCGAGTTAAGCCCTCATTATAAAGGTCAAAAGCTAATCAATGGAGGATATGAGTGTTAAAGGGTTGAGTAAATTATGACAATTTTATTCTATATACCAGTAAATAAGATTGAGCCGAGTTAAGCCCTCATTATAAAGGTCAAAAGCTAATCAATGGAGGATATGAGTGTTAAAGGGTTGAGTAAATTATGACAATTTTATTCTATATACCAGTAAATAAGATTGAGTCGAGTTAAGCCCTCATTATAAAGGTCAAAAGCTAATCAATGGAGGATATGAGTGTTAAAGGGTTGAGTAAATTATGACAATTTTATTCTATATACCAGTAAATAAGATTGAGCCGAGTTAAGCCCTCATTATAAAGGTCAAAAGCTAATCAATGGAGGATATGAGTGTTAAAGGGTTGAGTAAATTATGACAATTTTATTCTATATACCAGTAAATAAGATTGAGCCGAGTTAAGCCCTCATTATAAAGGTCAAAAGCTAATCAATGGAGGATATGAGTGTTAAAGGGTTGAGTAAATTATGACAATTTTATTCTATATACCAGTAAATAAGATTGAGTCGAGTTAAGCCCTCATTATAAAGGTCAAAAGCTAATCAATGGAGGATATGAGTGTTAAAGGGTTGAGTAAATTATGACAATTTTATTCTATATACCAGTAAATAAGATTGAGCCGAGTTAAGCCCTCATTATAAAGGTCAAAAGCTAATCAATGGAGGATATGAGTGTTAAAGGGTTGAGTAAATTATGACAATTTTATTCTATATACCAGTAAATAAGATTGAGCCGAGTTAAGCCCTCATTATAAAGGTCAAAAGCTAATCAATGGAGGATATGAGTGTTAAAGGGTTGAGTAAATTATGACAATTTTATTCTATATACCAGTAAATAAGATTGAGCCGAGTTAAGCCCTCATTATAAAGGTCAAAAGCTAATCAATGGAGGATATGAGTGTTAAAGGGTTGAGTAAATTATGACAATTTTATTCTATATACCAGTAAATAAGATTGAGCCGAGTTAAGCCCTCATTATAAAGGTCAAAAGCTAATCAATGGAGGATATGAGTGTTAAAGGGTTGAGTAAATTATGACAATTTTATTCTATATACCAGTAAATAAGATTGAGTCGAGTTAAGCCCTCATTATAAAGGTCAAAAGCTAATCAATGGAGGATATGAGTGTTAAAGGGTTGAGTAAATTATGACAATTTTATTCTATATACCAGTAAATAAGATTGAGCCGAGTTAAGCCCTCATTATAAAGGTCAAAAGCTAATCAATGGAGGATATGAGTGTTAAAGGGTTGAGTAAATTATGACAATTTTATTCTATATACCAGTAAATAAGATTGAGTCGAGTTAAGCCCTCATTATAAAGGTCAAAAGCTAATCAATGGAGGATATGAGTGTTAAAGGGTTGAGTAAATTATGACAATTTTATTCTATATACCAGTAAATAAGATTGAGTCGAGTTAAGCCCTCATTATAAAGGTCAAAAGCTAATCAATGGAGGATATGAGTGTTAAAGGGTTGAGTAAATTATGACAATTTTATTCTATATACCAGTAAATAAGATTGAGTCGAGTTAAGCCCTCATTATAAAGGTCAAAAGCTAATCAATGGAGGATATGAGTGTTAAAGGGTTGAGTAAATTATGACAATTTTATTCTATATACCAGTAAATAAGATTGAGTCGAGTTAAGCCCTCATTATAAAGGTCAAAAGCTAATCAATGGAGGATATGAGTGTTAAAGGGTTGAGTAAATTATGACAATTTTATTCTATATACCAGTAAATAAGATTGAGTCGAGTTAAGCCCTCATTATAAAGGTCAAAAGCTAATCAATGGAGGATATGAGTGTTAAAGGGTTGAGTAAATTATGACAATTTTATTCTATATACCAGTAAATAAGATTGAGTCGAGTTAAGGCCTCATTATAAAGGTCAAAAGCTAATCAATGGAGGATATGAGTGTTAAAGGGTTGAGTAAATTATGACAATTTTATTCTATATACCAGTAAATAAGATTGAGTCGAGTTAAGCCCTCATTATAAAGGTCAAAAGCTAATCAATGGAGGATATGAGTGTTAAAGGGTTGAGTAAATTATGACAATTTTATTCTATATACCAGTAAATAAGATTGAGCCGAGTTAAGCCCTCATTATAAAGGTCAAAAGCTAATCAATGGAGGATATGAGTGTTAAAGGGTTGAGTAAATTATGACAATTTTATTCTATATACCAGTAAATAAGATTGAGCCGAGTTAAGCCCTCATTATAAAGGTCAAAAGCTAATCAATGGAGGATATGAGTGTTAAAGGGTTGAGTAAATTATGACAATTTTATTCTATATACCAGTAAATAAGATTGAGTCGAGTTAAGCCCTCATTATAAAGGTCAAAAGCTAATCAATGGAGGATATGAGTGTTAAAGGGTTGAGTAAATTATGACAATTTTATTCTATATACCAGTAAATAAGATTGAGTCGAGTTAAGCCCTCATTATAAAGGTCAAAAGCTAATCAATGGAGGATATGAGTGTTAAAGGGTTGAGTAAATTATGACAATTTTATTCTATATACCAGTAAATAAGATTGAGCCGAGTTAAGCCCTCATTATAAAGGTCAAAAGCTAATCAATGGAGGATATGAGTGTTAAAGGGTTGAGTAAATTATGACAATTTTATTCTATATACCAGTAAATAAGATTGAGCCGAGTTAAGCCCTCATTATAAAGGTCAAAAGCTAATCAATGGAGGATATGAGTGTTAAAGGGTTGAGTAAATTATGACAATTTTATTCTATATACCAGTAAATAAGATTGAGCCGAGTTAAGCCCTCATTATAAAGGTCAAAAGCTAATCAATGGAGGATATGAGTGTTAAAGGGTTGAGTAAATTATGACAATTTTATTCTATATACCAGTAAATAAGATTGAGTCGAGTTAAGCCCTCATTATAAAGGTCAAAAGCTAATCAATGGAGGATATGAGTGTTAAAGGGTTGAGTAAATTATGACAATTTTATTCTATATACCAGTAAATAAGATTGAGCCGAGTTAAGCCCTCATTATAAAGGTCAAAAGCTAATCAATGGAGGATATGAGTGTTAAAGGGTTGAGTAAATTATGACAATTTTATTCTATATACCAGTAAATAAGATTGAGCCGAGTTAAGCCCTCATTATAAAGGTCAAAAGCTAATCAATGGAGGATATGAGTGTTAAAGGGTTGAGTAAATTATGACAATTTTATTCTATATACCAGTAAATAAGATTGAGTCGAGTTAAGCCCTCATTATAAAGGTCAAAAGCTAATCAATGGAGGATATGAGTGTTAAAGGGTTGAGTAAATTATGACAATTTTATTCTATATACCAGTAAATAAGATTGAGCCGAGTTAAGCCCTCATTATAAAGGTCAAAAGCTAATCAATGGAGGATATGAGTGTTAAAGGGTTGAGTAAATTATGACAATTTTATTCTATATACCAGTAAATAAGATTGAGTCGAGTTAAGCCCTCATTATAAAGGTCAAAAGCTAATCAATGGAGGATATGAGTGTTAAAGGGTTGAGTAAATTATGACAATTTTATTCTATATACCAGTAAATAAGATTGAGTCGAGTTAAGCCCTCATTATAAAGGTCAAAAGCTAATCAATGGAGGATATGAGTGTTAAAGGGTTGAGTAAATTATGACAATTTTATTCTATATACCAGTAAATAAGATTGAGTCGAGTTAAGCCCTCATTATAAAGGTCAAAAGCTAATCAATGGAGGATATGAGTGTTAAAGGGTTGAGTAAATTATGACAATTTTATTCTATATACCAGTAAATAAGATTGAGTCGAGTTAAGCCCTCATTATAAAGGTCAAAAGCTAATCAATGGAGGATATGAGTGTTAAAGGGTTGAGTAAATTATGACAATTTTATTCTATATACCAGTAAATAAGATTGAGTCGAGTTAAGCCCTCATTATAAAGGTCAAAAGCTAATCAATGGAGGATATGAGTGTTAAAGGGTTGAGTAAATTATGACAATTTTATTCTATATACCAGTAAATAAGATTGAGCCGAGTTAAGCCCTCATTATAAAGGTCAAAAGCTAATCAATGGAGGATATGAGTGTTAAAGGGTTGAGTAAATTATGACAATTTTATTCTATATACCAGTAAATAAGATTGAGCCGAGTTAAGCCCTCATTATAAAGGTCAAAAGCTAATCAATGGAGGATATGAGTGTTAAAGGGTTGAGTAAATTATGACAATTTTATTCTATATACCAGTAAATAAGATTGAGTCGAGTTAAGCCCTCATTATAAAGGTCAAAAGCTAATCAATGGAGGATATGAGTGTTAAAGGGTTGAGTAAATTATGACAATTTTATTCTATATACCAGTAAATAAGATTGAGTCGAGTTAAGGCCTCATTATAAAGGTCAAAAGCTAATCAATGGAGGATATGAGTGTTAAAGGGTTGAGTAAATTATGACAATTTTATTCTATATACCAGTAAATAAGATTGAGTCGAGTTAAGCCCTCATTATAAAGGTCAAAAGCTAATCAATGGAGGATATGAGTGTTAAAGGGTTGAGTAAATTATGACAATTTTATTCTATATACCAGTAAATAAGATTGAGTCGAGTTAAGGCCTCATTATAAAGGTCAAAAGCTAATCAATGGAGGATATGAGTGTTAAAGGGTTGAGTAAATTATGACAATTTTATTCTATATACCAGTAAATAAGATTGAGTCGAGTTAAGCCCTCATTATAAAGGTCAAAAGCTAATCAATGGAGGATATGAGTGTTAAAGGGTTGAGTAAATTATGACAATTTTATTCTATATACCAGTAAATAAGATTGAGCCGAGTTAAGGCCTCATTATAAAGGTCAAAAGCTAATCAATGGAGGATATGAGTGTTAAAGGGTTGAGTAAATTATGACAATTTTATTCTATATACCAGTAAATAAGATTGAGCCGAGTTAAGCCCTCATTATAAAGGTCAAAAGCTAATCAATGGAGGATATGAGTGTTAAAGGGTTGAGTAAATTATGACAATTTTATTCTATATACCAGTAAATAAGATTGAGTCGAGTTAAGCCCTCATTATAAAGGTCAAAAGCTAATCAATGGAGGATATGAGTGTTAAAGGGTTGAGTAAATTATGACAATTTTATTCTATATACCAGTAAATAAGATTGAGCCGAGTTAAGCCCTCATTATAAAGGTCAAAAGCTAATCAATGGAGGATATGAGTGTTAAAGGGTTGAGTAAATTATGACAATTTTATTCTATATACCAGTAAATAAGATTGAGCCGAGTTAAGGCCTCATTATAAAGGTCAAAAGCTAATCAATGGAGGATATGAGTGTTAAAGGGTTGAGTAAATTATGACAATTTTATTCTATATACCAGTAAATAAGATTGAGCCGAGTTAAGGCCTCATTATAAAGGTCAAAAGCTAATCAATGGAGGATATGAGTGTTAAAGGGTTGAGTAAATTATGACAATTTTATTCTATATACCAGTAAATAAGATTGAGTCGAGTTAAGGCCTCATTATAAAGGTCAAAAGCTAATCAATGGAGGATATGAGTGTTAAAGGGTTGAGTAAATTATGACAATTTTATTCTATATACCAGTAAATAAGATTGAGCCGAGTTAAGCCCTCATTATAAAGGTCAAAAGCTAATCAATGGAGGATATTCACGTTACTTTTTTATATGGTCACATATATTTGATACGGTTAGACAATCCTTGGTCACAGATAGCACAAGCTTTAAAGTTGAGGTAAATTTGAACACTTCTATACTTCATTAACTCACCCTCAAATTTGTTCAAGAAAATTTAAATTTTCTTATAGAAAATGTCCATTTGCAGATCATAAGAGAAGACTATTTTTGAAAGTTTATCAATGGAATGACTCACTCGCTTATCGAGCCAGTAATTCCAATGATAAATTTTCAAAATTAGTCTTCTCTTGGTCTGCAAACGCGCATTGATCAAAGACCACTGCAGAAGTCATTTTTTCCAGCCTGAGTGTTAAACCATTAATGGCTTACAATGACATCAACAACGTCACATGTAAGATGATGTCATAATCAATTACGTCACGAATGACCCGATATAGTTCGTCACAAATGCTTAATAGTCCGTCAAGTTGTACGAGCTGTATGTCTTTACTATTTAATAAACATTCTGTTGAATATTTTGAAACTAATTTGACTGGCTGCTGTTGCTGCCTATGGCAGCAACAGCACCCAGTCAAATTAGTTTCAAAATATTCAACATCTTACCTGTATAGTTTTCTAGAAATTGAGATTTAGAGAGTGCAGGTATCGTTTGATCATGACACAGGCATTTAAGTACAGGTGGAGCTTAGCTAGAGATGGGCGGGGCAAATTAAAAACCAGACTCCTACACGTCCACTGGATTTGAAAACATTGATACTTTATGACAATACGACTCGCTATATTAGGTAAGTACAAACTTTAATAGATATGGCACTATGATTACCTCCACAATGACGACATAATGAGAACTCATATCTGAGATGACTTGACAAAATCGAGGTCATAACAGTTCAGGCTTGACAATGTCAAAGGTCATCTGCAAACAAGCATTCTGTAAGTATTGCTTTGCAATACATGTCCCCTACCTGGTGATATAAATCTTTAGAGATTGACAGTCAAAGAATTCATTAAAAATTGACATAAGCAGCTGAAACTCGAACTTGATCTGTAACTTCTCATACATAGCAATAAACCAAGTTTCAGTTATAGATGGTGAATGAAAAGGAAAAAGTCTTGAAAGCTGATATGTTTGTATTTCATCAGTCGAAAGGGGACATAACTCCATCAAAAAATTATGCAAACGCCTGAAACTCGAACTAGGTCTGTAATTTCTGATAATAAAATAATGTCCCAATTCTCAGTTGAATATCTTGAAAAAATGCGAGAAAAAGGGTGGAAAACTAATATTTTTCGTATTCCATAAGTCGAAAGGGGGCCATAACTCCACGAAAAACTTACGAAAATGTCTGAAACTCGAACCTACTAAGTAACTCCTTATACTAAAGCTATGTACCAATTTTCCCTTAAATATCTTGAAGGATTGCGAAAAAAGCGTGGAAAGCTAATATTTTTCGTCAAAAGCGGGCAGAAGTCCATCAAAAATTGACACTTACTCCTGAGTCTCGAACAAAGCAATGTAGCAATTCTCAGTAGAATATCTAGAAAGACTGCGAAAAAAAGTGCGGGGAAACTAATATTTTTCGTATTTCATAAGACGAAAGGGGCATAACTCCATGAAAAATTGACGAAAAGTCTGAAACTCGAACTTGCTATGTTAACCCTTTAGACTAAAGCAATATACCAATTTTTCCTTAAATATCTTGATGGAATGGGAAAAAAATTGTGGAAAGCTGATATTTCTCATATCTCCTAAGTCAAAAGGGGGCCTAACTCGATCAAAAATTTACGCATACGCCTGAAACTCAAACTTGGTCTGTAACTTCTCATAACAAAGCAATGTAGCAATTCTCAGTATAATATCTTGAAGGAGTGCGAAAGTGCGGAAAGCTGATATTTTTTGTATTTCTTAAGTCGAAAGGGGGGCATAACTTCATGAAAAATTGACGAAAATGTCTGAAACTCGAACTTGCTCTATAACTCCTTACACTAAAGCGATACACTGATTTTCGTTTAAATATCTTGAAGGAGTACGAAAAAAAGTGTGGGAAGCTGATTTTTTTTTTATTTCTTAAGTCGAAAGGGGGCATAACTCCATAAAAAATTGACGCATATGCCTGAAACTCGAACTTGGTCTGTAACTTCGTATAACAAAGCAATATACCAATTCTTAGTTAAATACCTTGAAGGACCGCAGAAAAAAGTGCGGAAAAACCAACTGCGACAGACAGATAGACAGGCAGATGGATGGATGGACAGACGGAGTGCAAACCTATAGTCCCCGTGGTCTTACCGGTAGGGGACTAATAATAGTCGAGTTCCAAGGGTCCTGATGGTCCCTGACCAGTAGCTAAACTGCAGGTCCCATATTTAAAATGCAATCCTCTTTCCCAAGTTACAAGGCAAATATAAATATTCAATACCCACACAGCTTACCGGTTTAGAAGATTTCATAGGTGAAAGTATTAATCTATTTTTCTAATTGCAATGATCAGAATAATCTGAACTTATACAATCTGCTATGTCAAACTTATAAACATCTTCCTTTCTGTCAAGCGTAATAATAACAACAACGGATAAGAATCCTTCTCTATAGGATATATACATATACACAAACACTTGTACTCTCTGCATGATGAATTTGCTGAAAACAATTTGACTGAAAGTTGTTGGTGGCTAAGCTACCAGCAACTTTCAGTCAAAATGTTTTCAAAATATTCATTCAGTCCAGAGTTATGGAACAATTGAGATTAATATACAACAGCTTAAAAGCTTACAAAGCATTAATTTTTACTGGAAGATAAACATTATGTTATGAGGATGCGCTTTCGTACCACCCACGATAATGAGTGAGTACCCCCATTTCACATTTAGAAAGCTAATACGCGCATATAAATAATGCAAGATTTTAACCCATTTAACCCTCGAATTTGTTCAAGAAAATTTCAATTTTCTCATAGAAAATATCAATTTGCAGACCAAGAGAAGACTATTTTTGAAAACTTACCACTGGAATGACTGGCTCGTTTATCGAGCCAGATATTCCAGTGCTAAATTTTCAAAAATAGTCTTCTCTTCGTCTGCAAATGGACATTTCTCAAGACCAGTGCAGAAGCCGTTTTTGGCTGATATGAGTGCTAAAGCGTTAATTCTTGAGAATATTTAAACAAATTTTTTAATAAATACGGCTACCCTAGACAGCAGCAACATTTAGTCAGTTTGTATTTTTTCAAAATACGTACCTCTCTAGCTTTAATTAAACAGCATGTAAGTTGATGATGATAAAGGATTTTCATTCTTGGTGGAATAAGCGTTACTAATATAGGTATGGGTTCCTGCCAACAACTACAAGCATGACCTTTCCGTTACACTATTGGGAGGTAGCTGGAAACGATCTCTACCTTATTACAATTGCGACTCCAACAAAGAATGATTAATAATTCTTAATAAGAATACCCCGAGACCGCTATAATTCACCTACAGTGAGCAAAATCAATTAACGAAACATCTTAGTTATTTTGATCATTTTGAAAAGAACTTGACTGAATGTGACCACACCCTAATTCCTGATATCCAGCACTAGATTGCCTAGACACCCATAAGTACAAGGTAGATAATAATATCCTTTAACCCTGAATTTCATGACAGCTCTACAAGAAAGACGTTTAATATTTTGAGACTAACTTGACTTGGAGCTGTTGCTGCCTATGTCAAATTAGTCTCAAAATATTCAACAGAATTTTCTCTACATCGTAAATGATTTATTGTTTCATGTTCTGTAAAGAAAAAAAATGTTCTGTAAAGGTCAAAAGGTTAAAACACATGGAATGAATGGGGATTGTAGTTACGCTATGCATACCATAATACAGTGGTAATCTATGAGATCAGTACAGTAAATGTTCAGAAACGGTACATTTGATTGACGGGTTAATGCATGCATGGAGTGCTTCTTTATAAGTTCTTTTTCATAAGCCTTTAACATTTAAATTTATTCAAAAAAATTTCATTTTTCATTTCAAATGTCCATTTGCAGACCAAGAGAAAAGGATTTTTGAAAATTTACCACTGGAATGACTGGCTCGGTTATCGAGCCAGTCATTCCAGTCATAAATTTTCAAAAAAGTCTTCTCTTGGTCTGCAAATGGACATTTCTAAAGGTCACTGCAGAAGCATAACCGAGCCAGTCATTCCAGTCATAAATTTTCAAAAAAGGCTTCTCTTGGTCTGCAAATGGACATTTCTAAAGGTCACTGCAGAAGCTGTTTATGGCTGATTTTAGGGTTAAAGGGTTAAGACATTTTAACTGGTTTTCGCATCCTCGGGCGAGATCTTATCCAACCTCAGGTGAAAGCTTGATTGTGGGATCCCAAAGAGTCATTGAGCCAATCATTCCAGTTGGAAGTTTTCAGAAATATTCTTCTCTTGACGTACAAATTTTATGGATATTTCTCGAGACCGCTACAGTAGCAGTTTTAGGGTTAGCGGTTAGGGTTAGGACCTGCTTGTCCGTACATTAAATCCCTTCTAGTCAGATTATTTACAAAATTTATATACCAGCTTTCCTGTATAGGTGTCTAATGAAATGAGAATCATAAACTAGATTTAATTTGTGAATGGGTTAATGAACCACCTGTCTTATAAAACCACTTATCATTTAGAACTATGATAATTCTTATCACAGATAGTACAATGATCGTTTAACCCTTTCACCCTCATATCAGCCAAAAACGGCTACAGCAGTGTTCTTGAGAAACCTTCATTTACAGACCATGAGAAGACCATTTTTGAAAATTTACCACCGGGATGACTGGCTCGATAAACAAGCCAGTCATTCCAGTAGTAAATTTTCAAAAACATTTCTCTCTTGGTCTGCAAATTGATATTTTCTATGAGAAAATTGAAATTTTCCTGAATGAATTTGATGGATACAGGGTTAAGGGGAATATTAATATCATTAATATGCTATTAATGCAGGAGAGGGAGGGGGGGGGGAATCTTTGGCCCAGCCTGTTTTCACATCCGTCTCTGTTAATCCCTGAATACACCAAAGCAGGAAATAACCACCCAGTGTTTTGTCGGTGTCTTTTCTTGCAAATACATGTCACTGGTCCTTGGTCAACTGTGTGGCTTCCCCTGGACTCCTGCCGTCTCGTCTGCACTCAATCCCAGTTAATGTGCGCAGTTCCCAGAGCCAATCCCAACCCTTCGTATAGTTAACCATGCCCTATGCGCATGCGCACTTCACCCAGGGTTGGGAATTGAGTATCGTCATTCTTAAACCACTCTCCGGCTGTCAGAGCCAGCAATCTGCCATTCGCTTCTCTAGCCATATCTCTTCAGCACGTAAATTTAATTGTTATTCTCGCAGTGTAAATTTATTATAGTTGCCCAGGTTTATTCTGACAGTTTTAAAAATTTCTCGAGAAAAAATCGTTAAGTTAGAAAATTAGAGTAAAGTTTAGGTTTGCAAATATTCATTTCCAGCATATAGTTTACCGACATGTGACTTTGTACGAAACTACACAGCTCTGCATAGCATGATTCGAAACGGTGTGATCTAATTGCTTAACTCTGATATAAACTCACTAAATACTGTAAAGTATTTAAAAATTCAGAATGGCTAGCATTAGAACTTATTATTGCATTCCTGAGTGGGTTATTTTAACTGATGAGGAAGATGAGTGTCTGGCCACGTATATGGCAGAATCGGAATCACCAGCCCATGCCATGTTCACAGTACGTTTGGATTGCTCCACCTGCTGTAATGGGTGCGTTATTTGTGATATGATTTGGCGCATGTATAATAGCCATAAAGTGTTAGGTTGGCAGTCTGTATGTATGATTACTGTATTCTGCAGCTGTAGTAGCAGAAACATCATACAGCTGCAATCAGTCCTTCTTCGCTTTTGCTCACTGTGTCTTGTCCTCAGCCAAAATCCTTAGCTTCCTCAGGTCCATTCTTGACTGAGTCCTGCTTTCTTCAGGTCACCTCATAGCATGCTTAGCAGATTTATGCAATGACGTCCTCTCCTGGCTTTGTATTTGCTGGCTCTGCGTAGGGCGAATTCCAAGGCTCTCTGCGCTGGTGTCTCTTCTGGCATCCTTAGCACATGGCCAAACATGGACCATCTTTGCTGGGTGACTTTTACAGACAGCGGCGACGTATTACACATCTGTGCATCGTTGGAAAGTATGCTGTCTGGCCATTGGTGTCCAGTGATGGCGCATAGGTGTTTGTGGTGGCAGGCATTGGGTTTGTCTAGAGCTGCCTTTGGAGCTACCCAGCTGTTACAATTATACAGCCTCAAGGATATGCAAGTTGCATTGTATAAACGTAGCCTCTTTATCAAGGGCATCTTTGATCTACGAATCCATAGCTTCCAGAAGGACTGAATATTGAAGAATATTTAAGAAAGTTTTCATTTGATATATTAAATAGGCTGTAAGCCTATTCAGTACCCAAGCCAGTCATTCCAGTAATAAATCATCAAACATAATCTCTTGTTCTGAAAACGGACTTTTCTCAAGGCTGTCTCTATGACAGCTGTCACAAAGCTCCAGCGAAAATTAGTTTCAAAATATTTAACAGAATGTTTATTAAATTATAACTTCATCAAAGACAAACAATTTGTATATGAAGCTATAGGTCTATTTGATTGTGACAGTCAACTAGCATGTGACATATTTGATTATGATGTCAGATACGTGAGTGATAGATCTGACCCTCCATCAATCACATATTTCAACGTAGTCAACCATACAAGCATAGATGTCTTTCTTTTTTTCGATCGCTGGTATCACACTTGGAGAGCCATTCTCAAGATGAAATCTGTGGTTTTCTGCAGTTCTTCCACAGGCCCATACAGCTTTTCAAGAAAAGAGGTTGACAAAGGCCAGATCTCTTCTCTCAGCAGCTGATACGTACTGCAACGTTGAAGTATGTGCTCTGTTGTCTGTTCTGCTTCTCCACAAGGTCAAGCAGGCGATGTCGTAAGGTGGAACCGCCTGTACATGTGTTGGTTTAGTCTGTTGTGTCCAATTCTGAGACGAAAAATGGTCACTTGCTCTGGTCTCGAGAGATGATGGTAGGCATCTTCTGATTGAGGTGTTCTATAGAGTGACTTGATGATAGTCTTCATCTCTGTATGGGTAACCATGTTTTCTGTCTGATTCTCTTCTGCACCCACCTTTGCCATCTTGTCTGCTTCCTCATTTCCTTGGACTTCACAGTGTGAGGGGATCCACTGCAATGCTATCTGAAAGCATTTGATGGTTTGTAGTGCTTCTTCAAGTTGTGGCAGCTTACCTTTGGTGATAGCCTCAAGGACGGAGCGGGCATCAGATAAAAAGACAATCTGTGCAATAGGGTCTGCTGTTCTGCTGATGGTATTAGCTGCATGAACCAGTGCTTCGACTTCAGCTCTGTAGTTTGTGCAGTGTTTGCCCATCGGTATTGCAGCTGACTCATGTTGTCCGTTTGGATACTGTATGTGCAGTCCGGCACCTCTGCCCCTAATTGCATCTTTGGCTGATCCATCTGTGTAGATCCTTATCCATGTCTCCTGAGGGTACATTTCTTCCAGCATGGCTAGGGTCATAGATGTTATTATGTTATAACATGGAGACCCCCCCCCCACCTCACACACACACACCCTACCACCCCCACTCCTGCATTAATCAGATATGAATTACACCACTAAGCAAGCTCTGATCTATGCTTTGCATTCCAGTGCTATTTTTAGTAATAGGAACTTCACACATGCTGGCATTAAGGTACTATCAATTATCTTTTCAATTAATTATATCTCACTGGATGCTAAAATGCTGGTAGCTTTGATGAATAACTTTCTGATACCACTGGGCTGTTCATCAAACCAATCTATTATTGATCCGATACTATATCTGACACCTATAGTATCATTGTAAAATAATTAATAGAATGACAAACAGAACGACACTGTCCATCGGTCTGTGTTAGTCAGTCAATCAGTCTGTCCGTCTGTCAAGTTTTTTGGCATTTCTGTCAAAGCAACTTACTGGTATGTTGCAAATATAGTATTTCATGTTGTTAACCCTTTAACACTCATATCAGCCAAAAGCAGCATCTGCAGTGGACTTGAGGAATGTCCATTTACAGACCAAGAGAAGAGTATTTTTTTAAATTTGCCACTGGAATGACTGCCTCGACAACCGAGCCAGTTATTCCTGTGGTAAATTTTCAGACATAGTCTGCTCCTGGTCTGCAAATGGACAATTTTAATGAGAAATTAAAATTTTCTTGAATAAATTTGAGTGTTAAAGGGTTAAAAGATGAATGGAAGACTATCTTTTGTTAACTAAACCTGAACAAGTTAACTCTCAATCTGGTCACAAAACGACTTTTGTGGTGATCTTGAGAAATGTCTGTTTGCAGACCAAGAGTAGACTATTTTTTTAATCTACCACTGGAATGACTGGCTTGATAATCGATCCAGTCATTCCAGTGATAAATCTTCAAAAATAATCTTTTAGTTCGCAAATGGACATTTTCTATGAAAATTTAAATTTGTATTGAATAAATTTGAGAGTTAAAGGGTTAAACAAATTTAAGGGTTAATCCTTACCACACTGATGTCAATATTCTATCTTTTACTGTGTCAATATCAAAGAAACTGGTGTACATTTTCCGACTGTCTATGGCAGCACCATCTCCCACCAAATTTCTTGAAAGATGAACACCAGTTCGACTTTTAATTTAATTTGAAAATTTAACGTTTTGACATCAGAGTGGTAAGGGTTAAAACGTTAGAGAATACTAGGGTGCTAAAGATACTTATTTCTCACTGCTCATGGTGCCACTTAAAACAGCCTTGTCAATCACTGCAGTAGATGCCTGATCTGTTTCATAGCCAAGCTTTCACAATATAGGTATCACTCATCACATCAATGGCTGATAGATACACATCAAAGCTAGGTACACATGATTATGAGCAATCTATTGGCAGAAATGTATGTAAGTCTGCCACCTACATCAGACAGATGGGCATGAATGAATGCAATGTGAACTCAGCGAGAGGAGGGGGAGAGCAGAGAGGAAGGAAGGGGAGGGAGAGAATGGGTGGATTCAGAGGGGGGTGATTTGTGCGATGGCCACCCACCAAAAGCACTTGTAGTTTATGCTTTTTTAACAAGAGGCCCAAGGGGCCTGTGTCACTCACCAGGAGCATTATGCATTTTTGTCACAATTGTTGGTGGCTGGTTTAGGAGTAGTCGTCTAAATGAGTTTGTGGACATTTGTGCAATTCCCGCCGCCAAACATGCTACATTTTGATTGGTCCACTGCAGCCATGTTTCTGATGTAGCGCCTTCACTTGAAAAAACTTTAATGGCACTCAGTGCCTAATTATATCTCCCAAATTTCGGCCCAATCCGCTCAGTGGTTCTGGTCATTTTGGCAAAAATTAGGTTATCCAAGATGACCACCAAACCATTTGGCCAATCAAGTTCCCTTGAAACAAACTTGGTGCAGGTCTTGCCCTAGATGATATTTCATGCATTTTGAATTGATTCCCCTAGCGGTTTAAAGGCATTTTAAAGCGGCCAGTTTTTTTGATGGATCAACTTCTCTTGAACAAACTTTAATGGCCCTTAGTCCTTAATTATATATCACAAATTTCGGCCTGATCGCTTCAGCGGTTCTGGGGAAGAAGTCGTTTTTGCGAAAACGAGGTCATCCAAGAACCATTTAGTCAATCAAGTTCCCTTGAACAAACTAGTGTCAGCTTTTACTATAGATCATATTTCATGAGGTGAATTGATCCCTCAAACAGTTTTGGGGAAGATTTTTTAGACATTTCTAAAATCAGCCGAAATCCAAGATGGCTGCTGGCCAAATTGTCCGATCGGCTTCGTTTAAACAAAAAGGAATCTCTATGCCCTAAGGCTTCTTCCTGCCAAATATAATTGAAATCGGCCCAGTAGTTCTCGAGAAGAAGACATTTTAAATTTCCCATTGCTTTAGTATGGGAGCTTTTGGCAGGAAAATGATCCAAGATGGCCGCCAAACCGTTTATTCGACAGTTTCGAAAATTGCAAATTTGTGATCAGAATACCCAAAAACCTATATAAAACCAATTTTGGCCTCAAAATCCATCAAATAAAAAAATCCAAAATGGCCGCCAAATGCTATATTTTGATTGGCCCACAGCGGCCATGTTTTTTGATGGACCACCTTCTCTTGAACAAACTTTACTGGCCCTTAGTCACTAATCATATCTGCCAAATTTTGGTCTGATCCCGTTCTGGAAAAGCAGTCATTTTCGCTAAAACTGAGTCAACCAAGATGGCTGCCAAACCAATTGACCAATCAATTTCCCCTGAACAAACTAGTTTGAGCTCTTGCCCTGGATCATATTTCGTGAGGTTTCCTTCAATCCCTCAAGCAGTTTCGGAGAAGATGATTTTTAAAGAGGTTTCTAAAAATTGGTCAAAATCCAAGATCTTTGTTTGAACTAACTTGCATCCCTATGCCCTAAGGATGCTTCCAGCTAAATATAATTGAAATCATCCCAGCGGTTCTTGAGAAGTCGTTTTATAGGAAAAGTTGATGGACGGACGGACGGACACACGACGGACGGTCGCCACGACATAAGCTCACTTGGCCTTTCAGGCCAGGTGAGCTAATAATAGGCAAAGTTAGAAACTAAAGAAACTGAAGGAATGGGGCTATCTTTCACTCAGAATGCAGGAAAATGTCTTCTCAGAGCATCTAATTTTCACATTTCAAATTTTCCTGGTGGAGGACCCTCAGACTACCAACAACGGGAGTGGGACACACATACCCTCAGGGAACAACCCCATTTCACCCTCTAAAACAGTCTTAAATCCATCCATCGGGGGGGGGGGGGAGAGAGATGGAGAGAAGGTAGGTGAGTGAGTGATTGGTCAGTCGATCGGTCAGTCAGTCAGTCAGTGCGAGGGTTGGAGGGATGAAAGGGAATGAGAGGGAGTGAATTGAAGGAGAGGAAGGGAATTAGTGAGAGAGAGTGAGGGAGGGTAATATACCGCTGCAAACTAAGTCTATAACCATGTGATACCCGGTATCTTGAAGCGTTCTAAGAATATGTGAACAAAGACACCCCCATCTATTCACTCAATATGTATTCATGCGAGAGATCAAATGTAGGTTTTACAGAATTTCCGTCTCCATCACCATTGACACACATCAAGGCATGCTGCCATTTCTAATAGACAGACAGCTTTAACCATCACAATTATTAATTATACCCACATTTCTTTAAGAAAAGTAGCGATTATGTCATTCCGCCCACTTGGCTGGCTGTTTGTCTGCGGAAATTGATTGCAAACGTAACTCCTCCGAAACTGTTCGACGGAATTCAACAAAACCTGGTCTTTGAGTTACCTATATGATTGCCGAGAGCAAAGAGGACATTTACATCTGACTCCCCCACACCAGGTTAAAAGGTTAAAGCAGTGAATGTGGGGATTTGCAATGGCGCACCATCGACTCACCAATTTAGCGGTTTTAATTTTCTCATTGAAACTGTCCATTTGCAAATGAAGAGATTGTTTAAAAATTTATTGCTGGACTGACAGGTTTGATAAGTGGGAGAGTCAATCTAGTGGTAAATAAAAAAAATTATCTCTTGTTCTACGATAAAACCAAAATTTTCTTTAACAAATTTGAGTATTAATGGGTTGATGCTGCAAGCCACTAGACAATTGTTTCAATAAGCAAAAAGCTCTTGACTTGCTGAATATTTTAAAAACAATTTGCCACCAACAACTTTCAGCCAAATTGTTTTTAAAATATTTAGCGGGTCCAGAGATATGATAACCATTGCAATGTCGTCTGAAAAAAAAATCAGCGGCCAGCCAGTTTAAAAGGTTGATCAAGATTAGCCAAGAAAATCCTTGCTCACAGAATGTCGAGAGAAGAATATTATGGAAAATCTAGACTTGATAACAGAGCCAGTCATTTCAGTGGTAACTTTTCAAAAATAGTCTTCTCTTGGTCTGCAAATTTTCTTGAACAAATTCGAGGGTTAAAGGGTTAAGTCCAAAATACTTAACAGTATGTTTCATCATTTTAGTTTTGGACACATGGTAATTTATTTCTGGTCTATACTGTAGTGCTCAGTAGCCTCATTTCTAAGACTTTTCCAACAGAGATACAATAACATATTTTTGTTTGAACTGTTGTGACATTCTTGAGGTAAACCCATATTTCTGAACTCAGATCAATATATATATATATATATATATATATATATATATATATATATATATATATATATAGGTATATAGATGATTTTGTAAAAGACAATTGTTATCACAGCCATTTCTCTTCATAGATATTAAGGTCTTATCTCTCAAGAATCACACACACACACACACACACACACACACACACACACACACACACACACACACACACACACACACACACACACACACACACACACACACACACACACACACACACACACACTCGTTTGTTATAGATATAAAGGTCTCATATCTCCTACACGCACGCACGCTCGCTCGCTCGCTCGCTCGCTCGCATGTATGCTCACTCACATGCATGCACGCACACACATAGCATTCAGAAACAAATCTGTGAATCAATGATGTCAAATTGGTCATTCTTGAATCTATAAAGGATGAACAACAGTATTATTAGTCTTCAATGCCTCAACAGCCAACACTGTGCAGGAAAATAAAAAAAAGTTCTGCCATATCAATCAATGTTAATTAGCAGGTAAAAAGAAAACTATTTTTGAAAGTTTTCGACTTGAACGGCTGGCTCAATTCTCGAGTGATTCTTGAGCCAGTCATTCTACTGATATAATTTCAGGAATATTATTATCTATGGCCCGCAAATGGACATTCCTCATGACCACGCCAAAGTTGTCAGGCTCGTGCAGTGGATCTCATGGCATCTAAATTTTTTAGGTCTCAGGGAACCCACACCTAGAAATCTAGGGTCCCAACCTGAAATCTGGGGGGGGGGGGGTGTCCTAAAATTAGGATTCTCATACAGCTTTTCTCACCCATGCTAAAGCTAGTGAGCATCAGGGGTGCACAGCTTTGAATTATGGGGTCCAATGCTAGCTTTTGTGGGTGTCTTTGTGCAAAAAAACTATAAATCTAATAAATATTTAACAATCATACACAATTTTCAGGGCTCCCATGGGACCCACTAACACAACTTTTGGGGGTCCCAGTTACATTTTGGGGGTCTAATTAACCCTTTAATGGTCATGCTGGTCAAAACCAGCCTCTGTTATGGTCTTGTCCATTTACAGGCCAAGAGAATTAAATTTTGAAACTTTAACACTAGAATGATAGGCTCGATAACCGAGCCAGTCATTCCAGTGATAAATTTTCAAAAATTGTATTCTCTTGGCCTGTAAATGGACATTCAATAAGAAGATATTTAAATTTCTTTGACCAAATATGACAATTAATGGGTTAAAGGGTGATGCTTTCGGCGCTAACAGACTTATAATAATGTCATTCTGACATAATGGAAATATTCCTTTAAATATTTGGAAATGAATTTGTCTCGAATATTACATCAAGTTACAAAAATTAAGTAGACTCCAAATACGAAACGGCAGTATAGCTCCAAAGTTGTCTTGAAAATAAGATAGATTGATTTTGGTAGTGAAAGAGTTAAATACATGTAGTATCACAATCATAAATTGTTTTAATGAGAACTAAAATATTTTCAGCTCCTGCACCTGAACATCAGCTCCTGCACCTCAACATCAGCTCCTGTATCTCAACATCATCTCCTGCATCTCAACATCAGCTCCTGCATTTCAACATCAGCTCCTGCATCTCAACATAAGCTCCTACACCTCAACATCAGCTCCTGTATCTCAACATCATCTCCTGCATCTCAACATCAGCTCCTGCATTTCAACATCAGCTCCTGCATCTCAACATAAGCTCCTACACCTCAACATCAGCTCCTGTATCTCAACATCATCTCCTGCATCTCAACATCAGCTCCTGCACCTAAATATCAGCTCCTGCACCTCAACATTTCCTCACCATCAGCTCCTGCACCTCAACATCAGCTCCTGCACCTCAGCATCGCCTCAACATCAGCTCCTGCACATCAACATCAGCTCCTACATCTCAACATCAGCACCTGCATCTAAACATCAGCTTCTACACCTCAACATCAGCTCCTGCACCTCAACATCAGCTCAATCACTTCAATGAAATGTTTATTTGCAAAGCCAGTCATTTTAATGGTGAATTTTCAAAAATAATCTTCTCCTGGCACTCAAACATTCATCAGAACAACTACAAATGCTGATTTTGGCCTGCTTGATCATTAACTCTTATCACACTGGTGTCAAAATTTTAAATTTCAAATCAAATTAAAAGATGAACTGGTGTACATTTTCCAACAAATTTGGTGGAAGATGGTGCTGTCGAAGACAGCAACATCGTCCACCAATATTTTTTAATGATGTACGCCAGATTCTTTGCTATTGACATGGTAAAAGATAAACTATCGGCATCAGAGTGGCAAGGTTTAAATAATTAAGCAGATATCTACATATTAAATTTTCAAAAATATTCACAATGTCTCATCTTTTTTTTCTGAATACGTCCCGCTCACCCCCACATACACACTTTCTGATAATCTTCTATACAAACGGCATAAGTGGTAATAATACACCAACTCTTGAGGATTTCATCTACTTCAGTCCTAAGAGCATTGGTCACCATGACGATTAAACACATAAGACCGATTACTAGAAGGATCCTGTATAATCTATTCTAGAAAAACACTTGATAGATGGCAGCTGCAGAATAATCACAGATTATCTAAAAATATCCCCAAAACTATTGATTTACAAAATATAATGTTATTTCTGAAACATTCGTTTATTATTTGTCCTAAAAATAGATACAATCTTCGGGTAATATTTACATGTACTTTTAGAAGTGAAACTGAGACATTACAGGCTGTCCAAATATTTATATAGATGCAGCTCCTACAACAGATTCTTGAATAGAGATCATTTCTAGATAAGCTCTGCCCATTCCTCACTAATCTTCGGACAATTTTCACGTGTTCATATTGATTTGATCCTGAATTTATGCACAAAATATTACGTTCAAGGTCATGGAAACAACAAGTAATCTGTTGCATATTTTGAAACTAATTTGACTAAGAGCTGTTGCTGCCATCACAGTCAAATTTGTTTCAAAATATTCAACAGAATGTTCATAAAATTGTACATTCATCAAAGACATATACAATTGGAATATTTTGTGATTGACTTATTGATTTTCATGACAGAGCTACCCGCTACGTCATTTTGAATGTAATGTCAGTTAAAGTGTGACGTAATTGATTATGATGTCAGGTTGAGTAACAGATTGGCTCCTTCCATTGCCATCCTTATCCATAAGGGGAGCAGAGTATTGCATGTTTGTGTGCACTACACATGCATTTCAACAAGTGTGAAATCACTATAGTTGTGATATGTACCCGTTAACCCTTTTTCTCATAAAAAATGTCCATTTGAAGACCAAGAGTAAACTATTTTTGAAAATTTACCACTGGAATGACTGGCTCACTTATCGAGCCAGTCATTCCAGTGGTGAATTTTCAAAAATAGTATTCTCTTGGTCTGGAAATGGACATTTCTGAGGACCACTGCAGAAATCATTTTTGGCTGATATGAGTGTTAAAGGGGTAAGGCACCGTTACCAAAATTTTCAGAATTTGACAGACTGATGGATACACTAACTAACTAACTGACTTAGATTAGTTGTGTCAGAACTGAAAATTACTACTCCGATTTGGCTCAAATTTTAACACAATAAACGACCTTCACCTCAAAGAGGATTTCTACACTTTGGTGGTGATCTGTCAAAATTGTAAAAAAAAATGTTGACGGCCCAACCAACAAACAGACTTATATAATATGACTTATATTAGATGCGGATCCCGATCAGATCAAATTCTGGATCTATGGATATCTCAAATGCGATTGGTCTGATTTTGTTAACATTTTAACACAAGAACGAATATGACAACAAACTAGGATTCCCCCCCCCCCCCCCCAGCATTATGGTCCTAATCTGAAACATTTGAAAAAATCTGAGAATCCATAAAATTAAAAATAACTGGAAAATTCTATATTGTTTTACATTGTAGCAAAAGAAAATGGAAGCGAATTATCATTTTGAATTAATTTGAATGAAAATTGCTTCTAAAATAGTCAATAGCTTATCGTATAGTGTGGCTTTGAAATTAAGTAGCACTGTAATTTCTGGAATGGAAGGTGTAGCCACATTCCTGTCTTAACCCTTACCTCTCTGGTGTCACAATTTTAAATTTTCAAATTAAATTAAAAGAATAACTGGTGTTCATTTTTCAACAAATTTGGTGGGAGATGGTGCTGTCGTAGACAGCAACATCTTCCAGCAAAATTGTTGAAAAATGAACACCTGTTTCTTTGATATTGACACCGTAAAAGATAGAATATTGACATCATAGTGGTAAAGATTAATAGCATGCGACTCTACAGTGCAGCGCATAAATAGTTTAACAATTGAAAATCTTTAACAAAGCAAAAACAAAAACATAATTGTTAGATAGTACAATTTTAAACATGATGTTAGAAACGTTCTGTTGACTATTTTGAACATAATTGAACATTCCAGAGTATCCATCTATCAATCTGGCATCATATGATGTCATAATCGACTAAGTGACCTGTGTGATGACATCATAATCATTAAGTCATAAATATATGCCCTCTTTAACTCTTAATAGTCTGACATGCTGTACGAATTGTATGTCTCTACTATTTAATAAAGATCCTGTTAAATATTTTGAAACTAATTTGACTGTGATGGCAGCAACAGCGCCCAATCACATTAGTTTCAAACTAATTAACAGCTTATCTGTATAGTTTTCTGGAAATTGATAGTCATGGAGTTCAGAGATCGATCAATCCCAACACGAGCAAGTGTAAAAGTTTACAAATTTGTAGCACGCACGCATGCATGCACATAAGCACGCACACACATGTCCATACTTCAGTAGGCTATGTTCCCAAGCCACATGCTGGTATTAATGTCTGGAATGACTCTCTTGTTCAGTTTGTCTATAGATGAAGTGGTCAGTCAGTGTGGCAACTTTATTTGAAATTTGACACTTTAATGGTTGTCTGGAGCATGGATGTGTATGATCTATCTAAGAGAGGGGTGGTAGTTTGAGCATGAAAGGATGGCTGATTTGTAATAGTGTGGGCAGTTGTGATGTGCTCTTGCCAGAGGATACTTGTTGTTATTGTTGTTGGTGGAATTGGTTAGTCATTCTGAGAGTAGATAGATAGTTTATTGCAAAAATCCAACATAAGGATAAGGCAATACAAGTACAATCATATATGAGGGTTGAGTTAGATACTGTAGCTGGCGGATTGTTGTGAAAAGTGAGTTTGAATAGTGTAAGAAGTTATAGAATGAATTCATCATAATCAACCGTGTATTCATCTTTATTAATCATAACTATATTATTTTTAGCATCATTATAGTATTTATAGTTTTATAGGTTGAAATATTTATTAAATTCGCAGAATAAAATTAGAGATCTAGATTAAAATGTGTATTTTCCTTGACTGTCGGCCATGGTTAACTAACTAAGTGACATCATACTTCAAATCGCTCGGCCTTACCGACGTCATACAACGTGTAGGTGGAGCTTAGAGAGTGATGGACAGGGCGTAGCTAAAATGGTACAGTCTATTGGATTGGAAGCCGTTGCTGCAGCTAAAGCAGAAATGTCTTCTAATTAAATTATGATCAAATATACAACAGTACGTTTTATTTTGCATTGGAAACTTCAATATTAAATTATTTCTGAGCTGTTCTGTAGGAATGATATATAACAAATATACCTTACAAGTATTAACTATATGTCTTGAACAGGAAACATATGTCTTTATAATGACGCTAGAATATATCCTGAAAATGCATTCCTACAATGGATATGAAAATAATTGCCGGATGACTAAGTACATTTTTACCACTGAGTGATTCTGACTTCCATTCCGAGAACATTTCCTGCTATACTGGAGTTATTATTATTTGATTGGCAGATCTTTGGTTGTAATAGGATCGTAATAGGGTATTGATTCATGTAGAACAAAACATTTCCAGGTTCTGAACATTAATCGACTGTGAATCACAAGTCAACGGGAGTGAGCAAGCCAAGTTCTGTGCTTTACAATTAGAAGACGGTGACCTTTTGATAACTGTGCATTTATTATATATCCACAATGTTTATCAGACTGGCTCATGCTCTAAGGTCAGCTGCATGTCAATTAAGAACAGGACTGTTGCTGGGCATCTCAAGTTACAGCAGTGATGCCTGGGTGTGTGGATAAAAAACCAGAGAGCAGGGCTGACTATATGACTGTAGCTATATTTAGTTAGTCTTCTATTAGCAGTGAAAAATATCAGATGTGTTTTAGAATACAGTCAGTAAAACTGGTTTAACATTTGTCTTATAATTAATTAAGTTGAAATATCATTGGTAGCAGAGCGGGGTTGATGGCACAAAGTTATAAGACACCTCTCTACTGTATATGAAACATGGAAGAGTGAGATAGAAATATGGCATCTTGTCACAAATTTAGACAAGAAGAGACAGGCATTGGTTGTGACATTGTCACTGACTGGACAGGCCAGAGCAAAGGCACTGGAAATAAGTGTTCAGAATTTGAATGCAGACACAGGTATGGACACCTTATTACAGACACTTGATTCACTGTTTATGAAAGATACTGTTGACCTGGCTTATACAGCTTATTAAAAATTTGACTATGTCAAATTTTATTATTGAGTATGAACATCATTATAATCAGTGCAAGAAGTATGAAATGGTGTTACCAGATGCTGCTTTGTCATTTAAGTTGCTTGACAGTTCCAATTTATCCCAGAAAGAATGACAGTTAGCTCTTACTGCTGCGTCAGATGTCAAATTTGATTCTATGAAATCGTCATTGAAACAAATTTTTGGTGACAACCAAAACCAAAAATTGGATGAATATAATGATTCTGGTATTATGGTGAAGCAAGAACTTGCATATGTTACAGAGAAACTGGATAATAACAAATTCAAATACTATCAAAGTCGACCTGCTAGTTTTGTGAGAAATGGTGACATTATTCCTACCGGAACTAATCCGCTTAATAAGTATGTTAAATGGAGAAAGTGTATCATATGTCAGTCTGTTTTTCACTGGGCCAATGACTGCCCTCATCGCTCAAGTACTGAAAAGGTTCGCATGACAGAGGATCATTCATGTTCCCTTAGCGAGAATTGTAACCTAACATTATTTACCAAGGATCATACAACAGCGAATGAAATATTCATGACTGAAGACCCTTGGATGTGCCATTATAGACACTGCTTGTACATGGACAGTGTGTAGCAAAAATTGGCTTGATAATTATGTAAAATCACTTAATGATAATGAAAGATCACTAATGACCATGGTACCCAGTGGGAGGGGATCTAAGTTTGGTGATGGGGCACAGGTAAAATCATTTCAGAATGTCATCATACCAGCAAAGGTTGGCAAAAGAACATGAAGCATTGATACTGAAGTGGTGGATGTTGACATCCCACTCTTACTCAGCAAGACATCGCTGAAGCCTGCTGAAACAGTTCTGGATTTGAGCAATCATAAAGCTACCATGTTTCAAAAACCTGTCACGTAGGAATTGACTTCCAGTGGGCACTACTGCATCGACATACGAAATCATGCCTCTATGGACCATGCAACACATTCTGAAGCTTTGATGACTGATGCATACATGAATAGGATAGAACAGAGACCAAACTTAGTCAAGCTACACCAACAATTTGGCAATGCATCAGCAGAGCGTCTTAAGAAATTATTAGAAAGTGCTGTTACCATCAACCAGGAAACCAGAAGTTTGGAGGAGATAATTGACACATGTGAGATCTGCATAAAGTACAAGAAACAGACACCTAAGCCAGCGGTAGGTCTCCCATTAGCAACAGATTTTAATGAAACAGTCGCGGTTGAGTTGCGTGAGCTCGAGAACAATTTGTGGTACCGCCATATGATTGATGAATTTACACGATTCAGTGCTGCAGTCATTGTACATAGTAAACAATCTTCTGTCTTTGCACAAAAGTTTATCCAGCATTGGATCAGCATACATGGTGCTCCAAGAAAACTATTCAGCGATAATGGTGGTGAATTTAATAATGCTGAGGTGAGAGACATGTGCCATACCTTCAACATAGAAGTAAAAACTACTGCTGCTTACAGTTCATGGAGAAATGGCCTCTTAGAATGCCACAAACAAACATTGACCAACATCATGCTGAAGGTGAAGGCAGAAAGAACTGTGACTAGGAGACAGCACTTAGCTGGGCAGTAATGGCTAAGAATAGTCTTTGTAATGTGCATGACTACAGCGCATATCAACCTGTGTTTGGTAGGAACCCAAACCTGCCATCAGTCCTGACACACAAACTTCCTGCACTAGAAGGTACAACAATGACCACTGTGGTTGGGAATCATATTACCTCATTATATGCAGCACGCAGAGTTTTTACGGAAGCAGAAAGTTCAGAGTGAATAAGACGAGCACTGAGAACGTGTGTTTGTCCGATATACGCAGTATTTAGGACAGGTGACAGTGTATTTTAAATGCCCTGATAGTCCAGAGTTGAGAGGGGCTGCCACCATTATAGGACAGGACAATGCAGTCATTTTTGTATGCCATGGCGGAATAGTAGTCAGAGTACATCAGTGTAGGCTGAGAAAGATCAGAAGCGGGACCATAAGCAGTAGTAGGCCATGATGTACAAGAAGATGGTAGGAGAACAGGTGCCATTTCTACAGCGATAAATGCAGCAGACACCCTGAAAGTCACACCTGGTCACATCATTACATATAAACACAAAGACATGGAAGAGTCTATTTCAGCTAAGGTGCTAAGTCATGCAGGTAAAGTTACTGGTAAGAACCGTAACTGGTATAATTTAGAATATACAGAACCACATCCAGAGTTGCCCTTATGCGTCTTTTTGCGCGTATATACGCATAAAAATGGCAGAGGGACGCATAAAAATTAACTCTCTGCGTCCCAGAGGACGCACGAGGGACGCAGTGAAAAAGTGTAACAGAAACTGGTAACTTTGTGTGTGCTTAATTATCGATTATATTATCATGTGTGTATATTTATTTGTGCATGTTTTTACTTTAAAAAATATACCTAATGTATTGTGTGTTCAATAAAAACGAAATTACTGCGTTGTTTAAGACTATGATTTGTTATATGTTTTCTTGCACAACTCAAAGTTGTTAATGCCCATAAATCAGATTCAACCACCACATTTAATTGTAAACACAATCCCCAAATCATCCTTAGTATCCCATTTGATCTAATTTTTATAAATACTGAGTTTACAAGCCCGATGTTAGTCGCCTTGTTTGGCCTACATATTGCAAACATACCCGCCATGTTTCTGTCAATTGTGCTAAACGTCAGTGTGACGTGTCAGTATTTGACTGGATAACAGCGGAATCTCCCTCTAGAGGAACTCATGCTTGAGAAATTCAATACAACTGATCAAGCGTATATACAAACATGTCTGGGCGTCTTAACCCTTTCACAGCTCAGAACATTGGACAGATCACAAAGTTGTTATCACTAATATGCTGAATATTTTGAAATTAATTTGCGCATGCCTACTTGCCTAAAGCAGCAACGACTTACAGGCAAAATATTTTTTTTCTATTTACTTATCAACATATCTAAATGGATGAAGGAATATATGGAAGATATTGTGTTATCTTTTACATTTGAATGGCCATTTGGCGGATTAGCGGCAGTGTCTTTGTATTGCTGTTTGAATAACGGTATCAATACGCGCTATAAGCCGTCTTTTATTTAGCAATAGCGGCTGATTGATTGACTGATGGATTAGTGTTTATAATGTTTAACAATACTCGATCTTTAGGTGTTCCCAATTTCTCAACTAAAAAGCTCATCCCAGCAGCGATGTTCAACGATATCGTCGATCTACAGATAGGCATACGTTAAAATGTTGATTTTTTTTCTTCCAAACAGCGTATAACTCAAAGCTCCCCGATACAAGCGTCCTTATTGGATACATGCTATATGCGTTGTCTATGCTTCAACCAATCAGCAATCGCGTTACATAGTTACTCACTATGAATTAGACATATCCGGTTATTGGCCGATATATTTTCACTAATTACGCATTTTGATCTGATTCATACAGATTATTTTTGATAAATTATTGTTTTGTCTGATCTTAGGTTATGTATTCCACTATAGTTAGTCATTCCAGTTGCATTATTAAAAATACACGCGCATTATATTGAAGTAGGTCAAGTTGTCCTTGAGCAAACTCGCCCCAGATACTCATAATTTTTCCATTCGTCCAAAGTCAAGTGGTCTTTGATAATTACTAATGTAGTGGTCTTTGAAAATGTTAATCATACAAGGTTGTCAATGTAGGTTGGTTTATCAGACAACAAACAAGTACAGTGCTTTAAGTTATTGTTTATTGACATGCAGTTCAAATGTTATTGGTTAAATATACAATGCCCATTTCAATAGATAAATTTTAGCCACCATTGTAGGTCACAGAATACATATTTTTGAAAATTTACCACTGGAATGACTGGACTGTTTAGAGCCAGTTATCCCAGTGTTAAAATTCAAAAATACGTATTTTGGTGATCTACAATAGTGGCCAAAAGTGTTAAATGCTAAAGGTTAATAAACTATGCATAGTTAATATTCTCTATATACACATTAAAAGTATTTACACAATGTCATAACTAGTGCTTTCAACATGTTTAATGAAGTGCTTTATAATTAGATCAATGTGTTGTGTTTATTTTAAGAAAAAAACATGGGACCCCCATATTTCAGATGTGGACCCCATGGGACCCCCAGATTTTAGTGGGACCCCCAAATCTGAGTGTGGGGTCCTTGGGACCCCCAAAAATCAGATGTTGTGGGCAACACTGACCACATCACCCGTGAGGTAGATGAATTGGAAAGAGGATACAGTTATAGTGATGGAAGACATCTCATGGGAAGACTGGCTCATGCTCTAAGGTCAGCTGCATGTCAATTAAGAACAGGACTGTTGCTGGGCATCTCAAGTTACAGCAGTGATGCCTGTGTGTGCGGGTAGAAAACCAGAGGCCATGGCTGACTATATGACTGTAGCTATATTTAGTTAGTCTTCTATTAGCCCTGAAAAATATCAGATGTGTTTTAGAATACAGTCAGTAAAACTGGTTTAACGTGTGTCTTATAATTAATTAAGTTAATCTATCACCTTTAACCATTTAACGCTAAAAAATGGTGTTTGTGGTTGTCTTGAGAAAGTGAAATGTCCATTTGCAGGCCAAGAGAAGACTTTTTGAGAATTTACCGCTGGAAGTATTGCCTCAATTAATCGAGTCAGCCATTGCAGTGGTACTGTTATGTTAAAAAATGACATTTTCTTTAAGCCTGCAAATGGATGTTTTATATGAGAAATTTGAAATTGACCAATATCGAGGATGAAAGTGTTAAGATGGGTGTTTGTGGGATAAGCTCCCTGTATTGTGCACCTCCACCGCCACCCTCCTCCGCCCCCCCATAACATATGTAACATACCGGTTGGGAAGTTAGTGGCTCAATTAAGAGTTTTGACTAGGTACGTATTTCCAGGCGTCATTCTTTCCTACATAAGGTATACTACATACTGGTTTGGATCGAATCCTACATAAGGTGTCCTACATAACTATGTAATATACCGGTTGGGAAGTTATTGGATCCATTAAGAATGTGACAGTGGTGCAAACAGGCGTGGTGGACCGGTTGAACACCACAAGGATACACCACGATCACCCCCTGAAGAAAAGCGAGTGGTCCTTCTAAGTACCGTTACTAACCAACTAACATGAAACTCGCAATTACTTCATGATGATCAGTCATGTCAGTCGTATTACAATAAAGACGAGACCATCAGTATTAATTCGCGATTCGGTGTTCGCTCTCAATTGGCAGCATTTTTGCAGGCTAATTTAACATTACTAGCAATGGGTCGTGAAACCTTTTTACCTTTTATTTAATATCTTATAAAAATTACTCGAGATTTTATGTTTTCTAATACCTGGCGGGGTTATTCGACGCAAGTATTTTTTATGCCCTTAGTTTCATGAAAAATGTAAACATTGCGTTGCTATGGGATATCCTCTTTAGTGTGTCGTAAATTGGCAAATGTTGGACGATCTCGGAATGCCCGGATGTTCAAATTTACGATACTGATTTGAATCCTCGTAATCATATAACCCTCTTTTGTTAGATAGGCTATTAAGCCTGTGCCAGATTATCAGGTTCACTTGATTTGTAAATCTAGCGAGAAACTTGCGTTCACTTGATTTCTAAATCTAGCGATAAAATTTATCATACATATTACTGGTTATATTGTAATGTGAGTGACCAATATAAAATGATCTAAAACGTAATGCGATGTTCTAGAAAAATTGCTTGAACGCCCGATAATTAAACTGGGTAGCCCGCGTCTAATGTTAGCGAGCCAGCCAGTGGCAAAGTAAATCTCCGTTTGGAGGCGCTGACGAGAAGCGTAGATCTCATTGCCGAATTTCCGATTCCAGGATAACTATATCCGAGTACTCGCTTAAGATACTTCATTAAAATTTGCTTTAACCTGATCTGGTCAGATAATATCACGTGATTTATATATCATGTGATTATCACGTGATTCTGATTTATATATTATAAAGACAACATTTATGTCGTTAGGATTAATTTTGATGGGAAAAAAACCCCAAAACAATCTTTATTAAAGGATACGCAATATTTAGGCTGTTCAATTTAATAATTTCACTTCTGCGAATGATGTTTTGAGGTACACATTAAGCATAGCCGCGAGGTGACAAGATTTGTGAAGGGGGTTTTCGTGGTATCTTCAGACGTTAACAGTTAAGATGTTTAAAAATTCAGAGGAAAATAAGTTTTATCTTTGTATATAGTGCGCGCAAATTTTTTAGAACGTGTAAATTGAGCATAAATGTGTGACCTATTTATGGATTTATAAGTAAATACGCCACTCCCATATTTGTTGGTACTCATTCAGATTCAACTTATTTCAGTTGCAACTTATGACTAAAAACTTCGAGAGTTAAATGGTTAATATTTTGATAGTAAACGCTACAAACTTTGATGACCAAGTTTTACTATATCAGAGATGTGTGTTGATCTCAGTGCTTTAGTAGCAAGCATAGCCTTTGGATCAGGAAAGTTCTTGACTATCAGCCACTTTTATTAGCCCTAAGATGGGGGTTTTCACTACTTAATGTATAATCTAATCTCTCATCATTTTGGAAATTCTTTCTGCGGTACTTAACTTGGGTGAAATTGGATATATAGAGCACGTACCCAGGCTATGATTGATCATTCTATTGGCTCTCAATTGATTAATTGTTATAGTCAAATATCTGAAAGTCTACCAGAAGAGGGGGAGAACTAACCTAGTTAGAAAAATTTTCTTTCTAAGAGGTGTGTAAACTGTGAAATGTTTGTCTGAACATGTTGTTTCCACTCCATCTCTTAAAACATTCGAAAATGGTTTAGGTAGGCTTTGGCATAGTCAAGGCAATGCATGACTACACCGTACACGCAACCCATGACCAGAAGTGACGGCACAGGCATGGAGATAAATGAAGAGATGACCATAAGGCCTAATTGTCCTGTGCTCAGTATTATTACCTAGATTATAACTCAATTTTTATGGTATAGCAATTGATTATAATTCAACTTCTGGTTTAGGTATGCCAAATCAATTCCCTTCTGTTGTTTTGCCGGTATTGTTTGTTTCTAAATCACTTGACAATTTAAATGCCCTATTTCAGGGGCTCTTATTTTAAATTCTTTATTAGTTGCTCTTAGTGCAATGGCTGAACCATCAAATTATCCTCATCCTTCGAAACCTAGTGTACACCCACTCTTCGCATTTATCTTCTAGGAATGATTTAATTTTTTCTTATGATCCTAGCAGTGCTTTTGTCGTTTTGATTTCACTAGATTTCGTTTTGCTCCTGAATCTTCTCATGTATTACTCTCTTCCTATCAGCCTCCATCTTTCGACCTGTTCTCTCAAAAAATTGGAATCAATCATCTTTCGATTCTCCTAATATCAATCTGCAAATTTATTTTAATTATGAATAGTGGTTTGCTATCTTTTAGTATCATATCTGGCCAGATTTATTTTTAACATAGTTTTTCAGTCTTTCTTTTCTATCAGTAGGATCCCTCGCCATGATGAAGCATATCTATGGGTGAATGTAAGCTTGTCACAATAACAAAATCTTTTTTGTCTTATCAAGATTTACACCGCTCTTTTCTCGAGTTCAGTAGAAATTTTGATCTTTTTATTTGTCTAGGGATATGTCTATTTCTATTATTTTCATATGGAGCTGTCTTCTCAGCCTTATCTATTCAAGCCTATTTTTATTCTTCTAAATTGTAACTTTCCCAGGCATTATTAAATAAATTCCTCAAGGGGGCCTAACCAAGATGATTGGATTATTGCCTTCGCATGGATTGTGGAATATGGTTTTTTCCTTTCACCCGTCTATGTAGTTTCAGTCCTTTGTCCTTATCCATCATTGATCTGGTAACAGGTTTGGTGGACTTCTTTCCTGTTTAATCATGTGATAAAGATATTAAAAGTTGGGCTCATATCATACTAGCTTTGTTTTAAAATTAGATTTGTAAAATAAGATTCTGCAGGTTTATTCTGGTCCTAGCTGTCATGCTTAAGCGCTTCTATATAATCTCTACTCTATCAGGGGTGGGGATGGGTATAGCTAGTCTCATGCATGTCTTAGGTAGCAGATTTCCTACATATAAGGTACAATAAACGTAGTCATTGAATCCTCCTTTTTTCAATCAAAACATGTTGGTCTCCTCTGACATTAGTCCTGCTTCCGTTCCTGATCAATAATTTTCTGCTCTTTTCAAGTAGGATACAATGGAGGAATGGCAGAATCCAAAGATTTTAAGGATTATGAGGTGCTGGCAGATCATCTTTTATAGGGCCTCGGCTCTTATCTTCCATTCATATATTTATCCTTTTCTGCCAACTTCCAAAAAATTTACACTTCATGTCCTTATGATTTAATACTAATTCTGTTGTATATTTTGGAATTATTTTGACTGGAACCCATGGCTGCTTTATTGCTGTTTGAGACAACGATGACTTACAGTCAAATCGTTTTATAATATTCAACTCTTTTCCTGATATGTTGTCTCAGAAATGGAGTTCATCGATGAAAGGAATAATATGGACATGGTGTCATTTTGGCCAGTCATCACTGGTCTCGTCAAGGATAAGGGACAGTGTTTTCTGATATTTCCATACATACAGAATTGATCCTAACTGGATCTGGGTTCCTTTAATTACATCATGGCCAGTCTGGGATTCCTCTGGCTTGGAATGTTCCTTAATTGTGTTAAGATTTGGGCCGAATGGAGTCAGTTTTGTGTATGAAGGTCAAGTCTGGTAATTCAGAATTTTGTCCTTCACCCCGACCACATACACTGCATTTTCATTCGCTGGGTGTCATCAGTACCAATTCACCAGTTTATCCATCTGCAGCTCCTTTTTAATGTCTTATTCTTAAGTGTTTGGGGAAGGGGATCGCTATAGAAGTTCCTCTCGTTCTTGTGTCTATGGAATCAGATAAAGTAGTCTTATTCCCTCTTCAACACTCTGGAATATCAGAGAATGAAGAGATATTGTCTCTTTCACAAGCCACCTATCTGCTCATGCAGTAGTTTCTATAGTACTCACTTTCATCAACAAGCAGGGCAGTTGAGGTTATCATATTTTGTCCGGAGTCTTGGTCCTCTTCCTGCGGTTGAGATGTCAGGAAATCTTTCAGCATCTCACATTCCAGGCAGAATGATTTTCCTTGTAGCTCATTTATTACATCCCATTAAGTTTCTACTCAGTAGTGTCCAGATCTGATGTTCATGTTCTTTCTCCAGGCTAGGCTCTGGCGGTAGATGCTCTGGCCCAGTCATAGACTTCACATTTTGTTTAAATATCTTCAATTTAACTTTCTAGTGCCAATTGTCTTTAAGAACTTTTGTCAGCAGAATGTATTATCCCTTTAATCACTCCTGCTTGGCCCAATGAGAGTTATTAAGTGGATCTCGCAGTCCTCTTTGTGGAAATCCAAAGAGTCTTCCCAATTTTGTGGATTTTCTATCTTGTTTAACAGCCGCTTTCATTCCATCATTCCACAAATCTTCAATATGTATATATGGTATTTTCCAAGAGACCTGTTTTTCAGAAATTGATTTTTTTGTCTGAACTTTAGTATTCTTAATCAATTCAAACTATCTGTTACAGGAGAATTTATCAGAGTATATTTAAGGTTTTCAAATGGTTGTAAGAACAACACATTATCACGCACGATTCTGCATCCCATCATCAAGTCATAGATTCATGGGAAATTTTTTGATGACTTAAATCTCTGTATGCTGGGGTGGTGTTATCGTTTTCACTAGCATCTATCCTTCTTTATTTTCTAGAAGCCGGTTTGAGAGTTAATAAGTATTTACATCATTTATCCATGGTACAGGTATTTTTAGGGTATAGCGCAGACAAATATCTATAATAAATTCCTCTATTAACTCAGGTTCATATGTTTAATTGTATAACTCTGAAATCATTCTTTTTCTACTAGCTGCCGCGTTTGTTAGATGGCATTCTGATATTCATATTCTTTTTGTGAATGATCTTTTCTAGGTGGTAGGAGATCTGGCTTCATTCTTTGCCCTTGAAGAGATCTTATATATATAAAACCTAAATAATTGTTTTCAATCCTTTCTGAAAACTATACCCAATTTAAAAGATCTTTTTGAAACACCGTTCAGATTACTTATGCAAATTTGTTTAGTAAGCGCGCATCTCATCAACTGGATTACAGACACCATTAATCGACACTAGACTGTATCTCCAGGAGACACTCAGTAAGTGTTAAGGCACACGATATTCGTGGTATGGCCTTCTCCTTCGCATTCTATGCAGATCTACCCTTCAGATTACTTATGCAAATTTGTTTAGTAAGCGCGCATCTCATCAACTGGATTACAGACACCATTAATTGACACTAGAATGTATCTCCAGGAGACACTCAGTTAATGTTAACGCACACAATGTTCATGGTATGGCCTTCTCCTTCCGATTCTATGCAGATCTATCAGTGAACGACATTATGTAAGTTGCAGTATAAATGTCAGAATCTACTTTATTTTTATCTGAAAGATCAGATTCAATTAACAATCTGACATTTCTAGTTTCGCCACTCAAACCTAGGCTCAATTGCCTAGGTTCTTTAGTCAGCCGTCGTCTTCACCATCTCACGTCTGTTTTTAAATTCTCTTTGCTGAGATTTTCTAATTATCATTATTTTAGTGTATTTTATGTAGAACATTTGTTTGTTCGTGCTCTTTCAGCACTTCAGCGATTTAGTTGGTTTTGGTATTTTTGGTGATTAACCTTTCATTCCTGATTTGCAATTTATCAACCCACCTAGTATTTGGGCTCTGACCAATTCTATGTATTAGCAAACAGTGAATTGAGTGGCTTAGTATTTTTGTTGTGTTACAAAACGACCCAGATGTATATACTGGTCTGGCGTTTTGTTAGCTTACTAAAATACTTACCACTCAATTCCCTGTGGCCCATTTCGGCCACCCCGCATCGTTAAATTGCAAATCATTATTAAAAATGTGTGGAATTAATTATTGACGGCTTGGACTCGGTCGCATGCATAGTAACATAAGTGTGCATGCTCACGGACTCGTTTATGTTCTCTATAGGAATAGAGGAACCAGTTCCCTAGAGCAATGACTGCTTTAGAGTTAAGAGATACTATCAAGACTACCCAATGGAGGGATGTATCTCTGCTAACCTTGTTTACTAGGGAACCCACACACAATGGGAATAAATAGGTTAAAATTTTCTGAGATATCTAAGTCAGGTGACTTATAGCAAACAGTGAATTGAGTGGTAAGTATTTTAGTAAGCTAACAAAATGCCAGACCAGTATATACGTCTGGGTCGTTTATTTTAGATGAATTCTGCCATAATGACCTCAACAGATTTTTCCAGTTTATCCATCCATCATATGATGTCATAATCAACTATGTGGCGTGTAGGCTGATGTCATAATCAATTACAGCATGAATGACTCGATTTAGCCCATATTAAATCCTTAATATTCTGACATGTTGTACGGATTGTATCTCTTTATGACTTAATAAACATTGTGTCAAATATTTTGAAACTAATTTGACTGGGCGCTGTTGCTGCCATAGACACCAACAGCAACAAGCACCCAGTCAAATTTGGTTCAAAATATTCAATAGCTAACCTCTATAGTTTTATAGAAATTGAGATTCGGAGAGTGCAAGGATCGACTGATCCCAACAAGGGTTAAGCGTGGGTGGAACTTAACTAGTGATGGGCATGGTATAGCTAAAACTGGAAAGTTCCATTATAATGAGATAGCTGTTTATTGTCCAAAATGGAAGATTCGTATACAGAAAAGTAAAGATTGGCGAGACTGATCAATGGCCCAGTAATCTAGCGCCAGACATAGAGAAACATTCTTTATGACACTGACAGGGGAGTCTCAGGACTTGAAGGAGAAGTACATCTGCACTTAAACCTATATAGGAAATTATAGGACCTGATTACTGAAGCATGAAAAGAAGCTATTGTGTAATTATGTCAAAGACGTTATTGCAGGGATGGGTTGCTTTCATGATGAAAAGATCAACTCATGGATGTCCAGATCAAATGTTATAAATTCTTTACGATGTAAGAAATATTTTGCTGGATACTAAATTAATTTGACTAATTATGAGTATGTCGGAATATCTATAATACAGTTTAGAAATAAGCTGTCTGTCAATGCCCAATAACTCTGGACCAGCTGAATATTTTGAAAACAATTTGATTGAAAGTTGTTGGTGGCTTAGCAACTATTCAGTCAAATTGTTTTCAAAATATTTAGCAGGTCCAGAGATACAAGCCCTGGAAAATGTCATCTGCAAAATGCACTGTTGATGATTTTGAACATAATTCGATTGGAAGGTCTTCCAAGCGAATTATGTTCAAAATATTCACCATAACATTTTTTTACCAAATAACATGTTTCCGTTTTTGCCTTGATAACAATTTAACTTATTTATGAGCTGTATTGTAGAAAGAATTCAATTTATAGTGACCCTGCAAGCCTGAAAGCTGTTTGTACCTCACTATGTAATGTTCAATAACCTTTCAATGGTCATTAAGCTGGCCAAAACTGGCCTTTACAATCTTGTTGAGGAGTGTAGAGATCTAGCTGCAGGCCAAGAGAAACTTGTTCTTAACTGGCTGCCTAATTAGGCTTAGATGCCTAAATACTGACACCGCACGCTCTATCCTGGGTACTTAATCGCTTAACAGTCACACTTTGAAAATTTACCCAATACCCGAGCCAGTTATTCCAGTGGTAAAGTTTCAAAAATACTCTTCGCATATAAATGGACATTTTTATGATGAAATTTAAATTTTCTTGAACAAATTTGAGGGTTAAGGGGTTAAGAGAATTTCAATATGGCAGCCAAAATGTGGAATTATGATTGGTCGATGGTGGCCATGTTTTTAACATACAGACTTCCCTTTCAAACAAACTTGAATGATGCTCAGTCCCTAATCATATTTGCCAAATTGCAGCCCAATACCTTCAGCAGTACAGGAGATTGTTTTTGTGAAAATTAGGTCATCTAAGATAGCCGACAAGCAAATTGACCAATTAGGTTCTCCTGAACAAACTTGGTTCATCTATTGCCTACATCAAGTTTCTCGACTTTCTCATCAATCTGGCAAGTAGTTTGGGAGATTTTTAAAGGCATTTCTAAAATTAACGCAAGATCCAACTTTGTCATTCAACTTTTTTTAATCACCTTGGATCTCGATACCCTAATCAAGCTTCCTGCCAAATATAACTGAAATTGGCCCAGTGATTCTTGAGAAGACATCGTTTAACCCTTACCACTTGGATGTCAACATTCTATCTTTTAATGTCAGGAGCAAAGAAACTGGTGAACATTTTTCAACAATTTTGGTGGACGATGTTGCTGTCTACGACAGCACCATCTTCCAACAAATTTGTTGAAAAATGAACACTAGTTCATCTTTTAATTTAATTTGAAAATTTAAAATTTTGACATCAGAGTGGTAAGGGTTAAGGAAAAGGGTGACAGACAAAAAAATAAAATCACATTTGGAATGTCAATCTTGATAGCAGAGCCAGTCATTCATCCAGTCAGTGCTTCTTTTTGGACAGAAAATTTACATTTTAAAGTAAAGAAATATTTTAATTTTCTTGAGAAATCTTGACACTTAACCCTTTAACCCTCGAATTTGTTCCAAAAACTTTTCCATTTCCAAACCAAGAGAAGAATATTTTTGAAAATTTACCACTAGAATGACTAGTGGTAAATTTCCAAAATGAGTCTTCCGCGAGACCACTGCAGAAGCTGGTTTTGCTGATATGAATGTGAAATGGTTAACGGGTTAGCGTAGATGGTGTAATGGCCGTAATAATGGTGATAGCGTCATTTTGCTTGGGCATTATGATATCTTCCCTCAGCCCATTCGTATCTGATTGAAGTCCTTCAATTTCTAAAGAGCAAACTGAATCTATTGGGCTTCATTCACATGCACAAATCAGGACACAAATGATAACACCAACAGAACAACATTCTGGCTATTCTCGAATGATCGACCCGAGTTGAATATTGATCTCTGGTAATTGTGGATAGCGAAAAGGATAACGAAAAGGATAACATTGAAAAGAAAACCTTTTAAATATCAATTTATCTCCATGCAGCTAGGCAGATGAAATGTTGCGTGAAATAAACAGTGCTCAATGGTATGATCCGTTAACCCTTTCATTAACAAATCCCTGAAAATGTAGATTCTTTAACATATGAAACGTATTCTGTTGAATATTTTGAAATTAATTTGACCGGAAGCCGTTGCAGCCTGAGACCGTCAAATTAATGTAATAATATTCAAGTTTTTTTATATGGTTTCCTTGAAGATGGGGAATTCATGGGTGAAAGGGTTAATGTTCAAAATTGCTCCACAAAATCAGGATTTTTGCTCAGACAACGTCTCAGGACAATAGAAGACTACAGTTGACAATTTTTTATAAATTGAACCAGCCCTTAGTGGTAAATTTTAAAAAAGAGTCTCAATTGACCTATTTTCCTGACCACTAAAGGAGCCATTTTTTGCCCGTGGGACAATTAACCCTTTAACACTCAAGCCATTTGCAGACCAATAAAAGACCACTTTTAAAAAAATGTACCACTGGAATGTCTCGATAACAAAAACAGTCATACCAGTGATAAATTTTCAAAATTTCCTATGAGAGAATTGGTAATTTAATGGTTAAATGTGGTCAAGAAAATCAAAATATTTGCTTATTGAATGTCAATAAATTGCAGGTCTTGAGAGGACTATATCTTTGAAGATTTACCGGTCATCGAGCCAGATATTAGTGGTAAAATTTAAAAAATAGTCTCTTAGCCTGCAAATGGACATTCCTTAAGACCACTGCAGAGGCCGGCTTTGGCCGGCTTGACCATTAAAGGGTTAAGGAACACAGAACTGTTAGTAAGATAATATTAAATGTAAATATCTGTAATCTGCTGGCGCTGACGCTTTTAGAGGGATTTCTGGGAAATAAAGGAATGGTGGTTTTGTCACAATCTCCACACTAATGGTTTTGGATTGGAGAGGTTTCGGTATGTGTACTCACTGATAGAATCTATGATCAATACAGCCACACTAACTCAAACCAAAGTCCCAAATGGCCAATATCGCTCACGTAAACATCAGATAATTTGAATCAAAAATGAGAACAATATGAAGACTTAGGTTAGAAATATAAATTGTATTCTCTTCGCTTGTAAATTGACATTTAATAAGAAAATATTTAAATTTTCCTGACCATATTTGACCAGCAAAGGGTTACAGATGTTAATAACAACAGCGCAAAGTCCAAAATGAACGCAGACAAAATTGACCCAATCACTTTTGTTTGTAAAATCTAAAATCCAGAGGACATTTCCCAGCAAATTTGGTCGTTATCATCGGAGTGCCTCTTAACCCGTTACAGGTCACGCCGACCAAAACCGGCCGCTGCAGTGGTCTTCTGGAATGGATATTTGCAGAACAAAAGATTATTTTTGAAAATTTACCAATGGAATGACTGGCTCGGTAACCGAGCCAATCATTCCAGTGGTAAATTTTCTAAAATAGTTTTCTCTTGCGCTACAAATGGATATTCAAAAGAGAAATATTTAGATTTTCTCAACCAAATTTGACCATTAGAGTTAAGAGGTAAATGATGGACAAACAATAAATGATGTCTCAGAGAGTGACAGATGGACAACAAACAGCTGCTATAGGTCCACATGACCTTTCAGCCTTATAGCAAATGCTAAATTGGTTATCGAGGCAGTCATTCCAGTGGTAAATTTTCTAAAATAAATCTTCTTGGGCTGCAAATCAACATTTCTCAAGACCACTGCGGAATCCGTTTTCGGTCATCTTGAGTGTTAAATGGTTAACTCAGCGACTCAATTTCAAGACAACTAATACAAGTCATTCTATTGGTAAACTTACAAAAATAATCTTCTCTTGGTCTGCAAATGGATATTTCTCAAGACCACTGCAGAAGCCATTTTTGGCTGATATAAGTGTTAAAAGGTTAAATGATTTCACAGAATTCTCAGAAAATCAAAGATGGCCACTGAAAAAATTGACCAATCAAAATTATGTATATATGTTCTAAAGGATAGTGCCATATATTCTTTCCAGCCAAGTTTGGTTGAAATTGGCCAAGCAGTTAGCGAGTAGTACACTTTTTAACTAATTTTGTGAAATATCATACAAAATCCAAGATGGCCCTCAGAAAAGTTGACCCATCAAAATTCTGTATACAATTCTGAAGGCTACTTCTACAGGCTGCTTCATTATAAATGGTATAAGATTGGTACGTGCGGTACTTCAAAATGTTGATAGTCACAGTATCGATACATTGTATACCGCAATCCTCATTGCACTACCATCAGACCGCCACAGCTCTAGAGGAGATGCATTTTGAAAATTTCCAGCATCGACAATTTCCATTAAATTCTTTAAAAAATCTATGATTTTCACCGCAAGAATTATTGATCAAAATGCTGAATAGAAGTTCTGTAGGTAATCGGGACAGGTGAGCTAAAGAGTAGACTCCTCTTAACCCCGTAACACGCATATCAGCCAAAAATGGCTTCTGCAGTGGTTTTAAGAAATGACCATTTGCAGACCAAGAGGAGACTATTTTTGACAATTTACCACTGCAATGACTGGCTCGATAACCGAGCCAGTCATTCCAGTGGTAAATTTTCAAAAATAGTCTTCTCTTCATCTGCAAATCGCAATTTTGAAGAAATATGAGTGTTAAAGTGTTAACTTGGTGATGAATATTACCAAAGAGCCAGGATGTTGGCCGACTTGCCCATTAACAAGTTTTAACCCTCATAGAAAATGTTCATTTGCAGACAAAGAGAGAGAGGGACTATTTTTGATAATTTACCACTCGTAAATTTTTTTAAATAATCTTCGTCTGCAAATAGAGATTCCGCAAGACCATTGCAGAAGTAATTTCTGGCTGATATGACGGCTAAAGGGTTAAATGTTTAACATGAGAATATATGATTGAAATCAATGAATTACATCCCTATCTCTTCAGTTTCCAGAGACAATATCCTGCTAAATCAATGAAATGTTATAGAAAATGAATTTTGCATGACTGACAGTCCTTTTTTAAATGATTGATGGTTTTTCTAACATCTGACGCCTTGTGAACCAAAGAGTTTGTGAAGCGTCAGTTGCTAGTGCTGTCATTCACTCATTTGTTCCATTGCTGAATGATGATCATAGGCATCGACGCTTCACTGACACAGCTACATGATAGGTCCTTGGTTAGGGCCTAGGTCCTTGGTTAGGGCCTTTGATTACTGCACGCACACATGGATGCATGCACACAGGCAAGTGTGCGTGCACGCACTCACATACACACGTACTCACTAACACATGCACGCACGCAGGCACACACATGATGGTACATTAAGTCATCACAAAATGAAATGCATCAAAATTACTGAGCCAAATTTATGCTTACCACTCAAACCGGTCAAAAATGACTTCTGCATTGGTCTTGAAAAATATCCATTTGCAGACAAATAGTAGAGTATTTTTAAAAATTTACCAGTTGAATGACTGGCTCCCTAAATGTAGAGCCAGTCATTTTCATTTTTAGCAATAAATTAAAAAAGATAATCATGACATACTCTGCAAATGAACATTTACTTTGAGAAAATTTAAATGTTTTTGAATAAATTCGAGTATTAACATTTAAACCTCGAATTTGTTGAAGAGCCAGTCATTCCAGTGGTAAATTTTCAAAATTAGTTTTCTATTGGTTTGCGAATGGACATTACTCCTGAGCACTGCAGAAGCTGTTTATGGCTGATATAAAGGTTAACCCTTTAACACTCACATCGGCCAAAAACAGCTTCTGCAGTGCTCCTGGAAACTGTCCATTTGCAGACCAGGAAGCCTATTTTTAAAAATTTACCACTGGAATAACTGGCTCGATAACCGAGCCAGTCATTCCAGTGGTAAATTTTCAAAAACCTCCTCTTAGTCTGCAAATGGACATCGTCTTTAAGAAAATTTAAATTTTCTTGAACAAATTTAAAGGGTAAAGGGTTAAAACCTTAATTTTACTGTATATTTGTCTAATATCTTACCTGTATCAAGGTAGAAAGGGCGGGTAACTCAGGGGAATAATGTTTGACGCTGATCAGGATGGGTTGTCCCGACATAGGCAAGTTTGTGAATATAGCCGTGATAAATAAACAAACAACTAAGTTCTATAAAAATATTATCAGATTATAAACGGTTCTTGATCTACGTTTGTGCGAATGTAAGCATGGTCGTTTAATTCCAAAAGAACTTTCATATGAACCACAGTTAAAGCAGAAAATTGGACAGAAATGTCATTTTGCAATCTCTGTATATAGTCATCATTACGTATCTTTATGATATCAGTAAGTAATGTTGTGACAGATTACCTGAAAATACATTTAAAAAATATGTTCAATTACATATTGGCTTTGGTGGTCAAAAGTTTTACTGTTGCATTGGCCCATGTGATTTATTGCCTCATTTATTCTTTGATTGTTAAGACAAACAAAAACTGTTTCATGAGTAGTGTTGTGGGAAACGTCTGGCCATTTGCAAGTCAAGAAATTATTTTTGAAATTTTAACACTGGAATGACTGGCTCGATAACCAAACCAAACATTTGGTCAGTTTCTAGTGCTAAATGTTAAAAAATAATGTTTTCTTGCCTTATAAATGATTATTCACTCAGTAAAAGTTTTCTTGACAAATCTGCAATGCTGCAAGCCAATACACCATAATTACAATGGGAAATAACTCTGGACCGGCTAAATATTTTGAAAACAATTTGACTGAAAGTTGTTGGTGGATTAGCCACCAACAACTTTCAGTCAAATTGTTAAAAAAAATATTCAGTATATCCAGAGTTAAACTCCATGGAAATTACAGTCAGCAGAAATTCAGCAGACAGACAATTAAAGGTCTAATGATTAAGCTGATGATCTTGAGAGTCTTCTGGCTAAAAAAATTTGGTGCTTTTGAGGTTCTAATCTCTTTAAGAAAATTTTAATTGTCGATTTGCAGGCCAAGAAAAGGCTATTTTAGAAATTTTACGACAAATAACTGGTGCAATTATTGAGCCAGTCATTCTAGTGGTAAAATTTCAAAAATTGTCTTATCTTCGCCTGCAATTGGACATTCGCAAGGAACAATGCAGAGGCTGGCTGGACCACTAAAAGTCCTACTACGTGAAAGAAAGATCCTTCATGGTATACGCCACACAAGGGAGATAATTCATAGTAAACCTCAATTATGGAGCAAAAATAATTAGTCAATGTAGCTTTAACCCGTTAATGGTTATCAATGAAATTTTCTGAATTAAAAAATGTCAATTTGCAGACCAAGAGATTATTTTTGAAACCTTATCACCGGAATGACTGATCCAGCCATTCCAGTTATGAACTTTTTAAAATAATCTTCTCTTAGCCTGTAAATTGCCATTCATCAAAGCCACTGCGGAGACCACCTTTGCCCGATATGAGAAGTTGATCAAATCTGGCTGCAGCAAGGGTTTTGAGAAATGTCCATTTGCAGGTTCATAATTTTTTAGATCTTAATCGAGTCAATCATTCCAATGGTTAGATTTAAAAAAAGGTATTTTCTTGGCCGGTAAATGGACATTCATTCTATCACAGCAAAACATTTGACATTGCTTTTCTTGACTAATCTTGACCATAAACTGCTTAATCCTTACACCTCTAGTGTCAAAAGCTAAAATTTTCAAATTAAATTAAAAGATGAACTGGTGTTCATTTCTCAGCAAATTTGGTGGAAAATGTTGCCGTCAACAGCAACATCATCCACCAAAATTGCTGAAAAACGTACACCAGTTTCTTTGCTCCAGACACAGTAAAAGATAAAAAATTGACATCAGAGTGGTAAGGGTTAACGCATGTAGGCAAAACGTGGTCAGAAACACCATATTGTACAGCTCATAAACAAGTTAACATATTTTCAAAACAAAAACAGAAACCTGCTTGGTTAGTGCAATTTTGAACATGATGTAAGAATAGGTATGTTGAATATTTTGAATATAAATGGATTTGAAGCCATTGCTGCCATAATTAGCAAGGCTTTCCAAACCATTTACGTTCAAAATATTCAACGGTATGTTTTAATTTGTTTTGGAAACAATTAAGTACTGCAGGCAAAATGTGGTCAGAAGCACCATGATTTTAACTCAAAAAGAAAAATTTTCATTTGAGTATGTTTTGTCTCGCATATTATATATACTGACACATAATCATTTCTACACTAGAACACAAGTTAGCTGACAATAAGCCACAAAATTGTATCTAACAGATGGAATCATTACTTATGACCACGCGTGTCTGGAGTTTCTGAAGGCATGCGAATCATCCAATACTTTCCTTTTAAAATATACAATGAATATACAACTGTGATTGATGCACGGACAAGACAAAATGATTACTGTCCTGCGGCACTGACGCTCCAACGGACCATCTACAACAATGTTACTGTCACACAGGCGTTAATTTTAGCATGATCAGTGCCAGAGTCGCGAGATGAGACGGGAGCAGCGCGAAAACCCAATAAAAATGTCAATCACATCATGGCCTGCTTACGTCAATCCGAGTGAAGATTTAAAGATTCGGAAGACGCTGTGTATAATCAGGCTCTGGAAAACGTGAGAATACAACGTGCTAACGAGACAAGAAGGTCAACCATTCCTCGTGGAACTTGATGAGACTTGTGAGCGGTGTTGGCGATAAGAAGCGATGACCGCGGTCAGAATTAATCCCCTTAGGGTTATCCCCAGAGGTTTTCACAAAAGCAAATGCCAGTAAACGAAGAATGACGTTTTGTACTCAATGTAAGTGTCTCTTGGGAAACCATACATTGCTGTGAGTGTTGTTCCCGTAATAAATTTATACGCACCGATCAATACATTCTTCGCGGACTCCGAAGAAGACATGCATAAATAGATATGGGAAGAAATAAGGTGTGGCAGGATGAATGTGCAGGTATTGATCCGAGGATAGATCTGGTTGTCAAGGTGTTTTGCCATCACCAGAGATCCAAGGAACACCTGTCGAGTAGGATCACCTGATGCAATCGCTAAGAGCTGATGACAGCTGGTCGCTTATAAAGCAGATTAACTAGATTAATGGATTTGTCAGGAAAGTTAAAATTTGTACTTGAAAAATGTACATTTGTATGTGGAAAGAAAACGATATTTGAAATTTCATCACTGGAATGACTGGCTCGGTTTTCTTGGTCCGCAAATGGGTATTCATGACGGGCATTTGTTGATGCCATATTTGTTGGCTTGATGATAGACGGGTTAAACCTTTAACACTGATATCAACTGAAAACGGCTTCAGCACTGGTCTTGGGAAAGGTCCACTTGCGGACTAAGAGAAGACCATGTTTGAAAATGTTCAAAAATAGGCTTCTCTTGGTCTGCAAATAGACATTGTCTATGAGAAAATTTACATTTTTGAAAACAAATTCAAGGGATAGGGGTTAAATGATTAAAATGATTAAAATGATATTGGATTGATAAAGGGCATAAATCTCAATCTGTTCTTTATCGCTCTATCGCTCCCTCCCTCACCCCCACCCCCTCCCCCACCCCACCTCCTCCCCCCCTCTGACAAATTGCAGCGAACAAAATTAGCCCATATTTTATGCATCAAGACAGAAACGGAGACAGAAACCGTGCAATCAAAGTAAATTACGCTATCAGAATTGCTTCTAGAATTGATTAAATATATTTTCATTACTAACCAGAGATTATCGCATATTATGTATGTTGTTCCTCTAGAAATCTATGTAGGAATTGATAAAGTGTAATATTAATTGCTCGTAAAATATTGTCCCATCATAGATCATCTGTATTCAGTTAGCTCATACAGAGCATTCATACCTGTGACCCTTGTCTAATGCTTTAACCCTCAAATTTGTTCAAGAATATTTCAGTTTTCTCATAGAAAATGCCCATTTGCAGACGAAGAGATAATTTAACAACATGATTAACATTTAAAGATCCAAAACGACAAATTCATTATGTCATAAGGAATATAGCGTTGAATATTTTGATACTAATTTAAAGTATTAAAATAGTGGCCAGTGCCACCCAACCACACACACCCCACACCCCTTGATGACAATGTGTGCGGTCATTTGAAATAACCAATTGTGTTATAAATAAAAATCTATTTTAGAAGTCAGCATTGTTTGGATTTTTAGAAGGGTTAGATCACCAAACACAAAAAAAATACTGTCTGAACTGGCCCTGGGAAATGTCCATTTGCAGACCAAGAGAAGACTATTTTTGAAAATATACCACTAGAATGAGTGGCTCAATAACCGTGCCAGTCATTCCAGTAATAAATCATCAAAAATAATCTCTTGTTCTGAAAATGGACTTTTCTCAAGGCTGTCTCTATGACAGCTGTCGCAAAGCTCCAAAATTTGACTGAAAGTTGTTGGTGGCTTTGCCACCAACAGCTTTCAGTCAAATTGTTTTCAAAATACTCAGCATATCCAGAGTTAAACCGCATAGAAAATGTAGTCTGCAGAAATTCAGCAGACAGACAGTTAAACCCCCATGATGACTGAGGTTTCTGACCTCCAAATCACATTACATTTACTACGATAACTTGCGCTACTTTTGGGAACAATGTTGCTGAATGCTGCTGCTGTCTAAAACATCAACAGCTTTCAGTAATATCGCTTCCAAATAGTACACCGACTTCCCTTCTTCTACATCTGTACAATTAACAAAGATATTTTGTTTAAATCAGCATGATAAGTGTCAAAATATACTGTACAAATATTCTCAGGTTTTTGTTAATCCTCGGGCAACATTTTTAGGCCGCTATGTACAAACCCAGGTCATCAATAGGTATATTAAATAGGTTACTAGACGTTTGTAATATCGTTGAGGAAACGCAATATTTTGTAGAAACAACCTGTGGTTATATACTCAAAACAAATAAAATGCAAAAGCTATAATTATGAAAGTGGATAGTTCCGGTGCCAACAAAATTATCAAAAGATGAAGCAGTGTTTTGTAACACAACAGAAATACTAAGCCACTCAATTCACTGTTTGCTATAAGTCACCTGACATAGATATCTTAGAAAATTTTAACCTATTCATTCCCATGGTGTGGGTTCCCTTGTAACAAGGTTAGCAGAGATACATCCCTCCATTGGGTAGTCTTGATAGTATCTCTTTAACAATAAAGCAGTCATTGCTCTAGGGAACCGGTTCCTCTATTCCTATAGAGAACATATAAACGAGTCTGTGAGCATGCGCACTTATGCTACTATGCATGCGACCGAGTCCAAGCCGTCTTTAATAATTAATTTTCTGTATTACAGGAAACACCTAACTTTTATCTCAACAAATCCTATTCATTCCATAGTCTTGTGGAGCTACATCAACATTTGATTTGTCATGAATACCACAGAACAAGCAGTCTTTGTTGAATAAGTCATAGTACTTATGTAAAATGTTTATAATTTACGTGAATATGAACAGAAAGTTCGTTGTGACCAAGTTGAAAGAAAATGGCGCCAGCTTCACATTCCAAGCCAGGTGAAGTCAATAACTCTGATCCTATTTTAGCCACGAGGCTCGTTCCTACGAAAGGTATACTATATACCGGTTTGGAACATCTCCTACGAAAGGTATCCTACATAACATATGTAACATACCAGTTGGGAAGTTATTGGATCTATTAAGAATGTGACAGTGGTGCAAACAGGTGTGGTGGACCGGATGAACATCACAAGGATACACCACGATCATCCCCTGAAGAAAAGCGAGTGGTCCTTCTAAGGACCGTTACTAACCAACTAACATGAAACTCGCAATTACTTCATGATGATCAGTCATGTCAGTCATATTACAATAAAGACAAGACCATCATATTAATTCGCGATTCGGTCTTCGCTTTAAATTGGCGCCGTTTTTGCAGGCTAATTTAACATTACTAGCAATGGGCCGTGAAACCTTTTTACCTTTTATTTAATATCTTATAAAAATTACTCGAGATTTTATGTTTTCAAATACCGGGCGGGGTTATTCGACGCAAGTCTTTTTTATGCCCTTAGTTTCATGAAAAATGTAAACATTGCGTTGCTATGGGATATCCTCTTTAGTGTGTCGTAAATTGGCAAATGTCGGACGATCTCGGAATGCCCGGATGTTCAAAATTACGATACTGATTTGAATCCTCGTAATCACATAACCCTCTTTTGTTAGATAGGCTATTAAGCCTGTCAGATTATCATAATCAGGTTCACTTGATTTGTAAATCTAGCGAGAATCTTGCGTTCACTTGATTTCTAAATCTAGCGATAAAATTTATCATATATATTACTGGTTATATTGTAATGTGAGTGACCAACATAAAATGATCTAAAACGTAATGCGGTGTTCTAGAAAAATTGCTTGAACGCCTGATAATTAAACTGGGTAGGCCGCGTCTAATGTTAGTGAGCCAGCCAGTGGCAAAGTAAATCTCTGTTTGGAGGCGCTGATGAGAAGCGTAGATCTCATTGCCGAATTTCCGATTCCAGGATAACTATATCCGAGTACCCCCTTAAGATACTTCATTAAAATTTGCTTTAACCTGATCTGGTCAGATAATATCACATGATTTATATATCATGTGATTATCACGTGATTCTGATTTATATATTATAAAGACGACATTTATGTCAAGTTAGGATTAATTTTGGTGGGAAAAAACAATCTTTATTAAAGGATACGCAATATTTAGGCTGTTCAATTTAATAATTTCACTTCTGCGAATGATGTTTTGCGGTACACATTAAGCATCGCAGCGAGGTGACAAGTTTTGTGCAGGGTTTTTTTTCGTGGTATCTTCAGACGTTAAGATGTTTAAAAATTCAGAGGAAAATAAGTTTTATCCTTGTATATAGTGCGCGCAAATTTTTTAGAACGTGTAAATTGAGCATAAATGTGCGACCTATTTATGGATTTATAAGTAAATACGCCACTCCCATATTTGCTGGTACCCATTCAGATTCAACTTATTTCAGTTGCAACTTATGACTAATAACTTCGAGAGTTAAATGGTTAATATTTTGATAGTAAACGCTACAAACTTTGATGACCAAGTTTTTACTATATCAGAGATGTGTGTTGATCTCAGTGTTTTAGTAGCAAGCATAGCCTTTGGATCAGGAAAGTTCTTGACTATCAGCCCCTTTTATTAGCCCTAGGATGGGGTTTTTCCCTACTTAATGTTTAATCTAATCTCTCATCATTTTGGAAATTATTTCTGCGGGTACTTAACTTGGGTGAAATTGGATATATAGAGCACGTACCCAGGCTATGATGGATCATTCTATCGGCTCTCAATCGATTAATTGTTATAGTCAAATTTAACATTCTGCTTGCAAATGGACTATTACCATCTGAAATTGGAAATCATCTGAAAGTCTACCAGAAGAGGGGGAGAACTAACCTAGATAGAAAATTTTTCTCTAAGGGGTGTGTAAACTGTGAAATGTTTTGTCTGAACATGTTGTTTCCACACCATCTCTTAAAACATTCGAAAATGGTTTAGGTAGGCTTTGGCATAGACAAGAGGCAATGCATGACTACACCGTACACGCAACCCATGACCAGAAGTGACGGCACAGGCATGGAGATAAATGAAGAAGAGATGAACAAAAGACCTAATTGTCCTGTGCTCAGTATTATTACCTAGATTATAACTCAATTTTTATGGTATAGCAACTGATTATAATTCAACTTCTGGTTTAGGTATGCCAAATCAATTCCCTTCTGTTGTTTTGCTGGTATTGTTTGTTTCTAAATCACTTGACAATTTAAATGCCCTATTTCAGGGGCTCTTATTTTTAATTCTTTAATTCTTTATTAGTTGCTCTTAGTGCAATGGCTAAACCATCCAATTATCCTCATCCTTCGAAACCTTGTGTACACCCAACTCTTCGAATTTATCTTCTAGGAATGATTTTATTTTTTCTTATGATCCTAGCAGTGCTTTTGTCGTTTTGATTTCACTAGATTTCGTTTTGCTCCTGAATCTTCTCATGTATTACTCTCTTCATATCAGCCTCCATCTTTCGACCTGTTCTCTCAAAAAATGGGAATCAATCATCTTTCGATTCTCCTAATATCAATCTGTAAATAAGTGCATCAGGCTTTATTGTTTTAATTGTGAATAGTGGTTTGCTATCTTTTAGTATCATATCTGGCCTGATTTATTTTTACATAGTTTTTCAGTCTTTCTTTTCTATCAGTAGGATCCCTCGCCATGATGAAGCATATCTATGGGTGAATGTAAGCTTGTCACAATAACAAAATCTTTTTTGTCTTATCAAGATTTACACCGCTCCTTTCTCGAGTTCAGTAGAAATTTTGATCTTTTTGTTTGTCTAGTGATATGTCTATTTCTATTATTTTCATACGGAGCTGTCTTCTCAGCCTTACCTATTCAAGCCTATTTTTATTCTTCTAAATTCTAACTTTCCCAGGCATTTTTAAATAAATTCCTCAAGGGGGCCTAACCAAGATGATTGGATTATTGCCTTCGCATGGATTGTGGAATATGGTTTTTTCCTTTCACCCTTCTGTAGTTTCAGTCCTTTGTCCTTATCCATCATTGATCTAGTCACAGGTTTGATGGACTTCTTTCCTGTTTAATCATCTGATAAAGATATTAACAATTGGGCTCATATCATACTAGCTTTGTTTTAAAATTAGATTTGTAAAATAAGATTCTGCAGGTTTATTCTAGTCCTAGCTGTCATGCTTAAGTGCTTCTATATAATCTCTACTCTATCAGGGGTGGGGATGGGTATAGCTAGCCTCATGCATGTCTTAGGTAGCAGATTTCTTACATATAAGGTACACTCAATGTAGTCATTGAATCCCCCTTTTTTCTATCAAACCATGTTGGTCTCCTTTGACATTAGTCCTGCTTCTGTTCCTGATCAATAATTTTCTGCTCTTTTCAAGTAGGATACAGTGGATGAAAGGAATAATATGGACATGGAGTCATTTTGGCCAGTCATCACTGGTCTCGTCATGGATAAGGGACAGTGTTTTCTGATATTTCCATACATACAGAATTGATCCTAGCTGGATCTGGGTTCTTTTAATTACATCATGGCCAGTCTGGGATTCCTCTGGCTTGGAAGGTTCCTTAATTGTGTTAAAATTTGGGCCAAATGGAGTCAGCTTTGTGTACGAAGGTCAAGTCTGGTAATTCAGAATTTTGTCCCTCACCACGACCGCATACACTGCATTTTCATTCGCTGGGTGTCATCGGTACCAATTCACCAGTTTATCCATCTGCAGGTCCAGTTTGATGTCTTGTTCTTACGTGTTTGGGGGAGGGAATTGCTATAGAATTTCCTCTCGTTCTTGTGTCTATGGAATCAGATAAAGTAGTCTTACTACTCTCTTCCTTTTCAGGAACTAGAACAGGATCTAATACTCTAGTAATCCTCTTCAATACTCTGGAATATTGGAGAATGAAGAGATATTGTCTCTTTCACAAGCCACCTATCTGCTCATACAATCATTTCTATAGTACTGACTTTCATCAACAAGCAGGGCAGTTGAGGTTATCATATTTTGTCTGGAGTCTTGGTCTTCCTCCTGCGGTGGAGATGTCAGGAAATCTTTCAGCAGCTCACATTCCAGGTAGAATGAATTTCCTTGTAGCTCATTTATTACATCCCATTAAGTTTCTACTCAGTATAGTGTCCAGATCTGATGTTCATATTCTTCCTCCAGGCTAGGCTATGGCAGTAGATGCTCTGGCCCAGTCATAGACTTAACATTTTGTTTAAATATCTTCAATTTAACTTTCTAGTGCCAATTGTATTTAAGAACTTTTGTCAGCGGTTTCTCGTACAATTGTCTTTAAGAACTTTTGTTAGCAGAATGTATTATCCCTTTAATCACTCCTGCTTGGTCCAATGAGAGTTATTCAGTGGATCTCGTAATCCTCTTTGTGGAAATCCAAAGCGTCTTACCAATTTTGCTGATTTTCTATCTCGTTTAACAGCAGCTTTCAGTTCATCATTCCACAAATCTTCAATATGTATATATGGTATTTTCCAAGAGACCTGTTTTTCAGAAATAGATTTTTTTGTCTGAACTTTAGTATTCTTAATCAATTCAAACTATCTGTTACAGGAGAATTTACCAGAGTATATCTACGGTTTTCAAATGGTTGTTAGAACAACACATTATCTCACCCGATTCTGCATCCCATCATCAAGTCATAGATTCATGGGAAATTTTTTGATGACTTAAATCTCTCTATGCTGGGGTGGATTTATCGTTTTCACTAGCATCTATCCTTCTTTATTTTCTAGAAGCCGGTTTGAGAGTTATTAAGTATTTACATCATTTATCCATGGTACCGGTATTTTTAGGGTACAGCACAAAGGCAAATACCTATAATCAATTCCTCTATTAATTCATTCTTGGGTCCATCTGTTTAATTGTATAACTCTGAAATCATTCTTTTTGCGGCCGCGTTTGTTAGATGGCATTTTAATATTCATATTCTTGTTGTGAATGATCTTTTCTAGGTGGTAGGAGATCTGCCCTCATTCTTTGCCCTTGAAGAGATCTTATATATATAAAACCTAATTAATTGTTTTCAATCCTTTCCGAAAACTATACCTAATTTAAAAGATCCTTTTGAAACACCGCTGCAAATTTGTTTAGTAAGCGCGCATCTCATCAACTGGATTACAGACACCATTAATCGACACTAGAATGTTTCTCCAGGAGACACTCAGTAAGTTTTAAGGCACACGATGTTCGTGGTATGGCCTTCTCCTTCGCATTCTATGCAGATCTACCATTCAGATTACTTATGCGAATTTGTTTAGTAAGAGCGCATCTCATCAACTGGATTACAGACACCATTAATTGACACTGTTAAGGCACACGATGTTCGTGGTATGACCTTCTCCTTCGCATTCTATGCAGATCTATCAGTGGACAACATTATGTAAGTTGCAGTATAAATGTCAGTATCTATTTTATTTTTATCTGAAAGATCAGATTCAATTCAATCTGACATTTCTCGTTTCGCCACTCAAACCTAGGCTCAATTGTCTAGATTCTTTAATCAGCCGTCTTCTTCACCATCTCACGTCTGTTTTTAAATTCTCTTTGCTGAGATTTTCTAATTATCATTATATTATTGTATTTTATATAGAACATTTGTTTGTTCGTGCTCTTTCAGCACTTCAGCGATTTAGTTGGTTTTAGTATTCTTGGTGATTAACCTTTCATTCCTGATTTGCAATTTACCAACCCACCTAGTATTTGGGCTCTGACCAATTCTATGTTTTAGCAAACAGTGAATTGAGTGGCTTGGTATTTTTGTTGTGTTACAAAACGACCCAGACGTATATACTGGTCTGGCGTTTTGTTAACTTACTAAAATACTTACCACTCAATTCACTGTGGCCCATCTTGGCCACCCCGCGTCGTTAAATTGCAAAACATTATTAAAAATTTGTGGAATTAATTAATGACGGCTTGGACTCGGTCGCATGCATAGTAGCATAAGTGCGCATGCTCACAGACTCGTTTATATGTTCTCTATAGGAATAGAGGAACCGGTTCCCTAGAGCAATACCTGCTTTAGAGTTAAAGAGATACTATCAAGACTACCCAATGGAGGGATGTATCTCTGCTAACCTTGTTACAAGCGAACCCACACCATGGGAATGAATAGGTTAAAATTTTCTGAGATATCTAAGTCAGGTGACTTATAGCAAACAGTGAATTGAGTGGTAAGTATTTTAGTAAGTTAACAAAACGCCACACCAGTATATACGTCTGGGTCGTTTATTATAGTGAGTAAAACATTTTAATGCTTACAGACTCGAAAAGGGAGATAAAATACTTATTATGTAGTTGGTAAAGAAATATTATGCTGAATATTTTATTTCACAAGGGCTGTTACTGTCTATGGCAGCAACAGCTCCCAGTGAAATTAGCTTCAAAATATTGAACAACTTACGTGTATAGTTGTCTTGAAATTGGGTCACTGGGTTAACTCTTTAATGTTCAAGATGACGGAAAACGGCTTCTGCTGTGAATTTGAGAAATGTTGATTTGCAGACCAAGAAGATTTATTTTTGAAAATTTGCTTCTGAATGACTGGCTCAATAACCGAGCCAGTTATTCCAGTGATAAATTTTCAAAATAGTTTTCTCTTGGTCTGCAAATGAACATTTTTTATGAGAAAATTTACATTTTCTTGTACAAATCTGAGGATGAAAGACAGCTTCTCCCGTGGGCTTAAATCAAAGAGACGATTTTTGACAATTTACCCCTGGAATGTCTGGCTCGATAACCGAGCCTGTCATTCCACTGACAAATTTATAGAAGTAATCTTCTTTTGGTTTTAAAATGGATATTTTCTATGAGAAAATTGAAATTTTCAGAACAAATTTGAGGTTGAAATATGGCTAAAGTATTGAATGTTTGCCAAATTTTAGGCCATACATGTACTAAATACCCTTAATCCTTTAACATTCATATCAGCCAAAAATGGCTTCTGCAGCGGTATTGGGAAATGTTCATTTGCAGAGCAAGAGAAGACTACTTTTGAAAATTTACCACTGGAATGAGTCGATAACTGAGCCAGTCGTTCCACTGGTAAATTAAGTCTTTTCTTGGTCTGCAAATGGATATTTTCTATGAGAAAATTTAAATTTTCTTGGACAAATCTGATGGTTAAAGGGTTAATAAATACTCTGCTTGATGTAAGGATCATTGCGGTGGGTCGACACACAATGCCACTTATCTTTTTAAACACGTATGAATCATTTAGCACATGACATGAAAATAGAACATATTTACTGATGTAACTGTTAATCTGTGTCCTCTGTCCTAAGTTAGTAAATTAGTGATAGCTGTTATATGGTGCCTGCACCATCAGAATGTGAGTAATATATAGCTCGGTTATCGAGCCAGTCATTCCAGTTGTAAATTTTCAAAAATAGGCTTCTCTTGGTCTGCAAATGGACTTTTCTCAAGACTATTGTTGAAGCTGTTTTTGTCTGATATGAGTGTTAAAGGGTTAATGCTCAAATTTGGTGAAGAAAATAAAAATATTTACTTATTGAATGTCCATTTGCCAGAGCGGATTATCTAAAAAATTTACCTGGAATGACCGGCTCGGTTATCGCTGTTTCATCATGTGTACGAGTTGTATTCCTCTGATGACTACGATTTATTAAAAATTATGTTGATTATTCTGAAACTAATATTACTTAGAGCTGTTGCTGCCACAGACAAGAGCCCACAGTCAAATTATTTTCAAAAAAATTCAACAGTTACTGTGAACTTTAAATTCTGTGAATTCAGGTTTCAATGTTTCAAATCGATTCCAACATGCATATTAACGGCGGTAGAGCTTAGCTAGCAATGGAAGGAGGGAAAGAGTTAAATCTTGATCCGGCTATTGGTCCATTACAAACGGGGCTTATTGAATGAGATGATAGATAATGGTTTTAGAAGCGTAATTCTGTAAATTCAGTCTTCCACAGAAGATATGCTGACTCAACCTATCCATGATACTCGATTTAGAATCGCCAAAGATACCTGTTGAGTATTAGTATTTCTCTTTTCATTTTTTATATTGCAAGTGACAAGAGCATGCAATCACAGATATAGCAGACCATTTGCAGTCCATCACCCTCCTGTTCTTGCTATATTATATAGATTTTTTGGATTTTCCAGATATTTTGGGATATTCCAGATCTTGTGGATCAAGGCCAAAGCTACATAATCTCAGTGCACAGTCACACCCCTCCTGATGTTAAAATTTGAAACAAATCAGAATAATAAGTTTCCAAGATCCATGGATCAAAAATTTGATCATATCCAGATCCAGGTTTTTGGTCCAGATCATCACGCCAACGTCTGGAAATCATCATCCATCGTAAGTTCCTTTGTTGTGTTAACCTTTTAACCCTTACCACCCAGATGTCAAATTAAATTAAAAGATAATTAACTGGTGTTAATTTTTCAAAAGGTTTGATCGAAGATGGTGCTGTCATAGACAGCAACGCCGTTCACAAAAATTGTGGGAAAATGTTCACCAGTTTCATTGCTATTCACACAGTAAAAGATACAATATTGACATCAGTGTGCTATGGGTTAATGGTCAAATTTGCTCATGAAAATTTTAATATTCGCCTAGTGAATGTCCATTTACAGGCTAAGAGAATACAACTTAAAAAAAGATTTATCACTGAAATGCCTGTAAATGGACATTTCACAAGAGTCTTGTGACAAGACCATAATAGAGACCAGATTTGGCCGGCTTTACCATCAACCCTTTAAGACTCATATCAGCTAAAAATGGCTTCTGCAGTGTTCTCGAGAAATTTCCATTTCCAGACCAAGACTATTTTTTGAAAATTTACCACTGGAATGACTGGCTGGATAACCGAGCCAGTCATTCTAGTGGCAAATTAAAAAAAATAGCATTCTCTTGGTCTGCAAATGGACATTTTCTATGAGAAATTGCCCCCTATACAGATAGTACTGAATCAAGTATATACTAATCTTAAAATAAAGTTTTCTTTAACAGGATGGGAAGACAATACGACGAGGCAATGAAACAAAAGCATGATCCTGTACAAATGGGTACTAAGCTCAGATCTTGGGTCATCCTTTTCTGGATTGTGCTCGGTGCTTATTTCATCCAATTCGAAGCAGCATCTGTGGAATTGAATTCTACCACACACCATGGGACTGCAGACAGAATATTTACGTTCACTAACAGGAATTCCATTACAAGACCAAAACATCATGTGAACTCAAAGCGAGTAAAGCTGAATGAAGTGCCATTACCTTCTGATAAAAGATTACATGATGGATCATGGATAACAACATATTCATCTCTTCATCGTGAAGTTCACAAGGACAACACAACATGTCCATTATATTGTTTATGTAACAAAACGCAGAGATCCGTAATATGCTATGATGGCAACTTAGCCTGCATACCAGAAATTCCCATGTATACCACAGATTTGAAAATACTAAATGCAAATCTCCCGCATATTACTGCATCAAGTTTTACAAATCTCACAAATATTGGTCTAATTTCTTTGTCATTAATAAAGTGTCATATTGAGACTCTGACTGAAGATGCTTTTGAAGGTATCACACATAGCTTGGAATATCTGGATCTGAGTTATAATCAAATTTCCATCGATCAACTTCAGAAATCGTTATACATTTTTGCTGACAGGAATCTATTACAACTCAAACTGAGTTATATGAAATTGAAGCATATTCCTGATGATTTTTTTTACGGCTGGCAAGGATCACGTTTGAGCCTTCTGAACTTAGACAAAAACCTTCTCGATCAATTTTCTGGCCACGTTATTGATCCACTGCATAAATTAGAATGGCTAAGTCTTAGAATAAACAATTTAACAGATATTAACCACATAGAATGTCTTAGAGAGATTCATACTTTGGATCTATCACAAAACATATTTATAAAACTGCCAAGTTTTGTGGCAAATAATGGCTCAAAATTGCTACCTAATTTGCATAATTTATATATTCAAGAGAATAATATACAGTCTATATCAGTAATCAATTTTCGCGGGCTTGACAATCTCCAGAGTTTAACGCTCAATGTCAACGAAATCCAACAACTTCCAAACAACATTATGTCAGAGATGCCTAATCTTATACATGCCAGTTTTAGAAGCAACATCATTCACAAACTGTCAAGTTTTTCATTTAATCATTCATGCTTACAATCTTTAGATTTTGGCAGTAATACATATCGCTTCAGCACAGCAGATGCAGAAAATATATTTAAATTTTGCCCATCTCTGACATTCCTGTCTTTGACAAATAATAAACTAGATATAGATGATGCTACAGTTAAAACGATATTGTCACCACTTAAAAAGTTAAAGCGTCTAATTATAGACAATACTGGTTTAGAGTTCATTCCGACAACACTCCTCGAAGCTCTACCAAACCTATATGAATTAATATTATCAGAAAATAATATCGCTTATTGGAAACCAGATATCTTCCTTCCTGCTAAGCATCTTACCCGACTCTATATTGACCACTGCAAGATTCAGATAATTAACAAAACATCTTTTCCCAAAAAATTGTGGGACCACCTTGGGAAAGTTAATTTTGGAGGTAATCCACTTTCTTGTACATGTGACCTTCTATGGTTTCGGGACTGGTTGGACACAACAAATGTGACAGTTGTAGGTTGGCAACATCCATTCGAATACAAATGTGGTTCCCCTCAAGCATTGCAGGGAACACCTTTATGTGACTACCATCCAACTAAAGAAATCTGCACCAATTACCACAATATCTATATAATACTTGGAGCTAGCATAGGAAGTGTTTTTATGCTAACAATAACTATCACAATCGTAAATTATAGATACCGCTGGCATATTAGATACCTCTGTGCCGTTATTAAAGCAAAACGTAGAAATTACAACACACTTTTGAACCAGGACTATACCCATGATGCCTTTGTCATCTACAGTTCCATCGACCGAGCATGGGTCATAGAGAAGTTGATTCCAATTGTTGAGTATCGCGAAGGTTACAAACTGTGTGTACAAGATCGAGACTTTATTCCAGGAAGATTTATCGTTGATAACATTGTCGAGTCAATGGAGAGCAGCAGAAAGGTAATCATTATATTATCAAACAATTTCGCGAAGAGTGAGTGGTGTAAATGGGAAGCTACCATGGCATTGCATAAGTTCATTGACACAGGAAGTGACATATTGGCTTTAATCATGATCGAGTCTATCTCTCCTGAAAACTTAAATACAAGCCTCATTCAGCTATTACAAAGAACATATGTAGACTGGGAAGGAATGAAGAATTGCCAGGATCTGTTCTGGAAACAGTTATTGTCTGCACTAAAGCTGCCAGAACAAAATGAATGAAAGTTTATGAAGTTACATGTCTCTCTGCTCACTTAGCCACAAGACATTAATTGTCAGGCTGCTGCAAGCCACCAGACAATAATTTCAATGAGCAAAAAGTCCAGACGTACTCAATAATTTTGAAAACAATTTGATTGAAAGTTGTTGGTGGCTTAGCCACCAACAACTTTCAGTCAAATTGTTTTCAAAATATTTAGCTGGTCCAGCGATATACCCATTGGAATATGTCGTCTGCAAAGTTTCAGCAGTCAGACGGTTAATTTCGATGAGCCAAAAAACCTTTGACTGGCTGACCATTTTCGAAACAATTTGACAGAAAGTTGTTGGTGGCTAAGCCAACAACAACTTTCAGTCAAATTGTTTTGAAAATATTTAGTAGGTGCAGAGATATAAATCCTGGAATACGTTGTCTACAAAAACCCAGCAGCCAGATGATCCTGTGGGTGGGATCACGAAACGTCATTGAATGCTTGCCTCTTTTGTCACCATTAAAATATTCACAAGCTAGCAATCATGTGTTTTGTACAATTCAGCTCTCCAGTTCATCCATCAATCATTTGACGCCATATGATATCATAATGAACTAAGTAGCATGTATGAGGATGTTATAATCATTACGTCATGAATGATTCAATATAGTCAGTCTTTAAACACGTTAACTGCCAACTACGTGTATTACTCGTAATTGTAGGTGTACCAGATTCTGCCACTACGCGTATACTCGTAGAAAATGAATGGCTGACCTATTGTAAATGAAATATTCTGGCATACATGGGAATGAAATTAACAATGTACTGGCAAATGGGACATTGCATCATTATTTTGAATAACACGTCAGCGTTTCCGAAATTCTTTCCGAAGGTGATATCTCTCACACAAACACTTCAAATCAACTCAAATAAACTAAGATGTATCCGATTGCTGTCCCTGATGCATCTGCCGCTAGGATAAATTCTTTATTCATGTCTTGGTAAGTTAGTACGGGTGCCGAAGTTAGTGCATCTTTTAATTTTTGAAATGAATTTTGACATTCCTCCGTCCATGAAAATCTTACATCTTTTCGCATCAGATTAGTCGTTGGTGATGCTATTTTTGCAAAATCCTTTATTAGTCCAGGAGCTAAAGCTAGGTCAGAATCGTGACGTAGCACACCCAGTATTCGGAAGGTCTGACACTTGCTGTGGCTTGGGGGACATGTCCCACACATTTTAAGCCCTGTTGTACAAACAAATTGTGGTAGCACTAATTAGTTATCCTGATTTCTTTGCATAGGGGGTCTAGGCTTTGGCTGTATCCACAGTGCACAACGATATAAGCATGATCGTGTCATAGCTCAAAGTAATATCGTATTAGATTCACCATATATGATATTTAGACGGATATCGACCTAACATATATCCAACATACATTTTGCATGCATATACCAAAGGCGAGTGTGAAATGTGAAGGTTATATTTTATGTATGTATACTAACTCCATCATAGAATCTGTATATCCAGCTGTACCACTGTTGACAAAGCACCCAGGTAATGGTGGTTGGAATGAGACAGATAGATGTGGTGGTAATCGGTGCGGAAAAACAAATTAAAATGAATACTACACCTCACATCGCTCTCATTGTCATTGTCTACGTATAATTCAAATTATGCCTGTAACACTTGTTCCGGGGTAATTTTGTAATTTGACATCACAAGTAAACTGAAAGTTTAATTCACTCATTTTCTCAAATACAAATCTTTTTTTGAAAAGCAAATAAGAATGCAAGTGGCATTTTATGAATTTGTATTCATGAGAAAGGTTGTTAATACATGCCTTGATTAATAAAGCCTAGTATTGATTTAATATATATGCACACACACTAATTACATTTGCGAAATAATTACAAGCGCTATATAACTAGCAATTAAGCAAATATGGACAGTGATAGTTGTGACGAGGAAGTAGCGTTTCATCTTCTCCCAGCAAAGCGTATCAAAACGACACAATGGACTCGCTGTATTATTTGTCAAGCACATAGTAGCGAAACTGTTAGCAATGCCACTGAAGTCGGCATCTCAAAGTTCATAGAGGCTTTCCAACACTGGGAGGATGACGTTTATGAAAGACTTAACTCAAATATCGATCAATTAAAACAACTGGATATCGTGTGGCATAGAAACTGTTATGCTAAATACACAAGCAAGCACAATATTAACTTTGCGAAAAGACGATCCATGACACCACCAACTCCTATGCCTCTTGATAAACAAAGTCCAGAAGAATCGACAAGTTTGGCTAGAGCAGCAAGATCGAGATCATCCCCGATAAACTGGGCAATGTGTATGTTTTGCCAAAAGAAAACTCACAAGAAAGTCAAGAAATTATTCTCAGTTTCTACATTTTCCGCATGCCAAAACATACAAATTGCAGCAGAGAAAATGACGGATCCAGAAATGCTTACCAATATAAGAGGCGTAGATTTAATCGCTTCAGAAGCCAAATATCATGAAATATGCCGTGCACAGTATGTATCAATGCGCAATGTGATGTATAAATCATACCAAGAAACTGTGAATGAGGATTCGTTCTCCCAATCATTCTCGGAGCTGGTAGCAGAGATAGAGTCTGGACTTGTATCAGGAAAAGCTTACAGCATGACATATTTGTTGAGTCGATTCAAGTTTTATCTAAAGAATAATGGTGTGACTGCTGACAACTACCGCTCCCAAAGACTGAAAAGCCGATTACAAAACTACTTTCAGGATTCAATCGTTTTTCACCAGCAGCTAAACCCTTCTAAACCAGAGCTTGTTTATTCCAGTGATATATCTTTAGAAGATGTTATTAATGCAGCTGCCAATGCAGCTGGTGGTAGATCAGCGTATACTGATAGGCCACATGGCTCAACTGATACTACTAGCAATGATGTTCACACGTTGTTCCACGCAGCGCAGATTTTGAAGGGAGATATGGAGGCTTGTGAGGGGATCACCATTAAACCAGTTGATGTTGACAATCTGACACTCGCAAAAGCAAAGGAAATTATTCCCCAAAGCCTCTACTGGCTGCTGCGGTGGGTTACCACGAAAAGTCAAAAGTCTGCCTGCAAAAGAACAGATCTCTGTCAATGCAAGGCTAACAATCTACTCTGCACTGAAGCATGCCTTTGTATGGGAGGTGAAATGTGTGACAATGTTCAGCTTACAATTGTCGAAGATGACTCTGACACGGATGAGTAACATTCTCTCATTTGCTCACGTGATAAATATGTCCTGCCAGCTTGTGTAGACATGCACTGCATGTCAGTTAAAAGTTTAATTATGAAAAATGTAGAAAACATGGGCATTGTTGTAGCTAAGGTATTGCTAGTCACAAGAAGACCTAAGTGCCCCAATATGTACAAAGCAACATACGGGTGTCTTAAACGAGGTTGATTATGTATAAATCTGCGATATACGATCACTCCTTTCCATTTTGGTTAAGATTGTATTGATATAACATGCGCTTAAGTTTGTGAAAAATTTACCATTGTGAAAATTGTTTGAGAGCTACATTCAACACCTATTGTAAATGGGCTTCTCACGGGTTAGTGATACCACAATTTTCTTGTACAACACGGCTCAGAATATACCCAAGACATCGGTCTAGCATAATATAGAGACAAACCTTCTGAATACTGGGTGTGCTACGAAACCATTCTTCTAGACCCCTTTTGAAAATTGGCTCCCAGACTATATGAAGCGCCTGTAAAAATTACAGAGACCGACAAAACTGCGGGTATCACGCACAGTTTTAGGTGTTGGAAAGCTTTTTACTGCATCAATTTTGCTATTATCGATTTCAATGCCGTTACGAGAAATTATATGACCAAGGTAGGTAACTCTTTTGACAGCAAATTTACACTTGCTGGGTTTTAAATTTAGCTTGGCTTCATGTAGCTTTTGGAACACGGCATTCAAATGGTCTAGATGGTCCTTGAAGCTAGTTGAGAAAACTAGTATGTCATCAACATATACTAATACGCAGCGCCAATTTAAATTACGCAGAACTTTGTTCATCACCATTTGGAAACTGATAAGGACATTCATTAAACCGAAAGCGAGGCGTGGAAAATTGAAGACACCTTGATGGGTGATGAATGCTGTTTTGTGTTTTGAATCCGGATGCATGGGAATTTGCCAAAAGCCGGAAAATAAATCTAGAACTGAAAAATATTGAGATTTCGCTTCACCCAAGGTATCAAAAATTTCCTCCAACTTAGGGAATGGAAAGGATGTTGGTCTAGTTACCTTGTTTAGAGCTCTATGATCAACGGCAAAGCGATACTCGTTACTTCCCTTTTTCTTTATCATAACTACAGGGGAAAACCATTCTGAATCTGAAGTTTCAATTATGCCATGCTTCAACATCTCATTTGTTTGACGCTCAGTTTCTGCTCTCAGTTGTGGGCTTTGTCTGTACATTCTATGCCTACAAGGGGGTGCATCTCCTGTGTCAATTGTGTGATGATATAAATCACCTAACTCTGATAGATTGGTGGCAAAAACATCTCTGTTTTGAGCAATAAATCTTTCTAGATCTATCTTTTCAGCACTACTTAAATCAGCATTAGTTAAATCTATTCCTAGCTCTTTAACTATGTCATTAGTTGTGTTTGTGTGACTTGGTGCCTCCGGTAATTTAGTATTAGTCACAGGATAAATTACATTTAGGTGAGTAACATTATTGTCTGAAGGTGATTCAACAGTTTCATTATTTACAAATAGTGAGTTAGTAATATTAGTCGCATTAGTCTTAGATGTGTGATTAAAAACATTACTCTTGTTAGTAACAGGTGACAGATTAGTGACAGTGTTTGCAGTAGATGGTTTATCAGGTAGCACTAGAATACTGTCTTCATATACATGATGGGCTATCCCTAAGGGTTTGTGATGACAAATGTGTACTGAGGTTTTGAGTGGGTTCATTAACCTGTATCTGGCTTGTCCATTATGTATTCTCACTAGACACTTACTGCCTAACAAATTTAGCTTAGTGAGTGATTGGACAGGCTCTAACAATAGTACCTGGCCATTCTTTTGTTTCGGTATACAGACATTTAATTCAAACTCGCTATTTGGTGGTATAACTACAGATTCCTTAGACTTAGCTAAATAAGAATGATTTACTGGCTGTAACAAATTTACATCAATCATGCCATTTTGTAATGATAACATTTTATTTTCTAAGTCTAGTTCTGCTTTGTTATCCTCGAGAAAATCGATGCCCAATATAAGTGAATTTTGAATGTTTGGCACTATGTAAAATTTCTGGTACAATATAAGGTGATTTATTTCTACAGGTAAAATCACAGTGCCAATAACGGAATGACTCTCACCACCCACACCCCTAATTCTATCTATATTATCATTTAGAATTTCACAGTCGATTTTAACCTTGGTGAGGAGTGTCTTATTAATACAGGATATACTAGCACCAGTGTCTAATAAGGCGGTTGTATTGAAATTTCCAAGTTTTACAAAAATTAAATTCTTATGCAACTGGGTTTTGACTTTACTGTTACCGGTACTCTGATTTGAAATTAAAGGCACAATTTGTCCCCAAACACCATTATTTATACAGTGCCCATCTACAGGTGTTATTGAATGCCTATAGACAGGCGCCTCATCCTATTGTGAGTATTGTCTATGGGTATCCCTCCTATTAATCCCACAAGCAGATTGGATATGTCCCTGTTTCTGGCATTTATGGCAAATCTTATCTTTAGCAAAGCATACAATGTTTGAAAGATGATGCTTACCACAGGCATAGCACAGGAATGTTTGGTCCCTATACATGTATCCGTCTCGACTGGGTTCCCTGTTGTGGTTGTAATGTTGGTCTTGCCATGTTACAGTGTTCTGATCGGTCGTTGCTCGAGTTGTAGTGGTCTCGATCACGCGAATCTCTGAATGTGTGTCTGTCCTGACTAGGTGCTCGATGGTAGGGATTGGTTCCACGCGGATGAGGACTGGATCCACGCTGATGAGGACTGGATCCACTCTGAGGATAGGATCCACGATAATGACTGCTTTCACTGCTGTATTGACTGGCTTCATTATGCTGCTGTGACCGTGATCTGTTCGGACTGGATCCACATTGATGAGGACTGGATCCACATTGATGAGGACTGGATCCACATTGATGAGGACTGGATCCACGCTGCTGATTTCTCTCTGGGCCTGCACTTAGTTGTTGTTGTTGTTGTACCTGATTGCATTGTGTTGTGTTTTGTAAGCTAATGACATTCGCATTTGTATGTGCCACTTCTGTTGTTAACTCGCGCATCTGCTTCTGTATCTCTTCATACATATTCTTATAAAGCATGAAATCTGCTGGTGTACTGTTCATTGAGCTAGCTACTGTGTTTGCTGCTAGACCTGCAGCTGCGTGTAGTTCTTCCATCGTCTGTGGATTTTTTCCCACAAGAATTGATCTTTTATGTTGTCTAGCACCATTCATGACTGCATGTATAATAAGTTCTGTTGGCTGATTAGCTAATTTGCCTAGTCTAGATATCTTAGCGACAAAATCTAAAAGTGACTCTCCTGGCTGTTGTTGTGATTTAAACAGTTCACCCACACATTCCCACTTCGGCTGAACATGAACTATATATCGTTTGCAAAATGAGTCTACTAAGCTGTCTATGGTGGCTTTCTGAATGTCATCAAGACCATCCAGCCAGTCTCTAGCACTATCTCTTGTTAGTAAGTAGAATAAGTTGTTGTATGCTGCATCAGCATTTAAAAGTTCACAATATTTTTCAAAAGTTTGCAACCATCGTTTGGCATCTTCGCCTTGCTTTCCATAGAAAGCATAGATTGTTTCTGCTGGAAGTTGTGGCACAGCATGAGGAGCAGCCATTTTGATTAACTGAGAATGACGTGTCTCTTGTTCTGCTGGTTGTTTTTCGTGTTCGCATGGGCGTGTTTGCAAATTTGTTGCTGGTCCTTGGCGTTCAATTTCGTCGTTGATGGGGTGTCTAACTGCCATCCGGGATCTTACTCTGCACTTATGTCAGAAACCGGCCTCCACCAAATCTGTAACGATTTTTCTGTGGGGGGGGGGGTTAGCACTGATAGGATGGTTGGTACTCTGGTAGAACTATAGGTGAAGTTTCCAAAGGAATATTTCAACTAGGTGGTGTCCCTAAGGTGGGGGGGGGGATGTACCTGGAACAACAAGAGGAATAGAAGGATAAGTTTTTTGTGGTATATTTTGACATCTGCTCTCAACCAGTTACTTTTTGCAGAATCCTTTACAATAATAATATTTCATAATATAAATAACTAATTTTTTTATTATTATTATTATTATTATTATTACTATTATTATTATTATTATTATTATTATTTATTAACAACATTATTATTATTATTATTATTATTATTATTATTATTATTATTATTATTATTTATCTATTCATTAACACAATTCTGCTTGACATATTCAGCTAAATTTATTTTGAAATTATTTTTATTTATTAACAGTTCCTTAACTTTATGTATCTAATGGCCATGATAGGTTTCCATGGAAACCAAAAGTCTCCAGTGTCTAACTATAAAATCTTGAATTAAGTCAGCAGCCATAATGATAAAATGGGTGCATGATTTAGGTATGATATTGTGGAAGCTGTTGCTGTCTAGATCAGCAACATCTTTAGTTACACACCATTACCAACACAAGCCACATTTAAAATGCATGCACCTAACTATCATATATAGTATAACCCTGGTACTGCTCTCTGCTTGAAATAAGCGGTCTGCCCTTGCTAGTCAAACACGTGTACCTTTGCTTATGTTGCTAATTTAAGGTGTTGCTGTCCAGGCCAGCAACGGCTTACATTAGCAACATTCCCAAGATAAACCTGTTTCCAAGCACAAAGAAGGCTATGCAGGATATACAGCTATAAGGCAGTACAAGTGTTATAATTAAATAATATATAAATCTTACTGCTGCTAATTTCTCCCTAAATGCCTAGCTCTTTCTTATAAGCTAGAGAGCTAGATGTGGAAATTATTTTGAAAGGTCATTGACTGAAAATTCTTCAAATTAGCTTTTTCTGACCAGTTTGCCAGGCGATATATTAGAAATTAGTATGCTATATATATGGAATATTTTACTATACTAATAAATTAATTATACTATGGATTCTTCGCCTAATCCTTAAGTTGTTATTACACCACAAAAACATCCATTACCGTTCAATCACTACTTGCTAAATCAATTATTTGCATTTTGCTATCAGAATAAGATTTTTATGCCTGCATACACACCTCCCCATGCGTAATCCTATTCCTATGGACCCTCAACCAGGCTACTGGTTGAGTCCCACCTCCAGCCTACCATCAGGTATAGACTGGCACCAGTCTATACTCATCTCATAGTGACGCTTGTCGCCACGCGCGCTCACGCATGCGCATCAGAGCCCGAATAGGAAACAGATTCACTTTTCAATTATTTTGCATGCAGAATAGTTGTCTAAAAATATTTATATAAGTTTTTGTGTTTTGTGCAGTGGCAGTGATACCTTTTGACTTTATATCTCGGAACAATATGCCCAATATGAAGTCAATCCTCCCTAAGTTACGTCTAGGAGTATAATTGTATTTATATGGTATCTTATAGACGAATTTATATATTACCGGTTTTCGCGAAGATCGTTTTTGCTTCGTGGTATCTTGATTGTTATGCGTATCCTAAATCATCATCATCATTGATAATGTCCAGTCCATATATAGAGCCTGTAACGAAGTTATTTCTAGTGCATTATAAGGATTATATTAAAATCCCTTGAAAGTTTCTGGTAAGGAAATTTGAATTTTCCCGCCGTTAGAACTGAGTTGAGGGTGTCTCTTGTGTGAGAGTTTGAGCGGTATGCTTCATTGTTACGTTTTTTCGTTTGTAGCAGTTAGCGAAAGGTCAGATAAGACTAAATGTTCATCAGCAAAATGTGATCGTCATCACTCGATTGAGTTCGCCGGGCACGTTTGTGCGAAGTGTCCTGTACTACTAATGCTATGTGTGTGATTTGTAAAGGGTGGCCGGTTTTCGGTAGCGAAAGCGTTCTTTAAAGATTTGTCGGTCTAACAATCGCTGCCTCTGGTCGTCCTTCCCCTTCCTCCGTTGCTAGCAAGACAAGGGTGGTGTCCTTTGCTTCAACCTCTGTTCCGTTATCGGTAGCAACGGAGGGGGGAAATTCATCGGGAAATTCGGACGCCGTGATGGCACTCTTTGCTAGGTTTGAGTCGTTTGCCACCGTTTTGACGAAATCACTTGATGAAAGGATCTCTTCCGCAATAAAAGAGGCAAAAAGGAAGGAGAGCTCGTCAAGCTCCGAGGATAGCCCGAAGGCTAGCGGGTGTTCCCGCAAATGGCAAATAGGGGAAGCCGGTCCCCCTGACCTCTAGACAGGTGATGGAATCGCCGAAAAAGCAGAAGACAAGAGCATCTAAGCTCTTGAAGGTGTGCTCGGAGGGTGCACCACAGAAAATCCACGTTAGACTAGAAGGTGACGGGCATAACCTTCAAGCCGTGGTGGCGTCGGCGGAAGCTGGCGTCCATAAGGCTAGTACTTATGAAAATGCCAATGTAACGTTGGTTCCGGTGGTTAAAGTAGTCTCGAAAGCGCCCATTGTTGAGAGGTCGTTACCTAGTCTTGCTAATTCCGGTTCAGGTGTGGTAGACTCGGGTCATTTGGACTCGGGTTTACTTCCGTTTTACGATTCTCATTCTTTTTCCGGCCGGACTTCCGGTTTAGCGAGACATCCGGGTCGTCAAGATCCGGTTCCGGCTTCGGTAGCTTCCGTTTCCGGAAGGACTTCCGGTTTGGGGGGGGGGGGGGAGATCCGGGTCGGCAAGATCCGGTTACCACTTCCGTTTCGGTAACTTCCGGTCTGTCTTCCGGTTATGTAGGACATCCGGGTCCTAGAGGTCTAGTGGCTACTTCCGTTTCCAGGTCTTTTAGTGCTTCCGGCCATTCCGGATATCCGGAGTCTGAGGACTCTTTTTATTTTCCGAATTCTGGTAGAGGCGTTTCCGGTTCCGGGGTGGACACTAGTCAGTTTACTTCCGCTTCCGGTATTAGAAGTGTACTTCAAGGGTCGGTCAGACCTGGATGTAATTCCGATTTCCGTTTCTGGTTTCGTGAGAGCTTCTGGAAGAATGCATATCCGGGTCTGTTGGACCCGGCATTGCATTGTTCATCAATTTCCGGTTCCGTTTTTTCAGTTCCCTCTTCCGGTTAGTCTGTACATCCAGATTGTAGGATCTTGATCAGTTCCGGTAGTCTACTTCCGGTTTTATCCATTTCTTTTTCCTTTTTTCCACATCCGGATTTCGTACCAGCCGGGGATAGGGTCATTTCCGGTTTTACCCGGCATTACATGTTCATCCATTTCCGGGTTTTCAGCTTCCTCTTCCGGTAATTCTGTACATCCGGGTTGTAGGATTTTGATCAGTTTCCGGTAGTATACTTTCGGGTTTATGCAATTCCGTTTCCCTTTTTCCATATCCGCATTCCTAGAATCTAGTCATCTTCTTGCCTAAGAATTAGTCTTATTTCAGTTTTTGTTTAATATTGGGAATGTTAAATTGCTGAAAATAGTCATTCCAAGTCATTGCCAGTCTTGTAGTCTCTCTTGGAATGGTAGTCTATTCAGACATTTATTCTTTTATCAGCGACAATTTCAGCGTAATTAAAGACTCTCCTGACTGGTTACCGTATGGGATTTTGTTGCAGATTATTTTCTATGCGCATTTCATAAGCCGATAAGTCAGGTGGTATTCTACGCATTATTTCGAGATACGATTTTTGCTTTCATCCAACTTTAGATGGCCAGTTGTCTTCGGGCCATTCAGCGTTTTTTCTCGCTCCTTTTACCTCTTATGTCGGCAGGTTGACATATTTATTTAACCAAAGGGAGTTTATTTGTGGAGGGGATAACCCTGATTCTTAAGTAAATCGTAGTATAATTTCGTCAGTCGCTGAAAAGAATTAGATTCAGTAAAGGTTTCATAGGATCATTATGAGTACAGGATTAATGTCTACAAGTACATTATTCGCTTAGAAAGGATAATCAATCGGATAAAGGGGCAGGAAGGAGGAATATGAGTCAGATTCTTCTGCGTTGACATAGTTTCGGTGAGTTCGTTTTTTTTTCATTTTTTCCAGATTTTTGTTTGGTTTTCCTTTTATAGCGTAAATTTTGCTCTATTTTGACTGGGTTGCTGCGGGCCTTCGGACGGGGGTTTCGGGGGGCGGGGCTCGGGATTTGCTGGGTATTTTGGGGGCAGTTTGGCTGAAGGTTGTTGGTGATGCCACCGGCAATTTTCGGTCGGATTATTCCCAGATTATTCGGTGAGTCTTGGGTTTTTGCTCGTTGAGGTTGTTGTCTGGGGGTTGGCGGCGGGCCGGTTGGAGTGGGGTTGGGGTTGCGCTGGAGGGGGGAAGAGCGGACGAGAATCTTTGGATTTAAGCATCCACCAACTATTTCGGTCAAAATGTTTTCTAAATCTTTGCAAGTCCAGAGATATTACAGTTGTGATATGTCGTCTGCAAAATTCAGTATTCAATCAGTTAATATCTAGTATCAGTGTTCAATCTTTCTTGGGGATTTCTAACACAATGGCATTTGTTAGTACAAAGATGAAATTATTGATGCTAAGATTATGAATATAAGAATCAATAAATTTATTAAAATCTTTTAAGTTTCTGCCTCGTGGCATAAATATCGAATTGTTTAGGATATCTAATTTATCAGCAAGCCCGAGCGGCTAGGCAACCGTTGATGTATTCAATACAATTTTTTATTAAATCTCCATTGTTATACGATGTTTAAATTAGATAGTCTAATGTGGGCCATAGTTCTCTTATCAGGACCTTGTGACTTGTCATGTATGCTATTCATAGAATTGTGATGACGGTCATCACTAGTGACTTTCCCGTAGTTCATGTAGATCTCGGGCACATGATTTGGCTATATCTTGACTCTAAGCACTCCCATAGACTTACTATGGGGTTTTGGTTTGCCACAATCTCTGGTTAAATCTCTGTAAATAATATTATCTATAATTTTTGCAGAGTCTTTAGCATTATTAATAAGTTAGGCTATTCTGATATGACCCTGTTTGGTCTCCATTCAGAGTAAGCGGTATTATTAAAATATCCATAATAAACGTGAGTTACCTATTTAGTGAGGTATAAGCGTTATGATATAGGCCAGGATTTTTGGCATATGTAATCTATGTGTTTTCTATGAGCACTCCTCTTTAGCATATAGTAAGTTTGACTCTTCTTTAAGGGGGGGGGGGGCGGGCCCTTATTAAAAGGGGCTAGATATTCCTGGATCTAGAATCCTTCTATGTAGTCTCCTCTTCCAAAAAGGTTTTCTGTTCCTTATTATTAGAAGCTATTAGCTTTAGAGGGGTTGTTGTTTGTCTATGATTGTCAGGGAGTCTATAGAAGAGGCTATTCATTGGAAAGTAGATCCAGGCTTCTGTGCATTGGTCGGATTGTCTGTTAGGCTTCTAAATCTCGATTCGTTCAGTCATGGCCATGGGGTTTTCTTTCATTTTTAGAAGGAGGAATGAGGTTTAGTCTTATGGATTGTCCTCTAGTAGAGCTGTTCGCGGCCTCTCTGAATGCTCAGATCTTCTCTTACATGTCTCCTTTTCTGGACAGTCAACCCCTCGCGGGGGGTGGATGCTCTGTCTCAGTAGTGGACAGGAATGTTCACCTATGCCTTCTCTCGAACGATTTTGATTCAGTTAGTTTTGAAGAGGGTCAAGGATCAGGTTTGCGAAATTCTTCTGATAGCTCCCTGTTGGCCAAAGAGGATTTGGTTTTTAGACCTTCTAGATTTTCTGGTAGATTTCCCTCTTCTTCTTCCAGTATACCAGGATCTTCTATCTTAAGTAAGAGGTCTTTGTGTGCATCCAAATCCAATAAATTTTAGTCTGTGTGTCTGGAGAATCTCGAGTCTGAAGTCCTCGAGAATAAGGTTTCTTCTGATATCAGGAAATGATTGACTCTGCCAGAAGGGATTCGACCCGTTGAGTTTACAAGGGTCGATTTAAAAAATTTAGGTGAATGATGTTCAGACCAAGGTTTCGTGCCCGATTCTGGTTCGATACCCAAATTATTAGATTTTTTATCTTATCTGTTTGGGTATTTTCATTTGTCAGTTATTACGTTCAGGGAGTATAGATGTTCTCTGGTGTCATCCCTTCCTTGTCTTCTGTATGCCGATGTCAAGGATACTAAGACTTTTAATAGCTTTATTAGAGGTCTAAGTAATATTCGTCCTCCGATTGCTAAGTCTTTTCCTTCCTGGAGTTGGGCTTTGGTTCTTCAAGTTTTGGCAGGTCGCCATTTTGAACCTATTTCTTCTACCAGTAGTAAGCTTGGTTTTGTTTTTAATTGTCAAAGCTGTTTTTTCTTGTTGCTACAGCCTCTGCTAGAAGGCGTTCAAGAGATTCATGCTCTTTCTGCTGAAAAGGAGAGATTTATAGTTTCAGGAGACGGCTTTGATATCCCAGAAGGAATTTTTTATCTATAACTCGCACTAACCGCTATCCTGCTAGTCCGATCATTTTAAAATCTTTTTCGTCTGTCGCCATCCGAAAAATTTTGGTGTCCTATTAGGGCATTAGGAACCTTCAATCAGCGATCAGATGTTATAAGAATCGATCCATCTCATTTATGTTTTTCCTACGAGGAAAATTTATCTAAGCCGGTCTCAAATTCTTCGATTGTCAGATGGATTTTGAGAGAATACTTAATCCTTGTTATGAGATAGCCTCACCGGATCAAATTAATCTCTCCCTTATTAAAGCCGATGACGTTAGAGGTATGGCTACTTCATTCGCTCTTTTTGAGGGATCGTCTTTAGATGAGATCATGCAGGTAGCAGGAGGGAAATGTGAGTACACCTTACATCCTTTTAGCTCAAAGACCAGAGTGCAGGCTAATCATGGTGTGATTGAGCTAAATGCACTATTAGGTTACGTTATTAGCATTTGGATAAGATTGATTTAAATTTATCCTTGTTTGTTAACTAAAAAAAGCCGAAGACTATTTACCAAGTACTTCCCCCCATTTTCGTTAGGACTATGCGTCTGTGAGATAGGGGGAGAGTCTTCTTTTGGTTTTTAGTTATTTCTTTAAGTTCAAGTTGTTCGTATTTGCTAATCACGGTGTGATTGAGCTAAATGCTATATTAGGTTATGTTGTTAACATTTGGATAAGATTGATTTAATTTATCCTTGTTTGTTAACCAAAAAAAAGCCGAAGACTATTTACCAATCACTTTCCACCATTTTCGTTAAAAGACTGCGTCGGTGAGAAATGGTGAGTCTTCTTTTGGTTTTTAGTTATTTCTTTAAGTTCAACTTGTTCTTATTTGCTAATCACGTTGTGATTGAGCTAAATACACTAATATGTTATGTTAATAACATAGGGATAAGATTGGTTTGATTTTTATCCTGGTTTATTGATTCTCAAATCTCCTCCCACCTTATGTGGACAGGGGGCACTGACCAAATCTATGGGTTTAGCAAGTAGTGATTGAATGGTAATGGATGTTTTTGTGGTGTAATAACAACCCCCCACAGACCCCCCTTGCGGGTTGGTCTGTTGTTTTATTAACCACTATAAAAACATACTTACCGTTCAATCACTACGACCCGGCCTCAACCACCCCACGTGGTAAGATTTGAGAATCAGACTTTAAATATTTTGCACTTAAATTTAGAAAAGTGAATCTGTTTCCTATTCGGGCTCTGATGCGCATGCGTGAGCGCGCGTAGCGACAAGCGTCACTATGAGGTGAGTATAGACTGGTGCCAGTCTATACCTGATGGTAGGCTGGAGGTGGGACTCAACCAGTAGCCTGGTTGAGGGTCCATAGGAATAGGATTAGGCATGGGGAGGTGTGTATGCAGGCATAAAAATCTTATTCTGATAGCAAAATGCAAATAATTGATTTAGCTAGTAGTGATTGAACGGTAAGTATGTTTTTATAGTGGTTAATAAAACAACAGACCAACCCGCAAGGGGGGTCTGTGGGGGGTTTTCTATGTTATTATTTTAAAGCAATATTTTATTCTTACCTGGAACAACAAGAGGAATACAAGGATAAGTTTTTTGTGGTATATTTTGACATCTGCTCTCAACCAGTTATTTTTTGCAGAATGACAAAATATTGCACAGAAAATCTGTCCCTCTTTTGTTCCTAGGTTTCCATGTCAACCTGATAAGTTTGAGCGAGCATTGAACTGCCAACTATAGACTGGGCATATGTCTCTAACTACAGTTCTATGCCCTTCCATGTAAAAGGAGTTAGATTGACCACATATAGAGGGGTAGCTTGCAGAATCACAGGAATGAGAATTATTGACTCCTTCACTGCAAAAATCCCATAGTCTTACATTCAGTCAGCTAACATGAAAACCACTGAATATTTCGAAAACAATTTAACTGAAAGTTCCTGCTGTCAGAGGCAGCAATAACTTTCATGTAGACTATCTTCAAAATAAAGAGAAGATTAGTTTCTAGATGGGTGTAAATATTTTATTATAATTTAACTACAATTCAGAAGGTAATGGGCATTAAAGAGTTAGGAAGTCTCATTGACAAGTGAATTTCACCAGTTCCTTGCCCAGGCTAACTTTGGACACAGAGAACAGGAGAGTGTAAATACCCTTTTGTTCTGTCCAAGCGGAATATGTGCCATTAAGTAACTATTGCCTAACTTGGCTATGAGGTAATCTCTCTAAAGACCACCTCTCATAAAGTGACTTTTCTATGGCCAAGAGTCTGGTACGATCTTCTGCCTAAGTTGCCCTTTATAGAGAGGTTGTTCTGTAGACCGAGTTGATCTGATCAGTCTTTATAGACAGGTTACCCATATACAACTATATCTTATTTGAGTGGTTCTTATAGACAGGTTGGCCGTACATTAGATTATTATATCTGGGTGGTCACTATGGACAGGTTTTGCTTCTATATAAAATATTAAGCTTTATGCATTTAATACATAATTATTGACTTGGCTTATTTAGTGCATCAAAAATATATTATATTAATTGTTTTATTCCTATTAAAAATTATTTATGCCTCAAAATCTAAAGACCTATCGCCTCCATCACACAGATCCGACATGGTTTAGCAGGTCTGTCTTTCTTTTCGGTCGGTGGCAAATAGACAAGATAGTGAAACGACTCCGCTGTGGCAACTGCGACTACATATTGTCCTTGGCCTTGGAGATTCAACACAGCATCACCCAACAGATGATTTATTACATGGTCACAAAATTTTATGAGTCTCATCCGCTCCCTGCTGTTGTCATTGTACATAATGTGAGCATTCAGGAGACACATCTCGATAATTTGCAGGGCAATCTTTTTGTACAATCTTATGGTCTTGCGCAGAGCTGAGTAATATGAAAAATCTGATCAGATCTGTCTATCCCTGACATACCGTTATTGTAGTCTTGCACAATATTTGGTATGCTTGTAACTTTGTTATTCCGATTTGGGACATCCACCATCTCAACTTTGTGCATGTTACTTATTGTCAGTACATCACGTTTGTCCTTTCACTTACAAACCACTACCAAATCTGACTGCCTCCATTCACATTCATCCATCTTCAATTTTTTATGAACCACATCTTGGGGATTCGCTTTCCGATCAGCACGGAGTGTTCCACATAAGTAGATTGATCTGACAGTCAGTTCTTTCACAAGGCCCATGGAATTGTAATAGTTGTCAGTGTACACCGTGTGGCCTTTGTCCAGGTAACCATCTAGTAATGTAAGTACCACAGCACCAGCCTGTCCTATGCCAATATCATCTTCAAGACTTTCTCCAGAATATATGTGAACTTTTAGCACGACACCTCTAGATTCACATAGTTCAAACAGTTTGATCCCGTACTTGTGGTGTTTATTCTTTATATACTGCTGAAACAAAAGCCTACCATGCCAAAGTACCATTGACTCATCGATGCACAGATCTTTTCCTGGGTTGCATGTGTTGGTCATTATATTATTGAAATGTTCCAGTACTGGCAGGACCTTGTACAGGCGATCAACATGATGCTGAGTATTGTCTGTGAAATGCCAGAAGCGCAAAAGTAATTGGAAGCGGTTATGGCTCATAACACCACTAAACAAAGAGGTTTTATACATCACATTAGTGCTCCAGTAGTGTTCCAAGGTGGGAAGATTTCCCGTCTCCATGTGATGCAACAGACCAAGGAATGTTTTCATTTCTTTACCATCTGTATCCTTCCAAGCCTTCAGGTGGGATTCTTTACGTAATGGACGTTGTTTGTTGATTTCTGCTGCAGCATACTGATTTGTTTCTGTGACCATCATATCTATCAATTCATCAGGCACGAGCATGTCAAAATAACTGCCAGGGTACGCATCAGTAACTTGCACTTTAAGACCAGGATTTTCATTGAAAGTGAAAGCTGGTGGATTTTGCGTAACATTCGACCAGTTATGCAGGGCAACACCAACCTCGCACCTCTCAAAGTTCCATGCAAAGCTGTTGGCACAGCTCTACCATGGCCTCTACCACTGCCTGGGGTAAGGCGTGTATGAACTGGTGTAGCAGAATTATGTGAACCACCCCTTGTTCTATCTCCACGACAGCGTCATCCTCTGGTATGCACCCCACATACACTAGGTCTTTCCCGTGGCAGTGATGGTAAGTCATTGTCACTTGAATGATGAGAGTCAGAAGAATCTGTTGGGTCACGACTATCACTATATTGGTTATCACTACTTTGACTATTACTTTCATCAACCTCCGTGTCTGCCTGATAATCTGCATCTAAATCACTGTCATCTGTTGGTGTTTCTGAAGAATCATTAGCTAACTCCATAACTAGACTATCATTGCTCTCACTTTCCGTATCCATTAGCATTTCTGCTACCTGGTCCGCTGTCAAACACGACATTTTGGACTAAATTGCAACTAATTAAACGTGGTAACACAGACAAACACGTGTTATATGAGAAACAAACTATAAAAAGCAATGATGCAATATGACATGATATTGACGTCACATACTGCTAACAATAGTACTACGAGATAACTCGTACCTGGCATATGTGATGGGGAATCACACAGCCACTGCCAGCTACGAGTTAACTCGTATACGAGATAAATCGTAGCTGGCAAATGGATATGAATTTACATTCACTCCTGCCAGATATGTGTAATCTCGTGCCATGGGTATTTATGATCAACTGAGTAGAAATTAACTTATTATTACCAAGAGATCAATAAAAACAAAAAATAAAGGTTGTGCACATGCGTATATGGAATGGCAAATTGGAGCGGTATTACAATTACGAGTATACTCGTAGTTGGCAGTCAACGTGTTAACACTTAATAGTCTGACACGTTGTACGAATTGTATGTCTTTTCTATTTAATAAACATTTGTCAAATATTTTGAAACTAACTTGACTGGGGGCTGTTGCTGCCATAGGCTTACATGCATAGTTTTCTGAAAATTGATAGTCAGGGAGTTGAGAGATCGATCGATCTCAACATGAACATGGTGTGGTGGAGCTTAGATTGAGATACCTAAACGTGGAAAGGCCCATTCTGCAAAGTTATACAGATTTTTAGCCATGTTCACATGTTGTGGCCAAGATCTACCCTCTTGTATTGTCATACTCACTTACTTATACCCACCCAGCCATCCTCACACTATTCACATGTGGTTTTTGTATTCAGATTTTTAACCCATAGTTTCCTTAACAAATAGTTATCATAGAGATGTGACAATGGAGAATCTGATGTCCGAAGTCCTGACAGCACTTGCATGGCATCTAATGCTTAATTCTGAACCGCTTCATGGATATAAGATACTGCTTCCGAGCTTGGGGGGGGGGGGTGTATGGGCAGACAGATGGATGAACAGACTGGCAGATTGATGAACTGACTGGCAGATGGATGGACTGACTGGCAGATGAAATGAATAGATCACCAGATGGATAGACAGACTGAGCTATTTCCCGTAACCTTTTACCACTCTGGTGTCAAGATTTTAAATTTTCAAATTAGAGTAAAATATGAACTGGTGTTTATATTTCAACAAATTTGGGGGAAGATGGTGCTGTCATAGACAGCAACATCTTCCACAAAAATTGTTGAAAAATATACACTAGTTTCTTTTCCATTGACACCGTAAAAGATAGAATAGTGACATCAGAGTGGTAAGGGTTAATGTACGTATTCACACCAGAATGCATGTAAATAAAATTTGTTAAATTATCTACATTTAGAGGCTTAAATTGTATACCCCAATGTAATGAAATGAAATAAATCTGGATATATGATAATTTCATAACGCTATGGAAACTAAAAATTATTTTTTGTGAAATTGAGTTAGAGACACGAATGTGTCCCAAATTCAAATTGACAAAAATTTGTTTTATTAATTCACAAGGAAAGAAACCATCATATATTTAGATTTTAAGATTGTTTCATTACCTTGGGGTATAAAATTCAAGCCTCTAAAAGTAGATAATTTGAACAATTATATTTCCAAGCATTTTGGTGTGAATATGCACCTTTAAGGTATCAGGGGAATAATGCTAGTCTTACCAATGGACCATTCCAGTTTATCCATCCATCATGTGACATCATAATCAACTACGTGACATATAGGATGATGTCATAATCAATGACATCATGAATAAGTACGTCACAAATACTTAATTGAAGATGGACTTGAAGCATTGTTGTACGCTTGTATGTCTTTACTATTTAATAAACATTATGTTGAATATTCTGAAACTAATTTGACAGGGTGCTGTTGCTGCCGTAGGTTGGGCAATGTATGGATGGAGATTAACTAGAGATGGGCAGGGCATAGTTAAAACTGGAACAGTCCATATACTGGTCAAGCCAGCAAAACATTTTCTGAAATCGTCTTGATGATTATTCATTTACAGGTAAAATAAGGTTTTGGTCAATTCACCACACGAATGCCTAGCTCCATCAACGAGCCAGATATTTCAGTGCATATTGTTACCCTCCAGTCAAAATAGTTTCAAAATACTCAACAGAATGTTTATTACATAATAAAAATATGCAATTCGTACAACTTGACAGATTGTTGGTGTTTAAGACGGAGTAAATCGCATTATTCAGGACATAATTCAGGACATGATTATGGCATCAGTCCACATATAACGTTGTTGATTATGACATCATATGCTTGATCGCTAAACTGGATTCATCCATTAAAGGTCCTGAGCATACATGCATCACATGTATTTAATTTTAAAGGCATTATAACACTGTAGTCTTGTAGATGAATTATCTTTGTATTGCCTGATGCTTGTTCTCTTGAGACCAAAGGTCTGAATGATCTGAGCTCTGCCGGTTGGCTTCTATTATACTCAAGAAATTTGCTGTGAAAAAACCGTCGATGTCTCCACCCACCATGGATGCACCATTCGAAGCTTTTTTCAAAGCAGTAAGGTATGAATATGGTAAACATATCCACTGCTGTATTCCAATCAGTAATCTTAAGTGTCAAGAACAAAGGGCACTACTCAATCCCAAAGACAATCACTTAATCATCATAAAAAGGGCCGACAAGGGCCAAGCCACTGTCACCCAAGATAGGGGTAGCTATGTAGCAGAAGTGTACCGGCAACTGGCAGATATATGCTTCTACCAAAAATTGAACAGAGCGCCGCGCTAAACTAGTAGAAAAACGTCTGGACCAGCTAGTAAGGGCCCATGAGGGGATCAGCAAACCACCACCAGACTGCTACCAGATTCAGCCATCACAACCAGATTCTACATCCTGCCAAAAATCCATAAACCCCAAAAAGATGGGCTCACACAACGCAGACGAATCATCAGCAGTGTAGACTGTCCAACTGAACTAATCAGCAGTTTTGTGGATAAACACATAAAAATACATATCACCAAGATCAAATCATACGTGAAAGACACCACAGATTTCATCAATCAAGTGGAGGCCTTTGGTAAAACCAAACAAGAGTCCCAAGGGGCCTGTGTTGCTCACCTGGAGAACCATCAATTTTTGTCTTTTAAATGAGTATGTGGACATTTTTGCAAGTGCAATATGGCCGCCAAACACACTACATTTTGATTGCCCCGTGACGCCCATGTTTTTTTGATGGATCAACTTCCCGTGAACAAATTTTAATGGCCCAAATTTCAGCCTGATCCTTTCAGCGGTTCTGGAGGAGTCATTTTCGTGAAAACCAGGTCATCCAAAATGGTCGCCGAACCATTTGGTCAATCAAATCCTCTTGAACAAACTTGGCTTAGCTCTTGGCCTAGATGAAGATTCCCCAAGTGGTTTCGGAGAAGATTTTTAAAGACATTTCCTGAAATTGGTCGAAATCCAAAATGGCCACCAGGCAAATCGGTCGATTCGGGTTCATTTGAACAAACTTGGATCCTTATGCCCTAAGGATGCTTCCTGCCAAATATAATTGAAATCGGCCTGGTAGTTCTCGAGAAGACATTTTAAATTTCCCACTGCTTTAGCATGGGAGCTTTTGATGAGAAAATTATGCACGATGGCCGCCAAACCGTTTATCCGACAGTTTCGAAAATTGCAAATTTGAGCTCAGAATACCCAAAAACCTATAGAGAGCCAATTGTTGCCTCAAAATCCATCAAATAAAAAAATCCAATATGTCCACCAAACACGCTACATTTTGATCGGCCCACGACGGCCATGTTTTTTGATGGAGCAGCTTCCCTTGTACAAACTCTAATGGCCCTTAGTCCCTAATCATATCTCCCAAATTTTGGCCTGATCCATTCAGCGGTTCTGGAGAAATCGTTTTCGGGAAAACTAGGTCATACAAAATGGCCGCTAGGAAAATTGGCCGATCGGGTTCATTTGAACAAACTTGGATCCTTATGCCCTACGGATGCTTCCTGCCAAATATAATTGAAATCGGCCTGGCAGTTCTCGAGAAGACATTTTAAATTTCCCATTGCTTTAGCATGGGAGCTTTTGACGAGAAAATTATCCAAATTGGCCAAACCGTTTATCCGACAGTTTCGAAAATTGCAAATTTGAGCTCAGAATACCCAAAAACATATATAGAATATATCTCAAAATCCATCAAATAAAAAAATTCAATATGTCTGCCAAACACGCTACATTTTGATTGGCCCACGGCGGCCATGTTTTTTGACAGAGCAACTTCGCTTGAACAAACTTTAATGGCCCTTAGTCCCTAATCATATCTCCCAAATCTTGGCCTGATCCATTCAGCGGTTCTGGAGAAATCGTTTTTGGGAAGAGTAGGTCATCAAAGATGGCTCCCGAATCATTCAGTCAATCAAGTCATCTTGAACAAACTTGGCTTATCTCTTTGCCTAGATGAGGTTTCATAAGTTTTGAATCGATTCCCCCAAGCCGTTTCGGAGAATGAGATTTTTAAAGACATTTCTAAAAATCGGCCGAAATCCAAGATGGCCACCAGCCAAATTGGCCGATCGGCTTCCTCTGAACAAAATGAAATCTCTATGCCATAAGGATGCTTCATGCCAAATATACTTCAAATCGGCCCAGTAGTTCTCGAGAAGACATTTTAAATTTCGTATTGCTTTAGTATGGGAGCTTTTGGCGGGAAAATGATCCAAGATGGCTGCCAAACCGTTTATCCGACAGTTTCGAAAATTGCAAACTTGAGATCAGAATACCCAAAAACCTATATAAATCAAAATCCATCAAATAAAAAAAATCTAATATGGCTGCCAAACACACTATATTTTGATTGGTCCACTGCAGCCATGTCTGTTGACGAATCAACTTCTCTTGAACAAACCTTAATCGCCCTTAGTTGCTAATTATATATCACAAATTTCGGCCTGATCACTTCAGTGGTTCTGGGGAAGAAATTGTTTTTGTGAAAACTAGGTCATCTAAGATGGCCGTTGAACCATTTGGTCAATCAAGTTCCCTTGAACAAACTTGATTCAGCGCTTACTCTAGATCATATTTCGTGAGTTTTGAATCGATCCCTCAAATGGTTTGGGAGATTTTTAAAAACATTTCTAAAAATCGGCCAAAATCCAAGATGGTTGCCGCCCAAATTGGCCAATCGGGTTCGTTTGAACAAACCTGAATCTCTATTTCCTTAAGGATGCTTCATGCCAAATATAATTGAAATCGGCCCAGAAGTTCTCGAGAAGAAGATATTTTTAATTTCCCATTGCTTTAGTATGGGAGCTTTTGGCGGGAAATTGATCCAAGATGGCCACCAAACAGTTTATTCGACAGTTTCGAAAATTGCAAATTTGAAATCAGAACACCCAAAAACCTACATAAAACCAATTTTGGCGTCAAAACACATCAAATAAAAAAATCCACTATGCCCACCAAACATACTATATTTTGATTGGCCCACGGCGGCCATGTTTTTTGATGGATCAACTTCTCTTGAACAAACTTTACTGGCCCTTAGTCCCTAATCATATCTGCCAAATTTTGGCCTAATCCCTTCAGCGGTTCTAGAGAAGTTATTTTCGCTAAAACTAGGTCAACCAAGATGGCCGCCAAACTATTTGACCAATTAAGTTCCCTTGAATAAATGTGGTTGAGCTCTTGCCCTAGATAATATTTCATGAGGTTTCCTTCAATCCCTCAAGCGGTTTTCGGAGATTTTTTTTAATGTTTCTAAAAATCGGCCAAACTCCAAGATGGCTACCAGCCTAATTGGCCGATCTGCTCCCTTTGAACAAATTTGGATCCCTATGCCCTAAGGATGCTTCCTGCCAAATATAATTGAAATTGGCCCAGCGGTTCTTGAGAAGTGGTTTAAAGGAAAAGTTGACAGACGGATGGACGGACGACGGACACATGACGGATGGTCGGCACGACATAAGCTCACTTGGCATTTCAGGCCAGGTGAGCTAAAAACAGACTCTCTTGGTCACCATGGATGTCACCTCTCTATACACCAACATCCCTAACAAAGAGGGATTACACGGTCGCCAAGTTTTGCCAGACACATGGCATACCAGGCACTCTCACTATAAGAGGCCTTTTGAACCTTCTCAAACTGGTGCTAGAATGCAACAACTTTGAGTTCAATGGCGAACACTATTTTCAAATGGGTGGCACCGCCATGGGAAGCAAACCTGCATGCTCCTTTGCATGCATCTTCATGGCAGACCTAGAGACTAATCTACTAGGCACCGCCGTGGACCAACCAGCACTATACGTCAGATACATAGATGACATCTTCATGATTTGGGAACACAAAAAACCTTCCCTGGATGATTTCGTTACAGGACATGAATTCCTCACACGAATCCATCAAATTCACCAATGAATGCACTGAAATACAAGTTTTCTTTCTAGAC